>CM032896.1:24855818-25303990 GCA_019176425.1 Megalops atlanticus
ATTTCACATCCTTTCTGTCCTCGCGTGTCACTCCAATGGCCTTAAATGCATCGAAACTCAAACAAATATAACATGGATTGCATCAAGTCTGTAGAGAAACTGGCCGCTACATCTCTCATAAATTATGAAGTTATTTTTGTGTCTTTTTAATGCAAGCATAAAAGACAGTTTTGAGAGCAAATTTCTCACACTGCAATCATAAATCAAGTTTGTCTCTTCTTCATCACAAAAAGTTTTGATTGCGAATCAGTCCTCTTTGGTTGCAAGTCAAAAAGTTTTGCTTGCAAGTTGAACTGGATGTAATGAGCGGAATCTACACTGATGGATGAGAGAAGAGTTTCTATTGGTGGGTTTCACTTGGATCGACCGCATGGCTACACCCATAGATATAGAAACGTAGACAGTGTTGTGCATGAACGCATTGTTACGACCCCGTCTAGGGTGGGGTGAACATAAACCAGACGGCCCCCGACCCCTGCTGCCCGACCAACACACACACACACTGCGTATTTCACGTCAGCCTTTTTTTTAATTTATTCGCAGGAACACACAACTTCAGGGGTGAGCCAGGCCAAAATAATAAACAAAACACAACTACCCGGGGAAGAAGGAATCTAGCTAACCTACCAAAGAAAAGTAATGAAACAAAATACAAAAAGAACTTCCCTAACTCCCTAACTTACGAAAACCAGGGGAAAACGGTCATTAAACAAAACATGGCACTCACCCCCTACGCTCGTTCAGGCTGACGAGGAAAATACAATGTACAACTATTTACAGTATTTACACTACGGATGCACACATCCGCGTTCACACTCCCGTACATATTCTCCGACGGTGTAAGCAGCAGGGAGGGTTTCGCAGCAGGAAAAGAGAGAGGTCCTGGTCCTGCCCGGATGCCGCTTTTCAACTCTCCCCGCCCGTCTTCCAGCCAATCGCCGCGATCAAACAATCGCGCTGTGACCTAGACGGGGAGCAAGAGAAGGAGAGACAGACACAACACACACGAATACGTCCTGGGATGTAACACCCCCCCGCACAAGAACAAACATCTATGTTTTTACACAACAGGGCACCCTCGCGACCACACAGTGGTAACATTTCGCACACCAGAAACCACCAACAAATTCATACGCGGGACAAAGCGTCCGCCACAACGTTGTCAGACCCTTTTTTGTGGTGAATGTCTAACGGGAACGATTGCCCTAGCAATGACCATCTCATCAGCCTCTGGTTGGAGTTGCGCATTCGGCTTAAAAACACCAGTGGGTTATGGTCGGTGTAAACCACGACGGGGAAAGTGCTTGACCCAAGATACACTTCAAACTGCTGTAACGCCAACAGGAGGGCCAAGGTTTCCTTCTCAATTGTACTATAGTTGATTTGGTGTTTAGTGAACTTTCCTGAGTAGAAATTAACAGGATAGTCAATGCCAGAGGCATCCTCCTGCAGCAAAACCGCACCAGCGCCAGCAGCACTCGCATCCACCTCTAATTTAAACAGCCGAGCGAAATCAGGAGCAGCAAGCACAGGTGCGTTACAGAGCAGTGTCTTCGCCGAGTCAAACGCACGTTGACACTGCACCGACCGCACAAACTCTTGATCTGTACAGAGCAGATCAGTGAGCACAGACACAACACTAGAAAAGTTACGACAAAAGGCTCGGTAATAACCAGCCATGCCGAGGAATTGTCGCAACTCTCGCCTCGTCGTGGGCACAGGAAAATCCACGATGGCAGCGACTTTAGCCTCCATAGGTCGCACCTGACCTTGGCCAACCTGTTTACCCAAATAGGTGACTGTTGCTTTGCCGAACTCACACTTTGCCAGGTTCAGTGTGAGCGAAGCGTCTCGCAACCGTCCAAACACAAGGGAAACAACCTCCATATGCTCAGCCCAAGTGGATCTATAGACTACCACGTTGTCCAGATAGGCTTCGCAGTTTCGCACATCAGCCAGCACCAGGTTCATCAGCCTAAACTGTGTATTGTAAAAAACTATCTGGAGTAACGAAGGCAGATACTTCAGAGGCACGAGGAGTTAACGGTACCTGCCAGTACCCTTTAAGCAGGTCCAGTTTGGTTACAAACCACGCAGTGCCAACCTCATCTACACAGTCCTCCATACGAGGTAACGGGAAAGAATCCGGTTTGGTTACTGCGTTTACTTTCCGGTAGTTGGTACACATAGTCTAACACATTAGACTCACAGCTGGTTTTGTCGGACACTAGGGTTTCCCAGAGCAGTTTCAATGGTCCGCGAATCGTGTGCCCGAACACCAATTCAGCGGGACTGAAACCCAGGGATTCTTGTACTGTCTCTCGTACAGCAAACAACACTAGGGGAAGCCCCTCATCCCACTCATTGCCAGACTCAAGGCAATATGTGCGCAGCATGGATTGGAGCGTTTGATGGAATCGCTCCAGTGCGCCTTGAGACTCGGGATGGTACGCACTTGACGTCTGATGTTTGACGGACAGTTGTCGCAAGACCTGAGCAAATAATTTCGAAGTGAAATTAGTACCTTGGTCCGTTTGTATCACCTTAGGTTGAACAAAATTTCACCAAGGCTTTCACTACTGCCTTGGCCTTGAGAGTGCGCAGCGGAACCGCCTCAGGGTAGCGTGTAGCAACGCACATCACCGTCAATATGTACTGATTGCCCGATTTTGTTTTTGGTAAAGGGCCCACACAATCAAGGATGATACGCTCGAATGGCTCTCCAATAACTGGGATAGGACGAAGGGGGGCTTGGGGAACTACCTGGTTAGGTTTGCCCACCAGTTGGCATACATGGCAGGAACGGCAGTGTTTGACAACAGATGATTTTAACCCTGGCCAAAAAAAATAACGTGAAACACGATAAACCATTTTCCTGACCCCCAAATGACCAGACAACGCATTATCATGTGCCAGCGTTAATACTTGTGTTTGATAACCCGAGGGAACTACGAGTTGGTAAAAGGAATTCCAACCCAGGTCATCTTGTGTTGATGGCGTCCACTTGCGCATCAACACACCCCCATCACAAAAATAGGCCATCTTCTTCTGTGGCAACTCACTACCACTAACCGCTGCAGAAAAACAGCCGGCCAAGGACGGATTGGCTTCTGAGCGGCAATCAATTGCTCTCTACCGATTCCCAGCGGCGGCGCTCCGTCAGCGTCAGCCATGGACAGCAGCAATTAAGTCGGGGACCTACTAGGATCAGGTACATTACCTTCCACGGGCACATTGGACATGTTCATAAAGGTATTGGTAAGGTCCACATCCTTACCAAATTTACGCGCTTGAGCACGCGTCACAACACATGCGGGAAATACAGAGGGAAACTTCTCAGCCAACCCATCGGAGCTCACATCAGGCTGGTCAGTTACCTCGGGCAAGGGAAGTACCTTACCTCCGGCCAGATCGTTGCCGAGGATGAGAGACACCCCATTCACGGGCAACTGTGCACACACTCCAATTTTTACCGAACCTGACACCAGCTCCGAGTCGAGGTATATGCTATGGAGAGGAACCTTGACACAACCTAGCTCAATTCCCTGCACCAATACATGTGACCCACAAAACGACATATCAGAAAACGGCAGCGCACTGTTAAGAATAAAAGATTGCGCCGCACCCGTATCCCTCAAAATAGTAATAGTGTCAGTGTCTCTACCTCGGACCCACAGCTCAATTTCTTTCTCACACATACACACACACATACACACACACTGTACTGTACTCACATACTGGATAGACTTGGGTCACGCTGTTTTCATGAATATATAATCTGGGTCTATAAGTGTTGAACATCCAAAATATTTTCAGAAAATAAAGCTTAAGCACCAAGGAGATAAGATAGCATTTGTGTGTGACATAATTTGCATAGTTTATTTATGGAAGTAAATTTACAAAAAAAACACACTGAAATTTGACATACCAGGTATGACCAACTTGTACAGACCTCTCTGATCCACCCAAGTCAAACAATACGTTTTTTCTGTATGACTGAAAACACAAGATACGCCTGCACAAAATATTATCAAGCAGACATGGACTTGAAAAAGAAAAATTATTTTGATGCCCGTCAATATTACAAACTTAAACAATGCTCCCTGCAATTATTGCAAGGTTGTTTTTATTCAAAAACATATCATTTCTCAACAACAACCCCTATTTAACATTTAGTAAATGCATTTTTGTTTGTTACTCAAGCTTACATATATTTTACAGGCTTTGTTGCATATGTAACTTATTTGTTGTCCTGTTAGTCACATATGCAACAAAACGGTGATGTTACTTTCACCCCCATTACTTGAAGCTAAACTTAAATTCTGAACTAGGCATGTGACTGACTGCCTGGTAGATGCTCTGACCTGGTGGTGGTAGACTGGGTCCTTGTGAAGTCTGACCACACTGACTCTGACTAGCCCTAGATAGGGAGCTGCTCTGGGGTCCGGTGGTGATGCAAGGGCTGGGGTCTGTTTGCACCTGATCTGCCTGTTTTTTCTTCTTTAAAAAGACGTCTGATATCTCTCCCTTTCTTTTCATGGTTGTTTTAATTGACCCTATGCCAAAATAAGACATCTAAGCATCCAATTACCCACATTTTAGTCCAATCTCAATCTTAATTACAAATCCCCATTATCATAACTGTACCTTAAAATCAACTACCAGTTACTAGTTAGATTATGGCTAGCCCTACTCTGCAGTAAGTAGCTATAATTTCTTACACCTTTACGATAGCAAACAAGCTATCTGCAAATTGTGGTAATCTTTTGAGTAACGTGAACAGATTGATAATAACAATTGTTTGTTGTGAGTTCAAGTACGAAAATCTAACTGAGTTCATGGATTTCAAATTGCTAAATGTTAACTTGCTGAACACTGACAGCTGTACTAGTTACCCCCACATTAGCTAAACACTCGTATACTGTAACTTACGACACTGCACTGTATATGCTGTTATGGAGCCAAAGTGCCAATATGCACCTACACAGCGACTCAACTTTCGTAAAAGTTGTTCAGGAAACCTAAACCCGATGCTAAACCTTAAAACTTACTTCAAAATGGTGCTTTCGATAAACAGGTCTGCCATAGTTATGTCAGTTGCTCGCGTGAGCTGTGGAAATATTCTCTCTTCCTCGTCCTCGATTTGAAAAAGGTGCCGCCGGATGTCAAAATAAACGCTTCTTTCAATAAGAGGTGAAATGAGATGTCAATCAGCATCAAACTGCCAGTGATAGCGAATGAAATTTTAGGATGGCATCTGGGGTGGCCAATCGGATATGAGGGGTGTCCAGTGCCACCCCGGACACCCCTCTGGCTCCGCCACTGCACAGAATACTTCCCACATAGTTGTATCAAAATAGTCCTTCAAAGCCTCATCAGCCTCATCAGTCCATCTTTTCACTATGCGAGTAACAACTGGCTGCCTGTGTACGAGAGGTTGGTACACAGGCATGAGATACACCGGGTTGTGATCAGATCTTCCCAGGGGAGGGAGGGGTGCTGAGTTATACACCTCCTTGGTGTTGGCGTAAAATAAATCCAGTATTTTATTGACTCTGGTGTGGCATGTAACATATTGAGTAAAAGTAGGCAGGGTGGGGGACAGAGAGGCGTGATTAAAGTCGCCAGAAATAAGAAGGAGGGCATGCGGGTGTTGTGTCTGCAGCCTGCTTGTAACTGAGTGGATGACATCACTGGCCACTTCAGCATTAGCAGAGGGGGGAATATACACCACCATCGCGATAATATGCGAGAATTCCCTCGGTAGATAGAATGGCCTCATGCTAACAGCCAAAAGCTCAATGTCCTTACTGCAGACATATTGTTATAAAGCTGCCTGGTTCCTTGTTATTGTATCAATAATTAAACCAATTCATTAATAAAATACACAAGACTATTTTTGTTCCCCAGACTACAGTTAAGGGAAGAACATCTAGTCAGTTCATGCATACACCCCGAGACACATATGATATAGTGATGTGCAGTATGTGAACAAAAGAATTTTTTTGAACAAATCTTTGAGGTGTACTGAGTGTACTGAATCACTAGTCTAAAAGATTCCTTCCTTCCTCTTTGCAAACATGCGGGCTGATTAGCTGGCATAGCAGCTATAACTCTCCCTCCAGTGGATATTAGCTATGCGGTCTGTCCATGAAGCAGCCTATCACAAAACTGTATCAGCAGTACGTTCATGACGACGACTAGCCAATGGCTGAAATGATAGAACACTTGAAGCACCTCCCACTGGCCATCTCGGCACAGCAGCTCAGTGACTATGCTGACCATGGGGACTACAGCATGTGACTGACTCTGGAAGACTCGAAACGCCCCCACTGTGTACTGATGACCTGATGTACTGTTGACAAGTTTTCAGTACAACGGTGCGTTCGGACTCAAAAGAACTGGTGAATACGAAGACTCTAAACTCCTCCTACTGACCTGATGTACTGTTGACAAGTTCTCAGTACAATGGTTCATTCAGACTCAAAAGAACCGGTGACTGCGAAGACTCTAAACTCTCCCTACTGACCTGATGTACTGTCGACAAGTTCTCAGTACAACGGTTCGTTCAGACTCGAAAGATTCTCTGACTATATTGACGATGAGACCCGAAATGCCCTGAAATGTTCTCAGTACAATGGTTCCGTACGACTCCAAAGAGTACAGTGTGAAACGCCCTCTACTGACCTGAATCCTGAATCACTGTTGAATAGTTCAGTAAACTACAGTGGTTTTGTGGATTATTTTAATGATGATGCTTAGACTACATAATATATTGTAGCGGTTGATAGTCACTGCTGCTAAGGAAGTGTGTGTTCCCATGATTCTTTTTGTTTTTGTCGTTAGCTTTTCTTTATGATTAATGTTCTTCCTTTAAGACTTTGTTATGTAGGCTATGTTACTTTATTACACAGTTAGTTGTGTGTGTGTGTGTGTGTGTGTGTGTGTGTGTGTGTGTGTGTGTGTGTGGGGGATGCTGGGGGGGAGACCCCATGTATTTGTTCGGTGCATTTAATGAACTACTGTATGTGTGACAGATAGCGGGGGCAGTGACATGCTTTCACTGTCACGTTATGATTTGTAAAAGGGAGTTTTATTGATATAAGCGTGGCTATTTTTTCCTCAGTGCATTTTTTTAGTTTTAGCAAATGACGTACTTATTATACGTGTTAAAAGGTGGGGTTCTATTACATTCCTAAAGACGAAGTATAGGCCTACTTTGCAGCTGCTTGATTGTTTGAATAGCATGGTGTAATTGCACGTAATGGATATTACAATTTAATTATTAATTTCATTGACATTTGGTTTTGAGCGTGCTGTTTTGCCACAGAACAGGCTAATAATGGACATGACGTTTGGAACAATGTAGGGTAATTTTTAAAATGTAATAAAACTATTTACAGATTCATGTATGCCACCCAACTGGATATGGAAATGAATGAATCAGTAAGTCAAAGCTTTGAATCATTTTATTGTACTGAACGAAAGAAACCGAATCACTAAAAAGAATCGTTTTGAACACCACTAATATAAGTCCACTTCTGCAGGCTGGACAGTTGCCATTGTAATGGGTGTAGACTGCATTGTGTTTAATTAGATGTTATGTGGGTCAGCGAGTGAGTTTCAAACCGGGGTTCTGACTGCTCACTGCCAACCCCTTATGGCCGGGGTCGTTTGCCAGATGAGCTAAAGGCAAATTGCCCCTAACTTGTTGGCAACAACGCTAGTTAACCAGGTCTGAGGGAGTGACGTGACGTAACCGCTGCAACCGCTCGGCTACCTGCTACCTGCTACCTAAGGCTTTACACAGGGCACACACAAGCTATTCACTTATGCTCTGCCACACCATTACACAAACAATGTCACAAACATTTTATTTTCATCTTCATTAATTCACTTTAGACAGTGACACATACAAAACAATAATATAATACACCGATAAGCCAAAACATTATGTCCACTCACCGGTGAACCGAATAACATAGATCATCTCCAAACAAGGGCACACATCAAGGTCTTGGTAGATTAGATGGTAAGCGAACAATCAGTTCTCGTTGTCAACGTGTTTTTGAGAAATGGGCAGGGGTAAAGACCTGAGCAGCTTTGACAAGGGCCAAATTGTTATGGCCAGACGACTGGGTCAGAGCATCTCTGAAACGGCAAGGCTTCTGGGGTGCTCCCAGTCAGCAGTGGTGAGTACCTACTGATAGTGGTCCGAGGAGGGACAAACCACAAACTGGCGACAGGGTGTTGGGCACCCAAGGCTCATTGATGCTTGTGGGGTGCTCCCAGTCAGCAGTGGTGAGTACCTACTGATAGTGGTCCGAGGAGGGACAAACCACAAACTGGCGACAGGGTGTTGGGCACCCAAGGCTCATTGATGCATAAGGGCAACAAAGGCTATCCCATCTGGTCCCAACCGACAGAAGGTCTACTGTGGCACAAGTCACAGAACATTTTAATGATGGTTACAGGAGGAATGTGTCACAACACACAGTGCATTGCACCCTGCTGCGTATGGAGCTGTATAGCCGCAGACCGGTCAGAGTGCCCATGATGACCCCTGTCCACCGTCGAAAGTGCCTACAATGGGCACATGAGCGTTGGAAGTGGACCTTGGAGCAGCGGAAGAAGGTCGCCTGGTCCGATGAGCCCCGTTTTCTTTTAGATCATGTGGTTGGCCATGTACGTGTGCGCCGTTTACCTGGGGAACTGATGGCATCAGGATGCACTGTGGGAAGATGACAAGCCGGTGAAAGGAGTGTGATGCACTGGGCAATGTTCTGCTGGGAAACCCTGGGTCCGGCCATTCATGTGGACATCAATTTGACATGTGCCACTTACCTAAACATTGTTGCAGACCAGGTACACCCCCTCATGGCAATGGTATTCCCTGATGGCAGTGGGCTCTTTCAGCAGGATAATGCGCCTTGCCACACTTCACACATTGTTCAGGAATGGTTTGAGGAACATGATGAAGTGTTCAAGATGTTGCCCTGGCCTCCAAATTCTCCAGATCTCAATCCGATTGAGCATCTGTAGGATGTGCTGGACCGACAAGTCCGATCCACGGCAGCTCCACCTCACAATTTATAGGACTTGAAGGATCTGCTGCTAATGTTTTGGTGCCAGATACCACAGGACACCTTCAGGGGTCTTGTAGAGTCCATGCTGTCTTTTATGCTTGCGTTAAAAAGACACAAAAATAACTTCATAATAAATGAGCCAAAAACAAAATGTTAAAAACCAATAATTTATTTTGGGGTGACAGTGGCTCAGGAGGTAGCGCAGCCGACTGGGGGTTAGAAGGTTCCTGGTTTGAATCTGGCTCCTCCTGACAAAATGTCAAAGTGTCCTTGAGCAAAACACTAAACCACAAACTGTGGCCAGTTGCTACCCTGTATGGCACCCTCTGCCACTGGTAGGTAGATGTGAGGCATATAATTGTAAAGTGCTTTGAGTACTCAAACAAGTAGAAAAGCACTATGTAAATTCAGTCCATTTACTGTTTGTTTTAAAATCCAAACAGACAAAGAAAGCAGCCCATGCAAGCCCACAGCAGGGTCAAAGTGAGCCTTCCTTCTGCTCTGCAGCCACACCTGTATTTAATTCACCTTCAGTTAGTAAAGTGTGCCTCGTTATCCAATAGGCTGGTCCTCATACAAAGTAACACAGGTGCACACAATCAATTAACAATTAGCATTTGGATTCTAAAGGAGAGGTGCTGAAGGCTCTCCTTCACAGAGTAATTGAGCAATTATTTTTGTTGAAGACAGTGTTAGATACTGCCATACAGGTAGTAGTCTTTCAATGCCTCCAATTAAAAAGTAGAAGGTGAACCCAGTGTAACCAGTGTAGTAAGTGATTTAAGAATGAACATTTGATAAATCTTCAGAATAGTAAACTACCAGGAAAAAAACTGCTATTTTTGATGGACTGACAGCTGTAATGTATACAAAGTACAATATACACATATATAAAGACACACATAGGTGTTGTGCAGCTTAATATGTTGACTTGTAGTCCACTCCCCCTTACTGAATTGAATCTGACTGCAGTCACCTCTCTGTGTGTTGCCTGTCCCTGAAATAAAACCACTACCCCCACAAATCAATTGGGCACTCTCGTGTTCCTCTTTGCACCTGCCTTGCCCCCCACTTTGCAAGTAGCACAGAATTAAAACTTTGTTGCTGAATAATCACTTCAACTTCTGCAGAACTACTCAATGTAGGTCACTGTGCCTGTTATCTTAAGGAACAGAGCTCATCAGTTTAAAAGAATTAAAGACAGACTCCATAACTGGAGTTGTTAATACGGAAGTACATACTCTGTACAGCATGATTTTGTTTACAGTTGCTCCTCCTCCATCATCCAAAAAAGGGATGCTCCTTAACATAATTTAAAAAACGGGAACACAGCTCAATGTGTCCACCTCAACTACAGCAGAACCGCTCTGAGATCCTTCCCCAAGGTTGATGGCTACACAGATGAATAGGTTCTGATTAGCAGGGCTCCATGTGAGGTCAGGGATAGGGCATCCTCTCTGGTGTGTGAGGACAATGCTGTTTTGGG
This sequence comes from Megalops atlanticus, assembly GCA_019176425.1. Lineage (NCBI taxonomy): Eukaryota > Metazoa > Chordata > Actinopteri > Elopiformes > Megalopidae > Megalops > Megalops atlanticus. The sequence goes on from CM032896.1 coordinate 24,866,391, forward strand.
ACGATTCATTTAATGCACACCATGCTGCTTAAATTGAGTAGCTCTGCAGAGACTTGAGGAACATGGATGTGTGGCTGAGGCTGTATTCTCTGTCTTTAAACCTCGAAGATTCTGTTTTCACATTGCAAAAAAATCAAAGAAAACGCTACAATGCACATAGCATCTAATTAAAAAATATTTCCTTTCACACACACACACACACACACACACACACACACACACACGCACACACAGGCTGTACTACAGAGAATCTCCTAGGACAAATGCTTAATATTCAGAGGTTTCAGCGATATGCACAAGACTGCACTCTTTCTCTGGCTCACCCTTGAGGTTAGAAATGCTGGTTATTGAATATAGCTGCTTGGAAAAGCACTCTCTTCTTCAGAATATAGATCAACAGCATCAACGTTCCTCCTCTGGTTGCAGCAAACTTTAAGCTATGGAGGAGATTGAAGAAAAGACAAACACTAGGCAAAGCAAATAACGTGCTGTGTGTCTTTCAATATGATTCATCTTTTTTGGGTCTATTTATCTCAATGCAGACTCTGTGCCTGTTTATGGCAGCATTATGTGACACCAATGAAGGAATTCTTAGAGCTACTTCGTTTTTGGGAGATTTTTTGGCATTTTAAGTCAGAAAAAAATTCAATAATTATTTTTTTTTTTTTATCAAATGGTTTAGCTGTCCATAAACTAAACCAATGTTTATGTTAATGGTCATGAGCATCTAAATTACGACCATCTTTAGTGGAAAGGGTGGCCCAGATAATGCATTTTGAATGATTGCTACTGAAATGAGCATGACTGCAACCCCACCAGCAGCCTCCCTTGGGGAGAGATACAGGGCAGGGGCATCTAAGCATGTGGTAGGCCCTGAGAACAGCTTTGGAAGAGTCCGGCGGTTGTGTGTGTGTGTGTGTGTGTGTGTGTGTGTGTGTGTGTGTGTGTGTGTGGGTTGGGGGGGAGGGGAGGGGATTTCACTTGAAAATGGAGGATGGATTTAGGTCGGCTGTGCGCCACTGACCTGAATCAGATCTAAACCCGACACCCTGAGCAATGAGGATTGTGGGTCAGTAATTTCTCCTCGGGGGCCATGAAGTCACTCCAGTGCCTGCCATGTATGGCCGGTCGGGCAGTTGGGGAAATAAACGGGATTTCCTCTGGTGCTGAGAGCTGTTTGGTGTGTGCTCACCCTCACTGCTGTTCGCAGCATGAGCGTTTGGATGCTGCAGCATCGTCAAGTTGATGAGATTGATAGGAACGATTTACTAAAACATTCATATGAACGGCTTGAATGATTCATTGAAGGCACTGTAAATGTCATTTTTTAGTAGCCCAAAGCTTTTGTGATCAAGTTAAAACCCCCATTTATACTATGAATGCCTGATAAAATAATACTTCTTTTGACCTAGTGCCGTTTTCACAGTGAATAATTTAATGTGTCTGACGTCTAACATTTCTTGGTGTCAGGCACTTTAGTGCTTGTTGAAGAAAGCTCTTCTTTCAGGCATCTTGTGTAACACCATGTATTGCTCCGAGTCATTCTTGCCCTTGCTCCCTTTGAAAGCAAACATGGACTTTCAGCCAGAGGAGAGCCGTGGCCCCATTGTCACACCCAATCTTGCCGACAGCCCCCTGCGAAAGGGAGTGGGAGTCATACCAAGGATGCACCCCTTAGCCTAACAAATTAGTCAGCATGTATTTCATATATGACATAACAAATAGCAATCCACTGTGATTGACACAAGGAGCGTGTCCTATACACTGATGAAGAACACTGATGGTGACTTCTGGATTGACGTGATGCAGACTGAGCTTGGTGGAGGTGACCAAAGACACGTGATGGAAGTGGTGAGTTCATCAACAGATGATCAGAAAAAACTAAAATAAAGCAAACCAAAAAAATAAGCAGAAGCCTTATCTTATCATCATGTAATGTAATCGCAGCCTCTGGATAAGCAACCCTGTCATCCTGCATCGAGTCCAGTTGCCTACACACACTCACAGTTAAAGCTGATTGCAGTGAGTCATTGAGTGAGTCTTCCATTATCAACATGATAACCAATACATACATGAATATGTGGATAAACCAAATTGTACTGTGCCTGTCATGGGTGCCGTTTGGGCACTTTTTACCCCACACCACAAACAACAGTAAACCTCATCTGTTTCGCTTTAAGTAAAGACTGCTCTCTTTTCCTCCCGATATTATAGTTAGCCTCCTGTGATCAGCCTTTCTTTTCCTCCTCTCTGTGTTTCTGATGCTATGTAAAGTGTTTGATAGCACCACTCCATACTTACAGTGTGTAATTGCAATGTAAGTATAATGACTACCTGACATCTCACATCATGGCTGCTTGTTTGACTGCTACACATACACTTTAATGCCAGAGTGACTGATGTATTGTTGTGTACATGGCCTCTGTTGCCTAGTCAAGCTGCAAAGTTAACTTGTGGTAGGGCTTGAATAGTGTTATGCTCACATCCACTGGACATTGTTGTTCATTTAACTTGAAAGGATACACTTATTGTCTGATGTGCTTGATGTCGCTTTGGATAAGAGTGGCTGCTAAATGCATGTAATGTAATGTAATGTAATGAGTGACAAGAAAGGGGAAAGTGGGTGAAATCAGTTGAATCTAGGCTTCATTAGACTTGAAATGTCTGGGGGTGAAACATATGCAGCTAGCACAAGAAACCTGACTGAAAATGGTAATATGAACATTGAAACGTGCACGAGTCCCAACATTCTGTAAGGCTTAAAAATGGGTTCACAATGACTTTTTCAGAAATTGCCAACGTAAAATTCGCTTAAATGATTTTTCCCATTTATCCAGCCCTATCATGAATTTCCAGTTGTCCGTTAGGTTAATATGCACCCGCGCAGGAGCGCTGAGTTGAGACGAATGCTGTCCTCTGATATACTCTCACGCAGCCAGCGGGTATTTTTCACACTGCACGTCACACAGAACATTACAGTAGAATAGGCACTCATTGGAGGATAGGTGGAGGTGAATGGTTTTGCTCCTCAACCTAACAGTTACAAGAGTCACCTCACAGATTACAAGGTACAAGATACGTCAGGAACCAGCAGCATTTGCTGCATGTAAGTGAACTAGTCCCGGCCAACTGTTTGGCAGAAGACCCGCCGCATATCACTGCCCCTGAAGTGCTGAATGCTCAACCAGCAGCTGAAGACCTGCCACCGCACCCCCCCCCCATGGCTGGACCTTATGCGACTTTGTTCCTTAGTAACTTCATGGTCACTTGCTTGGGGAGGATCATCTGCTCTAACCCGAGAAACCAGGACTATTTTCCAGCCTGAATCCTTTAGCACACACATTTTGTCTTTAGATGGTTCAAGTAATTTTCTACAGCACTTATGCAGTTAGATTGCTTTTAGCTTTTGTTTTGAGCTATAGAATGCATCGTATGTTCCTCCTCACATGTGTAGCTTTTATCCATGCAACTGTCGTTGATACTGTTTTTATCAGTCTTCTACTTCTTGCTATAAGGAGAGAGATGTAGAGTAGTTGTAGTCATTGTCCACAGCAACCAGTGACCCTGCAGTGGGTGATGACATAAAGCATTAGGGTGACGGAGGAGGCGGGGTTATAGCCAAGAAAACCAAAGTTGGTACTGCACAGCCTACAGTACATAATGAAAAAGGCAGGCTGACCTGAGTCTGGAATTCTGACAAACTCCGGCCTTGTGACGATCTCACAGTTGCTTTAACAATCTCCCTGTACTTTCTGTCTTGCATGTGAGGGTGTGTCAGCTCCAAATTGTAGCAATTTATTTAGTCAAGGAATTTAAATTATGACACAAGTTACTGTAGCATTATAAGACACTTCTGTTCAAAGGTGGGTGGTTTAAAATATGGTTTTCTGCACAGGTATTTACAGTTTTTCATGTAACCTTCTTATGTATGTTGCTTTATAAGTTTCTGTGGAAAAGAACCAAAAGTGTTACATAAGCAAAAATGGTTGTTGTTTATGGCAAAAATTAAATGTCTTGTGAAGGACACACCGTTGCAGACACTGTGTGTACCATGGACAAAAACCCATCACAGAGCTGCATGCAGCGCAGTGCCAAGGAACACTGTTGAAGTTTGTTAAATTATTCTCTTTGAATTTTTTGAAGCCCTCAGGGTGCATTTTGTATTCAGCCAATGCGAAAGCTGTTATCTGCATTATTTTCTATGACAGGGTTGAAGGAATCACATTATTTGAATGAGGTGACTCTGATGCCTCCGGTCACATACTCGAAGCCACATCTGAGCTTCCTGTGCTGAGGATCTCTGAGCTGTGTCTTTGCACTAAAGAGGGATGAAATTTAGATGCTTATGGCCATTAACATAAACATTGGATGAGTTTATCGACAACTAAACCATTCAGTAAAAATCATTTGATAAAAAATAACAATGTAACACTAGGGAAGGATGTTAATAACATTTTAAGATTTTAATATTAATATTCTAAGATTCGTGTTACATATACATATTACATATTAGTATTGTTATCAGTATTTTCCAAACACATGTTTGTTGCACATAGAGAGTGCAAGTGTGCATGTGTTATTTTGAGTGAAGAATGCAAATGTAACATAAACCCTGCAAATCAGCTTCCTGTTTTGAACTCTTTTATAGGATTCAGGTATGGTAGGCCTATTGGCAGGAACTGAGGGAGGGTATTGACCCTTCATATTGTAATAAAGTGTAGGCTTTAATGTACAGTCCAGAACTGTGAATCAAAGGTTTCATGTTTTGACAAAGGATATGCTATTATGCATCTGTGAATTCCGTAATAATGCATAGACCCTCATTTGCATAGAACCATGGGCCTTTTATCTGGATGACTGTACCACAACACATTTCTGGCTAATTATATTCTTACTCCACAAAATTCTGCACTTTTTGAAGTATGCTATACAAATATACTATATTTTGTATATTTATCACAAAAATGTAACATGACATTTCACATTTCTCTGATACCCAATAATCATTTGTGTCAGTTGCTGTCCTTTGTACTGGCCTTTCACACCTGCACACTCTTCATATTGCTCTCTGGCTGTGAAAGCTTTAAAAGCATTGGGTAAACTGCAGGATGAGTTCAGAAGGATGACTCACACAGCCAGTGCCAACTGCATAAAAACCAGCCCGTCTGCCTGAGAGATGCCGCGTCGTACACACTTAGGAGGAAACTCTGAAGGTGTGTGCCATTTCTATTTATATTCACACCGAGGAGGGCTGAATCACTCCTCAAAGGTCAATCTTTAAAAAGGTCAGTTTCATCAAAAAAAAACATGTATTTTCTTCTTCTTACCATAATCAGAGAGGGGTCCACTTGAAGTGAAACCTCCATGAGTGATATTTCAGACTGCTAATTACTGGGTGGTGATTGTAGAAATACAGACATGCCCCTGGAATCAATCAACATTTGAATCACGTGCGAGCGTTGTTTGAATCCAAAGTTTTTCCCATTAGTTTTGGTGATTGCTTGACTTGCTAAACTACCTTTATAAAGAGAAAGGCAAACCATTTGCATGTAAGTGACCCCTGATTTGTGATTCAAATGTTCATTGAATTCTAGGGATACAGCCCTCAATAATAAAGATGGCTATAATCTGGCAGTAATTGAGCCATGTAAGGTGCATTGTTTTGACTGAATATACTACAACTGAAACATTTTAAATTACATAATTTTTAAAGTTAAACAGTGTCATCTTCCATAATCTTCAATGTACATGAATTGCCAATGTATATATAATACATTGACAATTAATGTACATTGCAGATTTGAAGTGTGGGATTGTAATTCCACTATTACAAGAGGTATTTCCTATTTACTTGTAGATTTATGGTTGGCTAAATAATAATCAAATTAGTAAAACTATTAGGTGAAGAGAGGAAGTGAACGACTTATTCTTTTGAAACAGAACTAATTTAAATTTAAACCCATCGAAGCACCGTTTGGCTGAGGGTTAGCACAGGATTATCCACACTCTACCCCACATTCAGGCACCAATAATGAGAGCAATGTATACTGTAACCACATAATTAAGAGTCAGAAAAATGTTGGTGGTTAGCGCTTTTGGTACTGTGTGATCCAGCTAGTGTGAGAAGCAGTAGCATTTTCTCACATCACTGTGAAAGGGAACATTATTAGCCAAAACAGTCAAAACAGTCTTCAGATAAATTAAAAGTCAAGAATTCTGCTGTCATCTGTACAATTCTGTAATGTTAAGAGCATAAACACAAACAGATAGATGCAAAAATTCAGCTCAGTTAGCTGGTCTGGCTAATCTTATAAAGCTGAAATGGACCATGTATGTATCATAGGAATATCATAGCTCACCCTGTGATGACCGAAAGGTTGCATTTATTTTTACGTAAAACAAAATTGAGCAATCCACAGACTTCTTTTGAGGCCTGAGCAGTTGGTAAAAGCCTGTGGCTTTTATTAGAGTTTATTAGGCTTTTATTATTACTTGTGCTTAACTCTGAGTAATGGACTTTTATTTCTTAGAAATTATCATGAGATCACAGGTTTGACAAATCACTGAAACGAGCAAAAAATTTTATTTCTTTACCATTTCGGCTGAATGCCCCCCTGTTGTTTATTTAATAATCTGTTCAGCTGCGCCAGTCCCTCCAGTGTGTTATTGAGGAGGAGAAAAAAGATTTTCATGAATTAAACAGGTTTTTCATGGTCTCTGACATCCCATTGCTTTTCCTCGAGAGGCTGAATAAGGCTGATTTCAAGTGGCAAGTTTGCATGGATTGCTCAAAAGGGGAAATCAACCAATCACTAACTACAGTCATAATTTCAGTGCAGTGAAGTGTTGACACTAATGCCAGAAAAAAGCACACAACAGGTCGAGTTTTTTTTCCCACAATTCAAAGGACTGCATTCTTCTACCTTTGCTAAGCAACCAGGTGAGGAGGAACGCTCAATTTCCTTTCAGAAGCACTCTCTCTCTCTCTCTCTCTCACTTAAACTGAGCATGCAGTTTTTTCCCATTATTTGTACACATCTTGAGAGGCCATCTGTATCTATAAATCCTACCCCCTCCCCCCACACACACACACACACACACACACACACACACACACACACACACACATTTTTCTTGAAAAATAATATCTGGGCATTGAATCTGTAGGTGATGCATTGTGCAGTAGTGATCCTCAGGGATTGAGGTAGTGTGGTGTGCTGTTTGCAGAGCGTAATTACTCTCCTGCCTTGCCCACAAAGGTTTTGCCTGGAGAACATTGTCAGAAATCTCCAGACCTCTGGGTTCTCACTCTCATCCACTGTCAGCCCATTTCAGGAAATTTCAGTTTTATTTACACTACTACTTTCAACCTGCATTCCAATCGTTTTTATCTCAGTGAGCGAGTAAAACATTTTCCGAGGGATTTCAGAGGGTGAATGTCATGGACAACAGTCGGCTGACCCCCTGGCAGGCCTGGTGATCTCTGCACTCCATCCTGGCCACTCCCAGCTATGGTCCTCAAGACATGGCGCCATGACATGCATAGCTATTATTGGACTGTGTTGCAGGGTGACCTAATCTCAAGGATTGAATATTGACTGAAACACAAAGGGCACACAGTGGTCAAAGTGAACACACCCGGTGATCACTGAACAACAGCTATCAGTGGCATCTGCATTCTGTTCTCTCAGCCTTTACCACAAGCAGAAATGACATATGACAGAAAGGTGGCAGAATCCTCGATGTGCAAATCAATCACAACTGATCACTTACAGACACAAATACATACACACACATATTGTACTTTATATGTTGTAATATATATTTATGTACACTCACATACACACTTACAATTGCCACCTAATGTATTCATGCCCCTGATATTTCTAACCAAAAGAAGGTGTGTGTGTGTATGTGTGTGAGTGTAGATGGGGGACTGCTTGCCTCTTTTGAAACCCATCACGTATTCAGTAATGATTGAGAACAAGTGTTGCAGAACAGTTGTTGGGTAAAAGATAACACCCCAGCAAAGCATTAATTTCAATGGCTACTTCTTGAACAACGTGGAGCTGAGATTTCCAATAACAGCCAAGATGCGGTCCCTGCTAGCTGGTCAGGTTTTGAAAAGTACTGATACCAGCAGATGCCCATGCTGTGGGGGTGAGGTCCTGCCTGGGCTTGTAATTAGAGATGGAACATTAGTAACTGCACTCCCAGTTGGATTGAAAAAGACAGTGAAACAAAAAGAAAACAAAGAGTGTGGAGCAAAACTTGTCGTTTTAGTAAGGAGGAGCATGTTTACATAATAAATATAGAAAGATGATAATTAAATAACAGGACCTGTAAATAAACTGGCTTTTTCCCCTATCCAAATTAAAGAAATGTATTTATAGTGCCCACATTCAGTTATTTTATTGAGACATGAGCACCATGAACAGGAAAAATGATTGCCCTCTACTACTCCCCCCCTTCCCCAGATAATTAGCATTCCTGATTGGGTACACAGGGCCAGATGTTTTAGTTTCATACAGAATGAAGCAACAAAATGAAAAAACACAAATCGTAGAAAAAGCAGTCCAGTTTAAAGAAAACACACATTTTGATGCCTGTTCTTCATCAAAACAATGTAGAAAATGAAAACGGCTTCATATGAAAAAAAGTGCATCCATGATTGGATGCAACTGTAAAATCGATTTTACAGAAAAAAAAAGTTCTATGCCCAAATTATGCAGCAAGTTCATGTTTTTAATCTACTACTATTGATATTTCTTCTACCATCACATCATATATTATTATTTTCATTATTGCTTTGTTGCTGTTGCTGTTTTGTGATCATTAACCCTCCTATTGTCCTGATATCATATTCAAACCTAAAAAAATGACATAAAACATTAATCTAGTACATGGCCTCCTATGTAGCTTCCTAAAATGACCCCAAAAATGGAAATTTGGCAAATTTAAAAAAAAAATCATTTTCAGTGTAGCTGCCACAAAAAAAGTAACGCCTATTGTCTTAGGGTCAATATGACCTGAGATAACTGTTATGATGTTGAACTATCTTTATGAGCAGCTCTGTCTAACACAGAGTGCCACAAACTCATCAAGTATTTCCTCATACTCATAAATACCTGGCACTAGGCCCATTTCAAAGATATTAGCATGCATGTGTCAGAACTCAGGCAGGGACTCAGGCGCAGACAGGTAGACTGGTGCACAAGGAGTTTATGAAATCCAGAGGGTAATCCAAAAATTGTAGTCAAAACAGGCAGAGACCAAAACCAGAAGACACGGCAACCAAAACCAAAAGGGCAGATCAAGGAAACAAAGTCGAGAAAAACAGGCAAGGCAACAGAACCAGCAGGCAGACACAAAAACAACCGGCGAGTAGCGAAACAGAAGACTGAGATGAACTGGCAACAAGACAAGAAACAAGCCGGGAGGATATAGGGCTGGGCAGATGAGGAGATTGGATGCAGGTGCGCAGGGAGGCAGGTGCAGACGATCAGGTAATCAGATGGGTGGGGACAGGGCGGAGAGCAGGGCAGGGCTGGAACACAGAGAAACAGTAAACAAGAGCACATGGACGGGGAAAACAAAAACAAAACCAGCTAAGATGCCTCAGTACTGACAGCATGCTAGTTTAGCATGCTAGGTTGCTAGCAGTACACAATTTCCATGTTTTTCCATACTGTATTCCATACTGTATCAAAACCACTGATGCCCCCTGACCTCTAATGATTGACTTGACATTTTATACATGCTCAACTATTAGCAGCACAGAAATTGACCTTGCACAAGCTTAGACTTTTCCTTGAACAGTTAGGGAAAGATCTTGTGGCACCTGTCATGGCACAGAGGGAGCGCATACACGTAATGTAACATCGGCATCACTGGTGATTCAGGCAAGAAAAAGATATGCCCAAACACCAAAGTTAGTGCCGACACCAGCCCCAAAACGTGCGCAATGTCATCTTTGCACAGGGTCTGATAATAAAACCCCAATGATCTGCCAGAGATGCAAGCGACATGCGAACACATGCTTACAACTTTTGCTAGTCATGTGTTTGAGATAACACCTCATGATTTTTCTACACACTGCCAACACACTGTATAATAAGAGGGACTGCATGTAAAAAAACTACAAAAAAAACCAAAAAAATACAATAAAAAACCACCCCCTCCCCCCCAAACTTTACCAAACCATCCCTTTACCCTACCTACCTATATCTACCCCAATACAGAGCACCTTGTCGAGGTGGGGTAGCTTCAGTGCCTCAGTGATCATTTGAGCTACACTGATAGGGGCTGTACCAATCCCTGTGAGGTCCAACCATAACAGGAAGGCCAAGGGTGAGAGATTAGACTAAGACCAGCTCTTATTTGTCTATTATTCATTTGAATTAGTGTGTTTGGATTATATGGATGTTGGAAAGAGCAGTAACTCAAAGATTTTGCTATCAGTCTTGAAATCAACTTGTCTTGGCTGAAGCAAAAAAAAGAGAAAATTCCAATTCACACGCTTCCATTGGGCAGTTTAGATGTGTTCATGGTAATATTACAGAACCACAACCTCCATGACTTAGTTTAAATATGTCTGTAGATAGTTTCATTGGCATTCATAAGTTTGTAGCTTTATCTTCTTTCTCTTACAACATTCAGATGTTATAATTGGCTACTTCAAAAGGGGGCCCTATAGACTTAATTTATCTTGAGACAGTTTCAATTCACAAATATCAGAATCTATTACATCTTAAAAGGCTAAGAGTTGTATTTTGGGGAATTTTATAACAATTTTACCTATATCCAAAACATTTTTCATGCTTTTGCAGTGCATGGGACCTTTGGGGGGCACTAGAGAGTTAACAAAACAGCTTATGTTGTTTATGACTATTTGGTTGTATTCTACACTTATAGCTGTAACATTGTGCCAAATTTCACATTTGTATTCAAAGGTTTAGTTGAGTTATGAGATAAATTGGACCCCGGGTCCTAGTGACCCAAAGGTAATAGGTGTTAGTATTTCTTAAGACAATAGAAGGGTTAAGGAAACCATTCTGAAAGAGTGGAATGATTTATTTGTCACAGAAAACCATTTGCACCCAACAGATTGTCAAGGAGCTGCCAAGTCTCCTAACATCAGAGGAAGAAGACAGCCTGACAGCAAAAGAAAAAAATGAACAAAACAAGAAAAAGACAATTCAAATGGAGTAACGGCAGGTGGCTACTGTGAGTGTTCCGTCTCGTTTTGCTGGCTGTCAACACCTCAGCAAACACGCATTGGTGTGACTTTTAAGCATGTCTTTAATCACTTTGCTTTCAGCCAGCTACAGAGAGAGAGAAGAAAGGATCAAAGCGCCCGCATCTGGGTGACACCTCCCCCAGCTTCTGACTGAATGTCATTCCACAGCATTTTTCTTAACCATCTCATTTCTCTTACCAAATTGGCAGGCAGATTTCCTGATGTGTTCTGTCAATAGGACTTAGAGTCAACGCAGGATAACTTGCAGTGGTTAACCAGCGCCATTGCTTTAAGGAATTAAGAGCACAAGCTGTTCTTGCCATGGTTCAGAACACCACGAAAGATGACAAAAGCTATTTCCTAGGAGTGAGAAATTTGAATAATTGCAAAGGCCAATCTTGATTGGTGAATGCTGCTAATTTCAGCAGCTTGTTTGCATTGGATAAATGACATCACTGCATCTATTGAGGGTGTGTGCTGGAAATGGCAAACATGAATATTCAGTCTAACCACAGTAAACTCTGAGAAACTACTGAACTACTGCCCCCTCACTGTAGGGGTCAAGCATTCAGGCCTGACTTTTTTCCACATCTCTAGATAGACCAGTGCCTACGGTTTTTGCACCACTGAACTCTCAAATGTGCATTCATCTTTGTAATGAGAGGTTTATGCACTGCAAGCCTACTATAATATCCCTCTCTATGTAATTGTCGACGGACTGTTCTTGCTGACACAGTCTGATCTCGTCCTGCATTGACATTCTCAGTCACCTGAGGAAGAGCTGCTCTTCTGTTTTTCCTTACATATCGCACTAATGCACAAGTCATCGAATGTGTGCTGTCAATCACAGTTTCCGACCCTATTTACTGATGTCTTTCCCATAGATCTAAATGCAGATGTCACTTTAGTCACTGTTCTTATTGAAACACTAGCCAGTTGAAGTCTTTGTTATTGAAGCTCCTGCATTCCGTGCCCCAACAATGAACCCTCTTTCAAAGTCACTTAGATCTTTTCCTCTTGCCATCTTGATCCAAAATCGAGATCAACTGGGCCTGCTCAGCATTTTTATACATGCCACAGAGCATGATTGGATGTTAATTGCTTAATTGTACCATGCAGTACACCTGTGTGGAAGCATCTGCATTCATTATGTTATTTCACTCATTTATTCAGGGTTTTCCTTTACTTTGTCACCCATCTGTGTGTGTATATATATATATATATATATATATATATAATTTAAATTCCACTCTTACTGCGTGTTTCTCCATTTTCAGCATGATTTTCAATAACACCATGTTTGCTCTGTACTCCACTCAGCCCTAGCCTCCTGTGGTGCACTTTGGGATATTTAGTGTGAAAAAGTAGCCACTGGCTGTAGGCTAGCATATCAGAGAATAGCACTCAGTCTGAAGAGAGTGCTGAGTGGTGAGATGAGCTTAGTGCGCACAATTTTAAAGTTGGAGTGAAAACAAGGAAAACACAATAAAATAAAAAAGTAAAATAAAAGAGTCACAAAAGTATAAAACTTTGTTGATTGTTGGTGAGAGCGCATCTATCCCAAGGAGAAAAAGTGGTTATCAGGGCAGAGTGTCAGGGGTAAATCCGAATGCAAGCAAATGTATTCCAGTTCCAATTTGAAATGCATATTACATTCAAATGACTGGCTGTGCGTCACAGTTACTGGCTGCCTTTAGAATGAGTCACTTGTGGATTCATTCAAAAGCAAAGCTGAGGGGTGAAGGGAGGTGTCAATGTCCAGATAACTCCCAGTGGGAGGAGCCCAGCAGTAGCAGTATGAGCAGGTGAGATGCCAAAAGGTAAAGGAAGGAGGGGAGCGACTCTGTGGTCCTCAGAGGTGAGGATTGTTTGGGGGGGGCAGCAGACTGTGAAAAGCCAAATCATGGATATGAGGATAGAACACGTGAGGAGCTGTGGAGCTGTGAAAATGCATAGAATCGTGGACGTGATGGGGGTAAGTCAGGGAGCAGTGGTGGTGTAATCTGGGATGCACGCCAATAACCTCCATAATAACCACTAGGGCAGGGGTGGGCAACTCCAGTCCTGGAGGGCCATGGTCCTGCTGTTTTTCTTGTTGACCAACTAAATACAATCTCTGATTGGCTGAAGAGCAAGCACACCTGTTTTCAAGGTGAAAATCAACAGGTAACTAAGAGATGAAAACAAAAACCAGCAGGACACTGGCCCTCCAGGACCGGAATTGCCCACCCCTGCACTAGGGTATTCACCATAAAAGCACAAGATATTACGCCTACACCTCATCTTCCAAAACGTATGATTGGGAAGAACCCAAAGGAGACCCAAAGGGTGCCAGTGTAGCAGGGCCCGTAACCAAAAGGTTACTGGTTCAATTCCCAACTGGTGCACTGCTGCTGTACTCTTGGGGAAGGTTCCTTACCCAGAATTGACTCAGTAAATATCCAGCTTCAGTAAATATCTCTTTCCAATGGGTAACATGTAGAAACCTATGTAAGTCACTCTGCTAAATGACAATAATATATGTAGAACGAATGTTGTTTTTCTCCTGACACCTACATATGCTGAAAGTGTTGTGATATTTACCCTGATGTGGTGGGCTGGTGAGAATGTGATGGTTATCATGCATGATAAGGAAGCAAGCATGGCCTGCTTTGCTAATTATTTTTTTGGTGAGACATACTGCAAGTTAGGTAGGTCAGCCATATCCTTCATGCATTACATTACATTACATTTTTGGCATTTAGCAGATGCGCTTATCCAGACCGACTTGGTTACAGTTGGTTACAGTTTTTTAAACAATGTTATCCATTTATACAGCTATATATTTACTGAGGCAATTGTGGGTTAAAAACCTTGCTACGCTGCCACCTTCCTGCTTGGCTCCAGCTGCAGTTCTGGTGTATTGATTATCATTAAATGAGTATGCTGGAATGTCTGGAGCCACATTGTGGTTTCATCCTGTATATGCACTCCCGCAGGTGAAGCATGCACTGTATTCAGCCTTACCTTCACTGTGCAGTGTTGAAAAGTGCTGAGTCTGTGTGTGTGTGTGTATGCATATATGGGTACATATATATATATATATACAGTAAGTATATGGGTATATGTACAGTATCGGTAAAAAGTGTGCACAGAACTTTAGTCTTTACTTTTTACTATTTTCCACATTTTACAATAATAGTAAAGACGTCAAAACTATGAAATAACACAAATGGAATTAAGCAGTGGCCAAGAAGTCAAATTATATTTTAGATTCTTCAAAGTAGCCAAAAATATTTTTAAATTAATTTTTTTTTTGAAAGAAATTCATCCATGGGCATCAATTTCACTATTTATGTTTGTCTAAGAAACACATTTCAAGCATGTAAGCCCAAGTCTTTTTATCAAAATGTCAATGCATGTTTCCCATTATCTTAATCAGGTGTGTCCAGTCTTTTGCCTGGTACTGTATATGTATGTAGCCAGAGCCACAAGGTAAACAATATTACATTTAAGTACAATTAACAGTTTAAAAAATAGACACATATACAGGGATATATACACACACACACAAAAAGAGAGAGAGAGAGAGAAAGAGACTCACAATTAAAAACACTTCTCAGTCTGCATACTGTTGCAGTAGATGATTTAGAAGGGTTCTTTTCAAGCCCATAGCACCTGGAATCCAGCCATTTGGACAAGCGGAATTAGCAGGGACAGGCTCCCCTGCCTCTTAAGCAATGGCCCACACCACCCATGTCTGAGGGCGTGCGTCACACAAAACAAACAAATCGCACAAATCAATCAATAAATAAATAAGCAGATAAATAAATAAACCTCTCTCCTCCGTGGAGAGGCTGCACTGGGGAGACATGCAAGCTGTTGCTAGGATACAGAGCAGAGCCCTCTCCCAGGCCAAAGAGGAGATGTAGAGAGGGGAGGACATGGAAAGTTTCCCTTCCTCACCGCTCTGAAAGAGACCTCTCCTTCACAATATTTCACTGAAATGGATATAAATGGTGAATTGAGTGATAGCAGTGATTCTTTAAAGCTTGAGGCTAACCGAATGCACGTGTATGCATGCATCACCACTGTCACTGTTAATCTGAGAACTGGACAACCGACCCTGCAGATAATAAGATGCACATTTTCAGAAGCGTGTGTCTGTATGAAAAAATGTGTGGAGGGTACTCTACCTGTGTATGACCCTCTACCAATATTCAGGCCTTGCTCATCATTTTATTGCACTTGAATTTTATTGTGACTTTATTTTTTTTTTCCTGTTCAAATTAAAATCCTAAATTACAGTAGGTGTTGTAGTCACGCTGAAGAGGAGGCTGAGGAGGAGGGTGCTAAGAACTGTCCTAGCTGTCACCTTGTTTGCAGTGGGTCTGCCATGTTTAGCAGGGTGCTGCTGTGAATGGTGTGGCATAGACTCAGACCCTTTATGGCTTTGGGTCCTAACCTTACTGCTCACCTCCCTTTGTATGCTGTCACATCACTGCTCTTTTTACACACTGCATCTAAACTGCCTGGTCATCTTATTCTAACCACCACCCTCTCCCTCTCTCTCTCTGTCTTTCATGCCTTGCAGCCCCACCCCTTGCTGGTCAGTGTTTACATTCCTGAATGGACAAGATGCCTGGAACATCTCTGCACTGTAAATAACGCCCCTGCCCTGGCCCCTGCTTAATGGTATGTGTCCCTCGTAGCCCACCCGAGGCCACTATGCCATCTCTAGGCTGCCAGACTGCTGAGCTGATGCAATATGCTGGTGGTTATTTTGTGCCATGCCACTGTTAACATTCCATTATTTTCTGAAAGTCAGTAGGCTGCCTTTTTTTCCGCAGGGAATAATCTTGCTATTTTCCCCAATTGGGTTTTCTATTTTTTTACAATTCCCTCTCTGTGTCCAGCTCTCTGTGACAATTTCTACTATAAAAATGCTCAATAACAACTAAGTTATAGCTCTATAACAAGACTGACAGATAAATACAATTAAGGAAGCTAAGACTTAGCGTAGAGCTCAGAAAGTACAATAAATTGGCTTACTGCATAAATTAAATTATCATGGCTCAAAGATTCAAATTCAACTTTTTGGCATTCCAAGTGCTCTGTCACCTACCAACATTACCACCTATCCAATGCCTTCTGTCAAGGAAACAGCTCATGACAGTCGGCTGTGACTGTGGTCTATTCCTTGACAATGGCCCCATTGAGCATGCCTGTAACATCAATAGGGCCATGACCATTTGCATCCACTTGCATCCAGTGGTTCCCTGTTGACTTAATAATGGTCTGCATCAAAAATGGGCAAGCTGATCCTGAAGATCTCAAGACTAAAATCAAACCAAAAAAAACAAAAACAAAAAGTAGCAACTCAAATCCTGAATGTGTCAGTCCGCTTCCAACTCACATAATGTTCTAAGGAAACTGATGTACAATGATTCCGGTTGTAACTATAGGCACTGTGCAATTTTGAATGAAAAGTAAGGAAATACAGATCACTACCTTTCAATTCCTAATACTCACTGTGAGGTTGAGAGTTATCAAAGTCAACAAAAGGTATTATGTAAGAGTTGAAAGGAAAAATATTTAATTGAATGAAAACTGCTGAATACCACACCAATCTTTTCTCATCCTGGAAGGCAGGGGTATAATATGCACTTGTCAGATATCAACAGATTGAAATCTTCAATGTCAGTTGAGATAATTGCAATCATATTATAACATTAGCCTAATTAAGAAATTATTTGGAGAAAAAAACCCATGTGGTTCCTAAGAACAGGCAACACACCTCTAAGAATTATATGCAGTGTATCTAGAGTTGAGTTTTGGGTAAAACAGAGAGGTGTTCTGTTTATCAGAGTCAAACTAGTGATGAATATTCAGTGCAATCCTGCCTAAATTATCACTGGGCTATGGTGTGCCCAGAGCCTCTTCAGAACAGCAGCATGACAATGATTGACACAGGTATTTTTTTCCAGATGTGCCATACAGGTTTAGCTGGCTCAGGAAATTGCTACCTGCAAGCACCAGGTGTGAGTTTTGGTTTGTCCATTAAATCTCTTGTGCTTTTTCCATTAAACTTCACGCCAAGCTTGATGCAATGGCAATCCAGCTGCCGCGGACTATCTGTCAGCCAGTGTTCCAATCCGATGTTAAACACTGTAATCTTGTAACAATGGTCCAGACCCTCCATCCTCCGTCCTCCACCCTGCATGTATCACATTGTATTTCATTCATTCTTCTAACAGCTTCTCTGAGCTTATACTCACAAAAGCCACACCTTGCAGTGCAGACAGTCATGAGTTCCTGCACAAAAGAAAGACTCATGCACAAGGTGTGCTACAAGTCACTGTATATCTGTGCACTTTTATAAATACAGGAAAAACAAACAAAATTGCATAATAAGCTATTTCTGTTAACTACAGACATGGACTGAACATATCATTTTGTTCTTTGATTTAGGTGCTCCAGCTGTCAACTGGTAGTTAGTTAGCTGTCAACTTCCAATTTACCAATCTTCCCTAACTTTCTTCAGATGGTCACTTATCTTTACTTACTGTTAACTTACCAACCTACTGTTAATTTGTTTTTTTAAAAAGTACAATTCATAAAAGACCAATAACACAAAGACAGCATCCATTCTATGTACAACTGTAAGGAGTCTCATGCTACAAGCATGGTCAGATTCCTGGAGTTTAAAAAACACAAATAATTGAAAAAAATATGAGAAGACAAATTTATTTTTGGCAAGTTTACCCACCTTCTTGCTTCATTCTTAAAAAAACAATAAACATTCAGTGATCTTTTTGCTAGTCCCTAAAACAGAATGCTGCTGTGAAAAGCTACCATCATTTTTTTTCAACAGCCATGCTTTTCTTGACTATGATAGACATTGTAAAAAGGGTCACAATCACTGTGCCACTCTGTAAAAATGTTTTGACTGATAGCAATATTTGGATAGTTCTACATGTAATGTAACAGTACTATGGATCAATGTGAATTAAAAATACATGAAAAATCAATCGCTAGTTAGCGAAAAGAGAGAAACCCAATAACACCTGTTCATCAGCTTTTCAGCCATGCGTTAATTCACATTGATCCTTGTTTTCAAAGTCAGACATCTGCCCCTGATAGTATTTGACGTGGTAGGCAGCAGAGAAGCAACCAGAGTCATCTTCATTTCGAGGGGAACTAAGAAAAGAAGATGTTTCATAACATCCCCTCCATGCATCTCCCTGCAATTTAACATCTCCATAGGTCTTCTTAGCCCTGCATAACCAAATAAACAAATCTATATACAATGCTCCATACACCAGGTTTACTCATACCTCTGATTAAATGGTAATTTGTTGACTACATAAAAAATGATTTGATTTTGCTTGATTTCATTTAAAATGTGGGTATAAAGATAAAGTAGCCTCGTTGGTATGACTAAAAATGGTTCAAAAGAATATTCTCAGTATGAAAAACAAGGCAGTAGTGCAATAGAGAGGTGATGGATGTGTACCTTGATGTAAATGATTTGGATTTATTTCATTGAAAATATAAATGTGACCCTCATGTTTCATAATTCCACGTTCAATGCTCCTTATTGAGTTCTGAGTATTAATAATAAGATAATAGTGCAATACAAAGCGATCAATGTGTATGTATGTATGTATGAATATGTAATAATGTTGTTACATGTAAAATGTGTAAAATAAATGTGGAAAGACTGTTTTGTTGCAGCATCCAGGGAACCGAGAATAAAGCTGGGAATGAGGAGTTCTGTCTGGTGTTAATACTCTTGCGTTTTCTGTTTCTGAGGCAATTTGATTTGAAACTGAAGCTGACTAAGCTTCACTTGCCTCGCAAATGTAAAATTTAATTTATTTGTTTATGTTATTCATTTCTTTTTTGTTTCATTTATCAATTCCCTCCACTTTTCACCCAAGCCTTGGCAAAGAACACGCTTCATGTGAAAATATAGTTTAGGTGAATTTGTTTGTTTATTTAGGGGAATGATATTAGGCTGGATGCATCCTTCATTTTGAAAAACTAGACACCACACTTTGCCTTGTGCCTCAAGTAGACAAAATGGCATTTATGGAATATTGAATTCCATAAGGCCATTTCTTGTGTATGCATGTGTAACACATTTCTTTGTTTCATTACATTCAGTGAGTTAAACACTTTTCAGTTGGGAGTCTTTTTTTCAAAATTACTTACTACTACACTGAGCAATTTCTTAAACAAGAGTAATGGATGGCCAAATTATGTTGTGATGGAACCATTGTCCAGTGTCTGACAATTTCATTAAATAACCATAATGCTTTGACAATATGAACAGTTGTTTTGAACATATTTAAAAAATAAATTCATTGTGTCTTCAGATGTTTCTGAGAAATGGGTATCCATGCATTAAAATATTGATTATTCAAATTCATGACAGGTCTTTGCTAACATTAAGCAGTGCAGCTTCACCAGAAGAGGATTCTTGAAAGTGCAGACAAAGTCACTGGCTGGCATGAATAAGTCTGCCTCTAAGGCGAAGTATTTTAGTAGATGCCTCAAAGATTGAGTAATTTGTGATGAATATGAATTTTATGAATTATTAATTACAATTTTTTGAGTTCAGATATAACCTATTTTACCAGAACTTCACAAAGTGCATAAAAGTTGTAACTACCTGTAAAAGATGAATTGCTGTCACTGGGTTTCATAAATGATGCTTCCAGTACCTTCATGGGAGGCCACGACTACAAAGGTTAGCTGAAGTTACCGTTACAGTTAGACATAGAGCAGGAAGCCATTTGTGCACTGGAATGACTCGCATTGGAGCTTATTGGCTCATGTTGGAGCCTATCTTGATATCTGTGGTATGACGCAGATTCATGTGCAAGTACACCTCCAGTCAATCATATGGTAATTATTTGCATCCAATATCTGTTTCATGTTCTCTGACAATTCAAGAGGAGGTGGGTGAATTTTCTAACGCTTATGTTTTTTTCCATTTTAACTGCTTATATTTTTGTATTTAGTATTTGTTTTAGTATTTATTTATTATTTTCACCATTTGGTAATTGCTGGCTTTACATTAGACTTCTGAGCCCCATCCTCCGTACTCGTGCAGGAGGAGCGAGGCCAACTGCATTTTGTTGATGTGGCCTCCTGTCACTGCATGCTAATGTCAAAGGTCAGCCTCCATCTTGCGAAGTTTGGGGCTATGGGGTTCTGCTGGTACTCAGCTCAAGGACCTAAACTGAAACAGCACTCAGGAGCTCTAAACTGGGGATCATCCATCTGTGGTCAGGGCAGGTGAAATTCTTTGCATTCTCAGTGGCTCTCAGGAGGTTACTACACTGTGTCATGACACTGCATGGAAAGACCAGAAACCAAAAAACCCAAACTACAGAACTAGCAAGCCTCTACACAGGACATTTGCTTGGAGTGGATACACTCATCATTGATTACTTAGTAAATTAAGTGTACACTCTTAATAAGAATTACTGATAAAATAATCAATTAGTTATAATCATCAATATATTTAAGTCTCACCAACAGAAACCAAAATAACCATAACCATTTCCATAGAAGAATTGATACCATTTTTGATTTTTTTGATTAATGTGAGTGTAACGGAGTGCATGTCTGTTACATGGACCTAGGTAAGCTAAGCAGAAATATCTGGAGCAAACATACTATCTCCCAAGCTGGAGGAAAGTACATTTTATTTCACCAGCTCCTTTGTTTGCCTCCTCCCAAACACACCCAAACACTCAATACTCAACAACGAGGATACAGGTGGAATGTCTTAACGTGCAGGGTGGCCAATTGGATGATTAAGCATTTCTAAGTCTTGTACAATTTTTTTTGCAATTGCACCTCTTTTTACAGCTAAAGTAAAAGAAATGTTTGTGGTTTGGGGGGGAACAGGGCCTACCTGTGCATCCAAGGGCACCAGCAGGACAGACTCCATCAGCCAAAGGACCTGAAGGCTGGGGGCTGATGGGACCTGTTGGTCTGGGAGAGTGCAGACAAATGGGGCTGACCAACTTGGGAAGTGACTGTAGGGTAGTTTCCAGTGGTTGCTTGTTAATCTTTTATAATTGGGTTGTATTGTGTTGTAAAGAGCAAAAATACCTATGAAACATTTTAGATCTGGTAGGGTAATATTAGTATGACAGTATCTATTGGGTTATGGCTTTTGTTGAGTTGATTGATTTATTTCATTCTGCTGAGTTTAGTCCAAGATGCCTGATTTCCCTCACAGGAGCAACATTTAGTCAGTAGGGAACAGGCTGGTGAAGAGTGTAGTGGGATCCAGAGCTGCAGTGTAATTGATGTGTCCTCTTCATTGTTAATTTATTATTTATTATTATTTGTTGTTACTTTCACCGGTCACGGGCTTGGGAGAAATAAACCACCATCACCTCATCATCAAACCTTTTCACCCCATCAGTTTTTTTTTCATCACCTCTCGGTCATTCCAAGACAGTGAGACTAATTTAGGCTGTGAAATTATTATTTAAATTAGAAAATAATCTTATTTCGTCTGCATTTATGAATTTTATATTTTAGGGGCAACAGTGTAGCATTGTGGTAAGGAACAGGGCTTGAAAATAGAAGGTTGCTGGTTCAATTCCCTGCTGGGGCACTGCTGCTGTTGCCTTAGGCAAGCTACCTCACCCAGAATTTCCTCAGTAAGCATCCAGCTATGTAAATGGATAAATTGTGTAAAAATTGTAACCTATTTAAGTCACTCTAGATAAGACTGTCTGGTAAGTAAAATAATGTATTGTTGTACAGAATTTATTGACAGCCCCCTGAATCTCAAAACTCAAGAGAGAGAAGTGATGACAGATTCACCAAGTAGGTTGTTTTGCAAAATTTCCACTTTCAAATTGCCTCTATATCTATTGAATGTGAGTCTGTATTGTTTGTATCCTTTCCTCAGTTTCCATGAAAGAACGTGGAGACCTTCTGATGTTGATTCAGGATCCAAGCAGTCAGCCACCGAACGCTTGCTTCCCTCACAATGGAACACAAACAGTGGCCCTCTGGGCCCAACAGCATGCCAAATGTTACGCCAGCGTAGTCTCTCTTTTAATCTACAACATTCACTTGAAGAAAATAAATTCTAGCTCCCTGGGGAGCGATATGCACTCTTTCAGATATTCCAGAGCAAAGATTTCATTTATATTCAGAATCTCTGTGAATAATAAAAAAAACTTGAATACCATGGGATGGAGAAGCTTGTTGGTGAACTTAAATTTTCCCTTCAGCTGAAGCGATAGGCATTTATTTATTAAAATGTGAGCACACATCAAGATCCCAGAGGAAAACAAAGGAACAGTGATTGCAGATATTCACTCGTATATCTTCCTGTTTCACATCGACGGTTTTGTGCTCAGATGTGGTGTGAATGTTCAGCAGGCTCCGAACAAGCACCTCTACCAGGGCGGACTGGCAACAAAAAGCAGCCCGGGAATTTGCTGTCAAGCGGCCCCAATTTGATACACCAAATCTGAACTGACACAACATGTTGATCAACAAATCATTACTAAAAAAAAAAACACGATCTGTTAATTTGTATTGTTTGTGTTAGGCTAATATGTAAAACGATGAAACTGTTTTCACATATAGTCCTTTTTAAACGAACCAAACTCAGTGGACCAAAAAGTGGACCAACAGAAAAGGGACTCAGTTCTTCATGCATTGACATTGTGAGTTCATTTGAAAGAGGACTTAAGGTGTATTCACACCTGCCTTGTTTAGTTCGCTTGAAATGAACTCAAGTTCGTTTCCCCCCTTGGTGCAGACCTTTTTGGCAGGTGTGAATACAAGCAATCGATCGCGGGTGCGGACCAAACAAGCATACCGAGATCCAGCTGAAGAGGTGGTCTCGGTTCGGTTCCAAACAAACCCTGGTACGGTTCGTTTGAGGTGTGAAAGTGGCCCGACCTCGATCCGACCCATTTGCAAAAAGCATACGCCTTTTTTGGAGTTAACAGGCTCCCGTTGTCGCGCATTATGGGAAATAATTAGCTGCAGAAGCACTCACAGACATGTTGCTACAAATGAGTCGTGGACAAACGTGGAGCTCTGAGGAGACACACTGCCTCCTCGATATATGGGCAGACGCGCATATTACACAACTGTTAGAGAGGACCCACAAAAATGCGGTGGTATTCAGCATGTTTAGTGAAAAAATGAAGGAGAGGGGGTAAAAAAACTCCGCCAAAACTACATGAAGGTGCAGGATGCTCTTAACAAGAGCGGTAATTCTGATGAAGAAAAGGACAAATGTCCATGGTTTGACGAACACAACAAGATCCTTGGAACAAGACCAACAGTTTGTCCCGTGGACCTAGTCGAGACCTATAGCCCCACAGACGAGACCTCATCTAGCCAAAGGACTCCATCCCCTTTGAGCAGCTACTCAGGAGAAGTTGAGCTTGATGGAAATAGTGAGTGAATGTGAGATATAACCTTACACACATGTAATCAGTGCTTATCATTGTGGTTGAAAGTGACATAATTATTCCATTACATTTCCCTGGATACCGCCAGGCTTTACTTCCCGGGTCAGTCACTGCCACCAATAGCTTGGCTGATCACTGATCATTCTTACAGCAGAGGGTTGGGTGGGCCAAATGTAGTGGATGAATAGATGAATTATTGCCTACTACTACTAACACTACTACTACTTCTACTACTATTTTCCTGTTCTTGGGTGTTTTTCCCACTGCTGATTAGGGCTATGTAAGGATTCTGACTAATTCCATACTGTTATTATATTGGAATATCAAATCAACCAATTTTTACGTATACCTTATTTCAGCTATCCAGCAGCAACACAATTCAGCACGTAGGCTAGTAGGCCTTGAATAGGGTGGACTGGGTGACCAAAGACTGACTTCAGACTCTGACAACTTGGCTATATTTAATTAAGTTAATCAAATATGTAAACAATGTGTGTCGCATTCCTGATGTTGCTACCAGAAGCTTCAGGCACACAGCTGAAATGTAGGCTATACAGGCTATCTGTGTGACATTCTGTAGCATGTTGTCTCCTTTTTAGTAAACTTTAACATTGTTTACTTTTTCACTGACAGAAGAGAAGGGGAATCCAGAACCAAATGGCCCTACAGATGCTCCTCTGACGCCATCCACTGACATAGAGGACAGCGATGCTTCACCCAGTTGTGATGGGCAGAGTGCAAAAAAGAGAGGAAAGCTGGCTATTCCTGGGGCTCAAGCCAGGAGGCACCTGGGAAGGAAGCGCAAGGCTGAAGCTTGTCTGTCTGATAGTGGGCTGCAGGCTTGGTTAGCATATGGTTCAGCAAAGCAAGCAGCTACAGGAAATGTTTGAAGCTGAGCACAACCGCCAAACACAGGAGACCGCAGCCCTCGAGAATCTGCTGAGGGCACATCAGGAGGCAGAGGAAAGGAGATTTCAGTTGATGCAAGCCCAACAACAGGCAAATACTCACATGTTTAGTCAGATACTGGGCACTGTTGTTAATTTGTTGTCTTCTGGTCAATCACACCACCCACCCTCACAGCACCCACCTCCAACCCACTGGATTCCTACAGCTCCAATGAGGTCACCCCTACCAGTGCCTGGTCCTTTCCTCAGCCACCAAGGGCCCAACCACAGCAGCCCATGCAGCCACCCACGGTCGAAGCAGATGGGGAGGCACCAAATTATACACACGGCAACCTACCTGTGTCAGATATACGACATCAAGTAAATGCCAGTCAGCATTTTTACGACTTGTGAATGGCTTAGTTGTGCAGGTACTGTATGTACCTCATACAGTGTTATATTTTCCAGTGTGTATTATAAATTACTTGGCTGGCTGTTGGCTGGCTGTTGGTTGGCTGGTTGTTGTAACAAAGTTTGCACTACAATTATAAAAAGATGAGCAGAAACGGGAGATTTAAACCGTTTTTTAATTTTCATCACCCAAGATTGTTTCATTTGAAACTTTTATTTTTACATTTTTTTAACTGTTTTCCGTTCAGAAACTATAGAATATGAAAGGAAATTTTTGTTTTTTTTACATGCTATAAAGATTTTTCTTGAGCAATAAAAGTGTGGTGTAAAAGTAATAAGAAAATATGTCATCATTTTGCTACCTTAACAATATAGTTTTTGGTTTAAACTCGGTTGCAAGAATTTTACCACATTAATTCAACAATTTGGTTAAGTATGTTGTGCTATGACCATATATATGCATATAGATGAACAATAGTTGGGATATTCAAATCAGAATCAAAATAATTCAAATCAGATCACTTCCTCCATAGTTGTCATCAGTTGGACTGAACATACTATAAGAACCCTGACACTTGCTGTACTAAAAGCAAATCTAATAACTTTCTTAACAGATAACACCAAAAGGGCTGACAAATTCTACGGGAACTCTGACATTACCCCTACATTCTTGAAAAATAGACACACAGGGCATCTCTAATCTCCTGAGCCCTCCAGTCTCCGGCCTGCTCAGGATTCTCTCCTTCATCTGCTTCATTCACTTCACCTTCATCCTCCTCATAGTCTTCCTCCTCATTATATTCTTCATTCTGGACTTCACAAAAGTTGTGCAACACACAACATGCTGATATTACTTGACTGACCAGAGAAATGTGTGATTCGTGTTGCTTAAGGAGGCATCTTCAGCGACCTTCGAGGCGCCCAAAGGCCCTCTCAACAGTCATTCTTGCCTGGCTCAGTCAGTGGTTAAAGTTAATTTGATCAGCAGTCACTCCTCTGCTCTCTCAGAACGGCTTCATAAGCCAGGGGAGTAAAGGATAGGCTGCATCTCCTAAAATCATGAGAGGCACATTTACTCCTTCAAATGTTTCAGTCTATTGTGGCAACAGTGCAGTCCTCTGGCCCCGATCAAAAAGAGAAGAAAGGGCAAAAACTCAAGCATCATGCACTCGTCCTGGCTGTCCAGTGTTTACATCCCAAAACTTCATTTTGTGGTCTACTACAGCCTGTAGGATGACAGAATACTGGCCCTTCCCATTAAAGTAGACTGCCAGCGTGTTTGGTGGAGCCTTGATGGGTATGTGGGTTCCATCAATGGCTCCAGCGACTTGGGGGAATCTCCATTTATCTCTAAAGCCTTGTACTATTGCTCTAAAATCAGCAGCAGAGGGTGTTTTTAGGTACAGTGGTTTTAGTATAGTATTTATAGCTGTGATGACTTCCTGGGTGATGAGGCAGCACGTGGATATACCAACACCAAAGAGTGTGACCCGAATCTCTACAGAGAGAGGCCTTCGGTACCTGGTGTGCTGACGGGTTAAATAGGGTCGTAGAAGGCCACAGAGATAATCAAATGTGCCTCTTCTCATTCTAAAGTTCAGTAACCACTCTCTGTCAGTCCAGTTATTGTTGATGAGTTGCCACCAATCCTATGAACGTGGATTGACCCAGATTCTCCTGAAGAGAAGGAAGAAAGATAAATTATCATATTAACCCTCCTATTGTCTTAAGAAATACTAACACCTATTACCTTTGGGTCACTATGACCCGGGGTCCAATCTATCTCATAACTCAACTAAACCTTTGAATACAAATGTGAAATTTGGCACAATGTTACAGCTATAAGTGTAGAATACAAACCAAATAGTCATAAACAACATAAGCTGTTTTGTTAACTCTCTAGCGCCCCCCAAAGGTCCCATGCACTGCAAAAGCATGAAAAATGTTTTGGATATAGGTAAAATTGTCATAAAATTTCCCAAAATACAACTCTTAGCCTTTTAAGATGTAATAGATTCTGATATTTATGAATTGAAACTGTCTCAAGATAAATTAAGTCTATAGGGCCCCCTTTTGAAGTAGCTGACTATAACATCTGAATGTTCAAATTTGGTAAGCAAAAGAAGATAAAGCTACAAACTTATGAATGCCAATGAAACTATCTACAGACATATTTAAACTAAGTCATGGAGGTTGTGGTTCTGTAATATTACCATGAACACATCTAAACTGCCCAATGGAAGCGTGTGAATTGGAATTTTCTCTTTTTTTTGCTTCAACCAAGACAAGTTGATTTCAAGACTGATAGCAAAATCTTTGAGTTACTGCTCTTTCCAACATCCATATAATCCAAACATACACTAATTCAAATGAATAATAGACACAAAAGAGCTGGTCTTAGGCCATGTCCACACGTACACGGGTATTTTTGAAAATAGAGGTTTTCCCTCCTTCGTTCTTAAAAGTCTCCGTCCACACGAAAACGCAAACATACGCTGTCAAGAGCATGCCAAACCAACAGGCGACGATATAACCCTAACAGTAAAGCCATGTTGGCCAATCAGAAGCCTGAAAAAAAGTTATTACGGCCCACACTCTGACGTCACAAGCCAAAAACTCTGTTTTCCCTGTCTACACGTGAACACTGAAAACGGAGTTTCTGAAAATCTTCACCCTGGAAGGCGTTTTGCAAACGATCCGTTTTCAGTGACCTAAAACGCCGTTTGCGTGTGGACGAAAGGCCAAAACACATAGATAAAGCTACGTTTTTAAAAATACCCGTGTACGTGTGGACAGGGCCTTAGTCTAATCTATCACCCTTGGCCTTCTTGTTATGGTTGGACCTCACAGGGATTGGTACAGCCCCTATCAGTATAGCTCAAATGATCACTGAGACACTCAAGCTACCCTACCTCAACAAGGTGCCTGCTCTGTATTGGGGTAGATATGGGTAGGTAGGGTAAAGGGATAGTTTGGTAAAGTTTGGGGGAGGGGGTGTTTTTTTGTAGTTTTTTTTTACATGCAGTCCCTCTTATTATACAGTGTGTTGACAGTGTGTAGAAAAATCATGAGGTGTTATCTCAAACACATGACTAGCAAAAGTGTTTGCATGTCACTGTCAGTACTCCGGCCCCCTAGCTGTTGTTTTGGTGCTCTCCCTGTCTGTCAATGTGGTCCATGTGCCTTTGTTTACTGTTTTCCTTGTGTTCCAGCCCTGCCCTGCTCTCCGCCCTGTCCCCGCCCACCTGATTACCTGATCTCCTCCACCTGCCTGCCTGCCCACCTGCATCCCATCTCCTTGTCACCCCAGCCCTTTATCTACCCTGCTTGTCTCTGTCTTGTTGCCAGTTCATTGCAGTGTTGCTTTGGTGGGCACAGCTTTTTTTTGCCTGAATCACCAGCAATGCTGATGTTACATTACATGGAATGCGCTCCCTCTGTGCCATGACAGGTGCCACAAGATTTTTCCCTAACTGCTCAAGGAAAAGTCTATGCTTGTGCAAGGTCTGCTTCTGTGGTGCTAATAGTTGAGCATGTGTAAAATGTCAAGTCAATCATTAGAGGTCAGGGGGCATCAGTGGTTTTGATACAGTATGGAAAAACATGGAAATTGTGTACTGCTACCAACCTAGCATGCTAAACTAGCATGCATGCTAATATCTTTGAAATGGGCCTAGTACCAGGTATTTATGAGTATGAGGAAATATTTGATGAGTTTGTGGCTCTCTTGAGTTAGACAGAACTGCTCATAAAGATAGTTCAACATCAAAAGTTATCTCGGGTCATATTGACCATAAGACAATAGGTGTTACTTTTTTGTGGCAGCTACACTGAAAATGTTTTTTTAAGAAATTCCTCAAATTTCCATTTTTGGGGTCATTTTAGGAAGGTACATAGGAGGCCATGTACTTAGATTAATGTTTTATATCATTTCCTTAGGTTTGAATATGATTTTGGGTCATTATGACCCCAGGACAATAGGAGGGTTAAAGAAATGTGAAGATATGAAGACAGACAGTTTCTGATAGAGGGGAACATGCTAAAACAACCATAGGTAGACTACAGGATATTCAATACTGCACAGTGCAGAATATGTCATTAATTACACAGATACCTATTTCCTATGACAGACAACTCTGGAGAAAAATTCACTGTGTGCTTAGGCAGAGTGACAGAGCCAGATCTTATGTAGGTGATGAAAAGGCTAAACATAACTCATTGGTGATAGAACTACAAATAGCAGTAGCAGTAATGTTAGCACTTATGTTTTGAGATGTAAAAATATGTTGAGTTGGTAGCATCTCTCTATGGATTCAAACTTCATACCTGATCCGTCTTCTGCACAGTAGGCCAGCTGTAAGCATGCCATGGTAGGCGCACAGAATACGTTCTCTCCTTCGCAGCCATCTTGCAGCATGTCTTCGTTGTTGCAAAATTATAAGTAAACTATCGTGTAACTGACATTGTATCAGTTGCTCTTGACGCTCAAGATTTTTTACAAACGTCTGTAGCTCTAAAATCCAAATCAATATGACGACAATGAGTGCAGCACGCAAGATCTCCATGATTGTTCACTTTCACTTTTGGCTCTTTGCTTTCCCCCGCCCCAGACATTTCTGTCCAATGATTGAACGACCTAAGCACACATGTGGTTTTGTTTACAAATTCTGGTCCACTTGCAAAAAGTGCAATGTGAAAGCGAACCGCACCAAACAAAAATAAATAAACATTGCATTTGGTCCGGACCAAAGCAAGTGAACTAATGGACTTTCCTGGTGTGAATACACCCTTAGTTCTCTTTCTGGTCCACTTCAGCTCTGATGGGGCCTCAGTCCTCTTGCTGTTCACACTCTAGTTCCTCTGGAGCTCTCAGACCTTTACTGCTTTGGATTGTGGGTAGCTTTCACTTATCTGTCTACGGCAAGCCTAGAGGACTTAGGGTGTTTAGCGTAAACTTCTCTAAACGTTTGTGCACTGAGTCTGACTAGTTAACCCTTGGAAATGGTCAAACCTGCAGCGGGACTCTAGCATTGAAACCCCAAGGTTAACAAAAACATTTTGTTCTTTAGTTAGTTCATTTATAGTTTACTTCACAGCACATAGCATGTAAGTATGACAAAGCACCTGCTCCCTGCTCACTCCTCTTTGATGTTTCTGCCTCTTCGCCAATGTCCTCATCATCACCTACAGACTGCTTAAATAAATCTGTTATCTTAGCACACTTTGCGGCGTCAGCCAGCAAAGCCTTTTTCTTTTTTTGGGTGCACCTTCTCTGCACTGCTGGCCGCGGGTTTTCTCGTTCTATCCATGTTTCGGCAACGAGTGCTAGATACTTTCAGTTGTGATGGCAACTACTACCTGCCATTACGGATGGCACCAGCCGTGTCGCTGCAGCTAAGATGACCTATTGAATATCTGTGTATAGGCTATATAATGCCGGGGTTGGGAAAAAAAGACTGGCCCTCACAAGACCGGCCCACCGGGAAAATTCCAGAATTTCCCGATGGCCAGTTCGCGCCTGACCTTTACCCAACAAATATAGGACAAAATTTGATGTTTTTGTAGATGTTGCCTGAGATACAAGAGCACATCAAATAATTTGAGATACAACAAGCATGACCTTCAATCATTAACTTCTCTGACCACTTGAAAACGAGATATTGCCTTCTTTGCATGTCACCAACTACTAGATTGTCAGTCAAATTTAATTTACAGCGTAGCTTTTCTGGCACGTGAAGAATCTAAGTCCTTCCATTCAAAGAAGGCCATTATCAAATAGAGAGTGGTGATCAAACAGACACAATGTGTCTATTTCACAAAATCAAAGACATCAAGCACAAACTGATTGAGTTCTTCAAAAAGGACAATATTTTCTATTAAAAGATAAAACAAAAGGACAGATTATATTTACCAAACAAAGTCAAGTCACAACAGGATTTTTTGCAGATGTCTGGCTTTGTTTTTCTTTTTTTTTCCTTTCAGTAAGGAGAGTAATCTGACAGCTTCAGTGTCTGGCTCCTGCAACACAGTGGCCATCTTGATTTTGTGTGCGCCTGAGATGCAACAAAATCAAGCCCATCATGCCCTTCACCTTCCAGCATGAATATTGACCCCCGCATTCAGATCGCCATGTGATTTAAAATTTTTTAATCGCTCTGCATCGTCCCAAGGCAGTGGGAGAGGATGGGATTGGGCCGAGTAGTGGGAAGACCACAAGAAACTGAACTGGAGGAGGATATAATCGCCCCCCTCTTTTCAAGTGGCCCACATACCCGTAACCATTATTCATGGCTGCGCCCTGGTGCAGCATGAGAGGGAGTAATGAGCCTCTTTCCAGCTCCTGCCTATCATCACACAGGACCAGCTGCGCACAGAGGCACAGCAGTTATTTATTTATTTATTTATTCTTTCTCATTCGGTGACGTGCCCTGTGGTATGCACCGCACAATGAGTTTTGGCAACGAGCGGGCGTAAATATAGCATGTGAGATAATGCATGAAAGATGGATAACCTGGGGGGACTTTGTTTTCATTCCGCTGAACCCCACCATGGAAACGAACAGCGTACGACATTGCTGGCTTCCCTTACAGGGGGCGCCTTAGCAGGTTGAAGTAGCAAATTGCCTCTGCAAGTCTGTGATTTCACTGAGCTCTTACTTTGCAGCTGACTGTATATTGACATGCAGCATGATAATGGTTGAGTTTGCAGTTTCTGTAATTGTGTAGGTTATTGTATATTAAGTGAGTTTTACCCTGTACCCATACATAAAGCCAACCACATCACCTAACCCCAGCCTAACACCTAACCTAAACCCCAACCATGCATTCCTATCTTATCACAGTGTGCCAACTGTGCTGTTGAAGGGCTGTGACATATTACTATTTTGTAGGTCTGCATTTGCCAGTAAATTACAATATCATTACACAAGTAAACCTCTGACTTCCTTGAATAATTTGCCTATACTGCAAAGCCACCCAGCACAGCAGCACTGGAGTTCAATTCTCAGCACAGCCCACGACTCAGCCGCCATCTCCTTACGCTACCTCAGAAAGGTGAGCAGAGAGGAACCGACCTGAGGCCCAGCTCACTGTTTACCATGAGTCTGTCATCGTTTGCCTAGCCTGCACCTGTGTCATATGTCAGATCTCTTTTTGGCAGTGAAACCCTGGCTCACTTATTCCCAATGCCTTGCGCTCAGAATATTAAAAATACAAAAAAAAAGCTGTCCCATTTGCTTTCATCCCTGTGGCTTGCTAAATCAACTCACAGGAGTGAAAGACTGGAGAGGTTGCTCAGAGGGTGGGAGTGATATTAGGAAGGCTATGCCTCCACCTAAACTAAGATTACAAAATAACTATTTATGATTTCTTGAGATTTCTTGAAAAAAAAAAGACACTTATGTACACTTTGATGTTAAGATGGGTTACTTTTGCAATTTAATAGATTGCTCGTGTGTTACTCGTGTGCAAAGTGTCCAGTGCGATATTTGGAAGTTTCAAACTGAGTAATCGCTATACCGCATACTGCATAGTGCTGCCCGCTGTGAACATTATTCATTAGAATGTTTGTTCGGTAGGTTACCAAATTTGTGTACAACTCCTTGTGCTTCAACGTGCAGAGTACTAAAGAACAGCCTTTTTAAAAGGTATGGTGGTTCACTTCCTTTGCTCCATCTCCATCTCTATACGGTGTGTACTGTTGGGTGCTGGCACCCTGGGGGGCAACTGGCTGCCAGGAGGGGGCGCTGTAATTTATTTTCCTGTTATCTCTTGTTATGTGAAAGTTTGTCTTCCCGCTGGGAAGAAAACTGCTGCTAAAAAAAATGCTGTCCAGCATTGGCTCCCACCTCACCAATTATCTGTCAAACACTAGTTGCAGTCTTTCTTGGACATTGTATACCTGGAGATATCATCGGCCAGGCTGGTACACTGAAGATGTGGAAAGACTCCATGTCCATAATTAAAGACCTTATGTTTAGTTTATAATATCCCATGTATGCGGGATTAGGAGGGGGGGTTTGAAGGGTTCTTTGTTTTTGTGTTGCACCCTATTTTGGTTCTCCCATATGCCTTTTTTTTTATGCACAGGGAGCCAAAGATGGTTGTATTGTGAAACAATTCATTCAATAAAAATTTAATTACAAAAAATTGTCTTCCCTTTTTTGTATAATTCATACTGTGCAAGAAGAGGCCATGGACACTGTGCAATAGGTGGTACCAAGCAAACTGTTTTCTGTGATGGGGGAGTGTAGCACTTGAATATTATACTTTTATCACACTCTCTTTATTGGTGTGGGGTTTACCTTTGTGAAGCGTGCTGTTAGCCTTTGTACGGACTATTGTCACAATAGCCCAATAGCTTCCTGTCATTTTTACACAGGATCAGTTTTTACTAATTTATTGACTCCCCTACCCCATAGCCCCTTACCCATAACCTGGGTTGTATGTCATGTTTCAATACTTGCATAATCAATAAAGCCTTGTATGATTTTGTACATCAGCAGCCACCTGTATTCTGTCATTAGAATATCTTGTGCGGGGCCACTTGCCTAACATCAGGGTTCTTCCCTCCCTTCATTAGGGAAGTGGTGTAGTCCACGAGTTAGACATAGTGAGGGTGGCACTTGCGCCTCCTACCAGCCACAAGAGTGAAACTAATTTTGAAATATTAGCACTGGGCTCCTGAGTAGCTCAGTGGTTAAGACATTTGTTTTGACCACAAGTTAGGTTCAATCCCAGTCCTGCCACCAGCCGCTGATGACCAGGAGCTCACATCAACTAAACAACGTGGTTTCATTCCACTGGGAATAGGGGTGGTTAGGTGGGCCAGGGTTTGACTGTCTCATCACACAGCAGTGACCCTTGCTGGTCAATCAGGCACCCACAGCCTGCTTGCTATGCAAAAAATTCCTTCCTCCAAATTGTGTCTCTGCAAGCTAGGCATGGGTACCTAGACTTGGGGACCTAGGCATGGGGAACTAGACATGGAAATGCGGAAAAAAATGGCTGGTGTCACCCATTTTGGACAACAGCACATGTCTGCACTTTCCTGGATTATTGCATGGCTATAGCAATGAGTGTCCTTTTTATGCTACATTTAGGCATGTATATATACAGTGCCTTGAAAAGTATTCAGCCTGTTTTCACAATTTATTGTCTCAGATTCAAAACTTAAAATATATCAAAGATTTTTTTCTTGCGGGTATACACAGTGTTGTACATCATGACAAATCAGAGCAATGTCCAAAACCTTTCAAAATTTTAGAAAAAAAAAAACCTCAGATTTAAGAAGTACTCATACCCTTCCTAATTATAAGGCTAACCTTGCTCAGGTGCAAGATATTGTCTTATAAACTCATTCAATTTGTTTATGGTCTCTACCTGTGTAGGAAATTAGTGGATCACCTGTTTTGAATTACTTCATGAGAATACCTTCCCTCTCTATGAGGTCAAACATTATGGTTGAATTTTCTATTGAACAAACAAAAATGAAGAGAAAAGAGCAACCAAGTGAGGGATATAACTGTGGAGAAGCACAAATCTGGGGATACAAAAATATTGAACATACTGAACATACCTCAGTGCTCAGTGCAGTCCATCATACAGAAGTGGAAGAAATATGGAACTGCCACACTGCCTAGGGTAGGCCGCCCCCCTAAACTTGGTCACCAAACAAGAATGGCACTTGTCAGAGAGGCTACTGTGATGCCAACTGTCACTCTAACCAAGCTACAGAAGTCAGTGGCTGCAACTGGAAATGATGGGCCATGTCCATGGGTCACAAAAAGGGCTTTAGAGTGGCAAGAGTGGCAAGGAAGAAGCCCTTGCTGAAAAAAAAGAACATGCTTGCCTGTAAAAACGTCGCAAAACGTCAGTACAAAGATACGGCAGAATGTCTTGTGGTCTGATGAGACTTAAGTGGAAGTTTTTGGCTCAAACATTAAGCGATATGTATGGCGTAAAGCTAACGCCACACATCAGCCAAGAAACACCATCTCCAACAGAAATATGCTGCTGGTAGCATCATGTTATGGGGGTGCACACACACTCAGTGACCACTTTATTAGGTACATCTGTACACCTGCTGGTTGATGCAAATATCAAATCAGCCAATCATCTGGCAACAACTCAATGTATAAAATCACAAAGACTTAGTCAAGAGGTTCAGTTGCTGTTCAGACCAAACATCAGAATGGGTAGGAAATCTGATTTAAGTGGCTTTGACCGTGGGATGGTTGTTGGTGCAAGACAGGGTGGTTTGGGTATCTCAGAAACTGCTGATCTCCTGGGTTTTTATGCACAACAGTCACTAGAGTGTATAGAGAATGGTGCGAAAAACAAAACACATCCAGTGAGCGGCAGTTCTGTGGGCGAAAATGCCTTGTTAATGACAGAGGTCAGAGGAGAATGGCCAGACTGGTTCAAGCTGACAGGAAAGAGACAGTAACCCAAACAACCACACATTACAACAGTGTTATGCAGAAAAGCATTTCTGAACATACAAACACGTTGAACATTGAGCTGGATGGCCTACAGCAGCAGAACACCCCTCCGGGTACCACTCCTGTCAGCTAAGGACAGGAAACTGAGGCTACAGTGGGCACAGGCTCACCAAAACTGGACGGTAGACGATTGGAAAAACATTGCCTGCTCTGACGAATCTCGATTTCTGCTGCGACATGCAGATAGTAGGGTCAGAATTTGCTGTAAACAACATGAATCCATGGATCCATCCTGCCTTGTGTCAACGGTTCAGGCTGGAGGTGGTGGTGTAATGGTGTGAGGAACATTTTCTTGGCACACATTAGGCACCTTAATACCAACTGAGCATCATTTAAATGCCACAGCCTACCTGATTATTGTTGCTGACCGTGTGCATCCCTTTATGACCATGGTCTACCCATCTTCTAGTGGTTACTTCCAGCAGAATAACGCACCATGCCACAAACCACACGTCATCTCAAACTGGTTCCAGGAACATGACAATGAGTTCAGTGTACTCCAATGGCCTTCACGGTCACCAGATCTCTATCCAATAGAGCACAATTTGTATGTGGTGGAACGGGACATTCGCAGCATGAATGTGCAGCCGACAAATCTGCAGCAACTGCGTGATGCTATCATGTCAGCATGGAGCAGAATCTCTAAGGAATGTTGGCATGGACTCTGGTGTAATGAAGCAGAACAGTCAATGTAAATGTACAAAGAGGCATATTGTGCTCCTATTTTCACTATGCAACTAGTTTGTAGAACACATTTAGATTCATTGTGCCACACATTTGGAATACAAAGTATCCTATCTGTGATTTGAACATGTGACCCTCTGGTTACATGTCCTTTTCCCAGCCCTATATGTCACCCCATACATTGAACTCCTAAAGGTGGAGAGATGTTTTTCATAGGAACCATCGGCTTTGTTTGCTTTTTAAGCACAAACTTTTTGTGCAAAATATGAGAAGATGGTGTGTTCTTCTTTGACAGAGTGTCCAGAAGAATAAGCAGTCCAAATAAATTTCCCCTGGAATTTTTTTAAACCATAAAATAATTACTTTAATTACTTTATTATAATAATTATGAAGTAGTTGATATGTACAACACAATTAACAAAGAGGAAATAAGAACCGTGCAAAAAAAAAAAAAAACAGCCAGCTGTTGGACTTCTGCATTAGCTTTGAAACCTGCTATCAAGGCCTTACAGAGGAATCCATTCTAACATAAGAAGACTCAACTTCAAAACAGAGCACTGTCAACTGTTTCAGAAAGATAACACTGGGATATAAGAATTGCAAACAAATTACCCCAGGGCAATATTTAAATAAGCCACGTATCATGAGGCCGTTAAACAGCCAGTCAGGTTTCACAAAGGAAATTCCCTCCTTTAAACATTCCTTTTGACTTTGAGAAATATTTTGTGAGTATATGGTGACAGCCGTAAATGTGTGATAATGAATTTGCACGTACATGTTGGTATGAAAGAAGAGACTTGCAATTTGGGTTAAATTTCAAATTAAATTTCCTTATTTTCTGGGGTGGCTTTACTGTATCAAAGTTAGAGGTTTACTTGTCTTTCTCTGATGTCATCAGTGATGCTGTACCCCTTGAGATTGCTGCAATGCATATTTATTCTACATCCATAGAATGATAGTACATAATCCATCAAATGAGAGAAATTTAGCTTAGTATTTTACATACTACGTAGTGATTTAGTAGTAAGGAGTGCTCTGAACCCAGGTTTCTGGTTCAACAGGAGATTGCTGTTGTACCCTTGGGCTAGGTACTGAACATGGTCTGCCTCAGTAAATATCCAGCTGTATGAATAGAAAACTGTTAAAAATTGCAGGTCTCTCTGGATGGTTATATAACAGCAGAGTAAATCTGTGCACTAGTGCTGGGAAAGTGAAGCTTCATAAACCCCATTATGGGTGGAGCAACCACAAGCAGTCAGTCACTGACCTGTATGAACCAATTAAATGGCTTTGTTGAAATTGGCTAAGCATTATGATTGTTGTTATGTTGATAATTAGGATTATGATCAAATCAGTTTGATTAAATCATCACAGCACACCGGTATCTCCATTCGTGGAGCTCCTCTCTTACCACCACTGCTGTGCAAATCTTGCGCAGTTAAAAAAAAAAGCATTGCTTTGCTTCAGTCCTGTTCATAGAACAGCAATCATATTTGTCTGTGCGGATTCATTCCAATCAAGTCTCAAGATATTCCACTTTGCCCCTGGAGAAGAGGAGAATTCTGAATGCGACCTGGGTTCCAATTAGCCTGAATACCAGTGCTGAAGTGCTCTGTGAATCTGGGCATTGCTATGCCAATGCTGTACTGTCCATCATAGTACAAACATAGATGCAATACGCAAGGGGAAACTGGGGGGGATTTGAGTTGCAGGAAAGAGCATCGGCTGTATTATCTTACTGTATTCATATATAAGGAAACAGTGTGGAGTGCTGGTTAAGGAGCTGGGCTTGTGTACTGGAGGCTGCAGGCTAAGTTCCCAGGTGTTGTTGCACTC
Source organism: Megalops atlanticus (assembly GCA_019176425.1). Classification (NCBI taxonomy): domain Eukaryota; kingdom Metazoa; phylum Chordata; class Actinopteri; order Elopiformes; family Megalopidae; genus Megalops; species Megalops atlanticus. Next base: position 24,904,401 of record CM032896.1, read on the forward strand.
TTGAATCAGAGTTGAGAATCTTTAGTACCTCTCTGAGAGGAGAGCAATGTGAACAGAATGTTAGATGTGTAATACACCCCAGATTAGGTCACCTGCTGAGGGAATAAGTAGTGTAAATGTTGTCACTCAGGCAAGCAGCAGCTGATGGAAATGGCATCCCTATCTCAGAGCCTGCATTTGCTTCATGTGCAATAGCAGGATCCCCAGGTGGCTCAGACGGTAAAGGCACTCATCTCAAATGCAGGCCAAGCCCTGCAGCCACATTATCTGGTCACAGTCACCAGGAGCACATAGCAGTGGCATAAACTTGCTCTGCTGGGGTTAGGGGTATATATACGGGCAGGTGTTGCTCGTCTCAGCTTTGACATGCACCCTGTGATTACTTAATGAAGATAAGAGAGCAGAATGTGTACAGGATAGGCAATGGGAGAGTGGGATGTAGGATTCAGGAAAGCCAAACCCTCCCCATAGGTGTCCCTGTTCTAGACTGTTTCAGAACTAAAAGTACACTATCAAACACAGCGCCACATAAGATGAGACGACCTTCCACCACAAGCACCTGAAAACAGACTCCCCATAACCCTTCAGGAGTGGGGTCTTTTCCTCTCTTTAATGATTGAAACATTTTCAGGGAACCCTTGTGTTCTGAGATGCCCTGTGTTAACAGCAGAGTTTGGGGTGGGAGGGAACTGATGGTGACTGGCAGAAACCTTGATCGGGACCTGCATCTATTCTTCCCACTCCCACAGAGGATACCTCAGGAAGGCCTGCATCAGCCCAACCCCACTCCCACAGGGAGGGCGCACGGTCTGCAGAGCCACGGCTCAGCACCAGCATAGAGGCGGTGTTTATAAGCCTGTGGACTGTACGGCTGTAGGTGCATAATGAGCTTTGATATCCATAATGACACAGATCCAGAGGAATCTAAAAACAGAAGAGAGACACCACCGTGGGCGCAATTGCATGGATGAGAACAAGGGGAAGGAAACTATCTCCCTACCCCTGCCCCCTTCCCCTAACCCCAGCCTGAAGGACTGCCTGCAGTCTCATCTGTGCCACTTGCTCATTTTTAATTCATCCGTATGATAAATCAGGGGATTCACGCTCATGAATAAATGGCTTCAATCGCATCAATTAAGCATGAACTCCTATACAAATGGCATAATGCGGATGAAGACTGCTGTTCTCCACAAGATACTGTATACTGTTGAATCCATTATGAAATGTTCTCAAACGCTGCAATGTTTGAAGCCTTTTGGAGATTAACAAAGCAAAGACTTCTTAAATATCTGTGAGACAGTGACACCCGCCATAGGTGAACACTGAAGAACATGCATGGCTCTTGCTTTCCATTTTAAACATTTTCATTTATTTCCTGTTATGGATGCGGGTGTCATTCCATGGTACTACGTGTCTGTGAAAAGCATGCAGTCTTAAATCAGTGCTTTTGTACACTTTCCAATCAACATCCCAACATATTGTGGGATGATGGGATTGGGAGATTTAATGAAGAAATAAACCCTCACTACTATGTCATTTACTGTCAGCAGCTTTTAATTATGTTCATTTGAATGGAGATCTTCATTATGAGATCTATCAGCAGATCACTTCTGTTTAATGGGTACGGTCCTTAAAAAGTGTAAGGAAATGCCTCCCCTCCAGGCTTCTGCTTTGCAGCATAAATAAACAGAATTGTAACCATTTTCCACTTGCAATTTTCCACTATGAAATGCTTTCATTTATTCATTTGTTTACATTTAATCATTTGGCAGACACTTTTCTCCAAAGTGACTTACCAGTGAGGCAGAGTACAACCCAAGCAAAAAGTCATATAAGGGGTCAACAATATTAGAAGTGCTGCATGACCAGGTTTCAATAGTTGGCCAAACAAGATACAAGCTAGCTGCTAGAAATAAGAGTGCATTAAATCATGAGATCTGTTTTTTTATATAAAGGAAAACAAAGTTTAAGACACAAGAAATTGCTTTAGGTTAGTTGTGTCAGGTGATCAGGTGAGCACCGAAGAGCTGTGGCTTCAGATGTTTCTTGAAGGTAGTGAGGGATTCGGCAGAACAAATGATTAAGTGTGGAAGCTCATTTCCCCATCGGGGGACAATGGCAGAGAAGGATCTGGATAGTGATTTTGTGCTGCGATGTGACAGGACCAGCAGATGCCGTTTGGTAGCAGAGCGTAGTGGTCGGGAGGGAACACAGGTTTGTAGTAGTACATTCAGGTACGTAGGTGTAGTTTTGTTTTTTGTTCTGAACACAAGCATTGAGGCCTTGAACATGATGCGGGCAGCTACAGGGAGCCAGTGGAGCGAGACAAAGAGAGGTGTAACATGGGCTCTCTTTGGCTGGTTGAAAACCAGACATGCAGCCGCATTCTGTATCAACTGCAGAGGCTTAATGGTGCATGCAAGTAGGCCAGCCAAGAGAGCATTGCAATGATCCAGTCTTGAGATGACCAAGAGCCTGGACAAAGAGCTATGCAGTGTACTCAGATAGGTAGGGCCTGATTTTTCTGATGTTGTACAGTGCAAATCTGCATGATCTAGCAGTCATCGCAATGTGGTCAGTTAAAGTTCAGCTGGTCATCAAACACTATCCCCAGGTTCCTTGCGCACCTGGACAGAGTTAGTGGCATTGAGCCGAGCTGTATGGTGATGTCGTGCTGGCTGGGATGATGAGGAGCTCCATCTTAGGTTAAGTAGCTTTCAGTTTCCAAAAGGAGGACTGTGCAATAGGGGTTGACTGATGGGCGGCAGTGTAGCATAGTGGTTAAGGAGCAGGACTCATAACTGAAAGGTTACCAGTTCGATCCCCGCTGGGGACACTGCTGCTGTATCCTTGGGCAAGGTACTTAACCCGCAATTGCCTTAGTAAATATCCAGCTGTATAAATGGATAACATTGTAAGGAACGGTAACCTATGTAAGTCGCTTTGGATAAAAGCGTCTGCCAAATGAATAAATGTAAATGATTATCAGGTCATTAGATAAATGGGGCTCATATTTGCACATTTTTGATTATTGGTCATCAGTATATTTTTATCTAAATTCCCGATTAAAAAAAAAAACTTTTATAAGCAATGTGTGTACTATAGCGACGGATCTCCTCTGTCAGAAAAAAATGCTATTGGCTGACATTCTTTCCACATTGGCCGAGACAGACAACGTTATCTGACCTTGAAAATCAAACGTTTTCAGCTAGTGGTGTTCAAAATGATTCTTTTTAGTGATTCGGTTCCTTTCGTTCAGTTCAATAAAATGATTTGAATCTTTGACTCACTGATTCGTTCATTTCCATATCCGGTCGGGCGGCATACACGAATCTGTAAATAGTTTTATTGCATTTTAAAAGTTACTGGACATTGTTCCAAACATCATGTCCATTATTAGCCTGCTCTGTGGCAAAACAGCACGTGTGAAACCAAATGTCAATGAAATTAATAATAATTAAATCGTAATATTCATTACGTGAAACTGCACCATGCTATTCAAACAATCATGCAGCCGCAAAAGGTAATAGAACCCCACATTTTAACGCATATAATAGCCTAAGTACATGTCATTTGCTAAAACTAAACAAAAGCACTGAGGAAAAAAGAGCCACGCTTATATCCAAAGCGAATAACTTCGTTTTACAAGTTTTGAACTAACCCAGCCCAAACATTTTAATATACTTGTAGGCCTAGTCAGCGATGTCATATTTTTATTTGTTGGTAATGTAGACATAGTACGCTACAAATGTGATACATAGGCTTATGCATCACATTTCTGTTTTGTTTTGCAGCCTACTATTTTGATTTGTCAGTATTTATTAATAAGGACTTTATTCATGTTAAAAGGAAATGTGATGTCAGCATTAAATACATCGTAGCCTACATAAAATTGCAGTTGTGATAAACAAGAACTGCGATACGTTGTGCGCACCTAAAATATAATATTCCAGGTAGATGAGCAAAATAATATTTAATAATATTTTTTATTCCTATAATAATGTCACAGAAGCGCTCTGATTCCTTTTGCATCGTCACAGTCAATGGCGGATGTAGCCCAAGCCTGTTATACTGAGAACTAGCGATTCTGGCAACACGTAGTCACCAAGTCTTCATAGTCAGTGAATCTTTGGAGTCCGAACGAACTGGTGAACTGAGGACTCACAGTTCCTTTGAGTCCAAACAAACTGAGGACTCACAGTTCCTTTGAGTCCGAACGAACTGGTGAACTGAAGACTCACAGTTCCTTTGAGTCCGAACGAACTGATGAACTGAGGAACTTGTCAACAGTTCATCAGGTCAGTAGGTGGAGTTTAGAGTCTTCGTAGTCACCGGATCTTTTGCCACATCGTCAGCTGTGCCGAGATGGCCGGTGGGAGGTGCTTCGAGAGTTTTAGCATTTCAGCCATTGGCTAGTTGTTGTCATGAACGTACTGCTGATACAGTTTTGTGATAGGCTGCTTCGTGGACAGACCGGATATCTAATATCCACTGGAGGAAGAGTTATAGCTGCTATGCCAGCAAATCAGCGTGCATGTTTGCAAAGAGGAAGGAAGGAATCTTTTAGACTAGGGATTCAGTACACTCAGTTCACCTCAAAGATTCGTTCAAAAGGATTCGTTTGTTCACGAACTGTACATCACTATTTTCAGCTGCTGGAAACAAGGATGGAAGGTAGCCTAAGTACCCAGTAAAATGGTCGTTGTGCTCAAACCATGCCGTTAACCAAATTGCACTAGGCTAATTGGACCTTTTTGAATCAGTATAAGTAGTCCACGCTTAAGCTAAAGAACAAGCTTGGAATATAAAAGAAATAAGGACTTGTAATAAGGACTAATTGGTGCACTTACGCTAGGCTATAAGTTGCAACAGTTTGACACTGCACATTTAACAAATAGTAATGTATATTTATTCTTTCAAATGAAACATTCAAAGAAATGTACCCTAAAGCACAGCCCTTCTGAATTACAGTCGTCATTTAAGCAACCGTTCACGAAATTAAACTTCAGCTCGCTTGCGGTTGCACTGTATGACGGAACCTCGCGACAAAGCTGAAAATACCCGTTTGCCGCTTTGATGTTTCTTAATTTGGCCTCATCATCATCATGGAAGTCGAGTTATTAAAATAAAAAATTGCAGCACACAGTTTGCACTTCACAGTATTTTCGCTAACTTTGTCACAGTCCTTCCACACGGTACCCTACTTTTGTATGAGCTCTCCATTTTTCACATAAATGACTTACGAGCAAATGGGCTCCTAGAATCTCCCCGCAGCTTCATAAAAAGCGTGGACGCACAGGCTAGTTAGAGTGCATGAAAATGCACTCTATTGTTATCCGAATTTTTCTTATTAGAGTGCATGAACATGCACTCTATTGTTATCCGAATTTTTCTTATTCTTCTTTTTCTTCTTCTAACCAATTTTGTGCGTTTAATACAGCTTCAACCGTTTAACGTAGAAACTTCATTCAAATTGTGTTGCGTAGGTCTTACAAAGGAAACTTATGCTGTGTATTTTTAATTTTTGTAACATTTATACTTTTTAAACTATTAATTAAAAACTATCAAAAATTTCCCCATAGACTTAACATTGGCCTTTATGACATCACAATAGAGCCATTAAGCAATTAGAATCTTGTGGCAGCTGTTCTGACCACCTACATCTGTTTGATGTAGGCCTATATACTTTTATCTATGTAAAATTAGACTGTTTGCATTTTCATGCACTCGTAATTCCTTGGAATTACATTCTCTAGTTCTTCTTTTTCTTCTTCTAACCAATTTTGTGCGTTTAATACAGCTTCAACCGTTTAACGTAGAAACTTCATTCAAACTGTGTTGCGTAGGTCTTACAAAGGACACTTATGCTATGTATTTTTTATTTTTGTAACATTTATACTTTTTAAACTACTAATTAAAAACTATCAAAATTTTCCCCATAGACTTAACATTGGCCTTTATGACATCACAATAGAGCCATTAAGCAATTAGAATCTTGTGGCAGCTGTTCTGACCACCTGCAGCAACTGTCAGTCTCTCAGGCTTTAAGCATACAATCTGCCTCTGTAGCGAAGGGCGAGAGCAGTCACCCCACCCGGCCTTGAACCCGGGTCTACGGGGTACCAAACATGCGACTTTGAGCGCGACGCCAAAGAGCCTGGCTCGTTGGTATGGCAGTCAAAGCACATACTCAACCGTAGTGACGGCACTCCGTCACACTGCCCTCCCTTCGGGAAGCGCGCCCATGCGCTTTCACGCACCACGGCGTCCCTCACGCATTTTACTTCTCCCATCCCAGGGTGCCCCACTCACTCGTGCTTCACCCATCTCTGGGGTCCCTCACACCGTGCTTCACCCATCTCTGGGGTCCCTCACACCAAGGTCAACCTAACCTTGGGGTCCCCTCATACGGTTCACACACCGGGCACACCTCCGATGGCCTCGCAGCCAGCCATCCCACTTCTGACACCATTTGTAGCAAAGGGCGAGAGCAGTCACCCCACCCAGCCTTGAACCCGGGTCTACGGGGTACCAAACATACGACTTTGACCGCGACGCCAAAGAGCCTGGCTTATTGGTATGGCAGTCAAAGCACATACTCAACCGTAGTGACGGCACTCCGTCACAGCCTCTATTAAGACTACAGATCCTGTTCAACGGTTTCCTCTACCCAAAACTGTTTCAAAATAAAAGTCCTCACTATAATAATTCACTATTAAGCAATTTAACTATTTAAACTATTTAACTATTAAACTGTTTAAACTATTTAACTGTTCAGCCATTCCAACTGTCAGTGGTCATCAACTATGACTCCCGGCCAACTGTTTCCTCTGCCCACAGCTGCTTCAAAATAAAAGTCCTCACCATTATAATTCACTATTAAATAATTCAGCTATTTAAACTACTCAACTATTTAACTATTCAGTCATTCCAACTGTCAGTTGTCATCAACTATGACTCCCGCCAACTTTATCCTCTCCCTACAACTGTTTCAAAATAAAAGTCCTCACTACAATAATTCACTGTTAAACAATTTAACTATTTAAACTGTTCAACTACTTAACTGTTCAGCCATTCCAACTGTCAGTTGTCATCAACTATGCTTCCAGCCAACTAGGCCTATATTAAACCATCACCTACCTAGCAACCAACATAGCAACCATTGAAATAAAGCATAATATGTCTATTTCCATACCACTCAACATGATTATACTACCAGGCACTATAGTAACTCTTTTATTTCTGATAGCAAACACTACAACTACCCTAGCAACAACCTAGCAACCACTTCCACTGTTACAACCTAGCAACCAACATAGCAACCAACATGATTAACCTAGCAACCAACATGGTAACCACCATAATTACCCTAGCAACTGCCTAGCAACCACCTCAGGTACCCTAGTAACAACCTAGCAACCACTTCCACTGTTACAACCTAGCAACAAACGTAGCATCCAACATTATTAACCTAGCAACCAACATAGCAACCACCATAATTACCCTAGCAACCCCAGCAAAATTAAAATAGCATTTTTGCTTTCCATTCCAGTCTGAATTCCATCCATCTGTTTGATGTAGGCCTATATACTTTTATCTATGTAAAATTAGACTGTTTGCATTTTCATGCACTTGTAATTCCCTGGAATTACATTCTCTAGTTCTTCTTTTTCTTCTTCTAACCAGCTTCAACCGTTTAACGTAGAAACTTCATTCAAACTGTGTTGCGTAGGTCTTACAAAGGACACTTATGCTATGTATTTTTTATTTTTGTAACACTATACTTTTTAAACTATTAATTAAAAACTATCAAAAATTTCCCCATAGACTTAACATTGGCCTTTATGACATCACAATAGAGCCATTAAGCAATTAGAATCTTGTGGCAGCTGTTCTGACCACCTACATCTGTTTGATGTAGGCCTATATACTTTTATCTATGTAAAATTAGACTGTTTACATTTTCATGCACTCGTAATTCCCTGGAATTACATTCTCTAGTTTTAAGGTTTGATATTTCATACTTCACGATGAAAATGCAGCCTAAATGATGCATCAATTCGCTGTATTTCTTACGCAATGATTGCCATCGTTCGTCCTATAAATGAATGCTTTTGAAACAGCGATAGGCATCTGTTGCGTAGCCAAAATAAGATAACCATAGAGAAATTTACCCACAACGTCAATGCACATTTTAGTTATTGCAATTTTTAGTTTATTTTTATCTTTGAGAAAGAATTTTGATTTGATCTTTTTGCTCTTTATTTAACTGTCATAGTGGTGAGTGATGTATGCCTGAAAACATATGACTAAGTAAAGAGGGTTTGTAATTAATTAAGTCCATGTTGTCACCAGTGGTGGGTAGAGTACTGAAAATTTACACTCAAGTAAAAGTACAATTACTCCCTTCAAAAATTACTTGAGTAAAAGTAAAACTTCCCATTTGAGAAACTACTCGAGTATAAGTAAAAAGTACTCAGCTAAAAAGTTACTCAAATTACAAGTTACTTCACATGATAATATATTTAAAGTGCTTGAATCAGTGCAAAATAACATCAAAAAACATCCTTAGTGTCCTCACTTGGAAATTCACGTCTTCCTTACAAGCTCATTGAAGCAACATGAGCCCTGCAAGGGAATGTTGAACCAGGTAGCTTAAGTTTTGCATTTAAAAACACGTATCTGCGCTTCATTTTAGAGTGTTTTTGTAGCCTGAGAAAGTAATGTCATCTATAAAAGACATAGTAGACTATTGTACAATTCATTGGCTATGTTATTATTTTAAATTTTATGCGAATAAAAACTGCATAGTGCTGCTAATTTTATTTGTGGTTTTCAATATAAAACTTGGTGAAATGATTTCGGTTTGTGCATCAGTACTTTTTGAACATTTTCAGCATATTTTAACAATACCGCGATAATACTGATAACCGTGATAATTTTGGTCACTATAATCGTGATATTAAATTTTCATACCGTTTCATCTTTAACGGTGAACTTTGGGGAAAGTTAGCCTAATGTTATTTTGGCATCAGCAAATGCTAGCTAGCTGAAATGTGACAAGTGGATCCATGCTGCAATGCTAACGCTAGCTAACTTTAGTTTAGCCATAGTTGGAATTCATTATTACGTTAGGTTAACTTCTTAAAACATAACCTTACCCATCTAAAAACCCTACCACAACATCAGTTAATATTGTAACAACAATGTACACTACGAAACACAATGTACTTAAAATGCCATTACATTGACTTTAATCTACCCCTGAAAATATACCAAACCACTTAAGGTAGGATTTATACACCCCTTAATTTTAATTTTAAGGTATTAATTCTGGGGTCATCTGTGCTTGTTAAGATTAAGGGGTAATCGAGGGCATTTTAAGTATCCCTTAATATAATATGTAAGCATCTATTAAGGAGGTCCTTAAAAACACCTTAACACAGTATGGCCTACTGATCTTTTAATCCTGAGGAAGCCCATACATTAATGTGTGCACTTGTTTTGCATTACACATGAGTAAATAACTTTGTTATTTACCTAAAAATATGATTTAATTAATATTTTTGATGCTGTTATACTCTTATATTCTGAAACCTGAAACTTGAGACCATTTGATTAAAAACAGAAATGATGAAAAATTCCACTAGAGTAAGACTAAACAAAAATTAAGCAAGGTAAAGGTAAAAGATTAATGGGTTAACCAGAAGCAAACAAAACCTTAAAATATGGAAAAAGCTATATTTAAAAAGCCTCATATTTAACAACTGAAATTAAGGTTTGGATTAATCATAATAAACTAAGGGGTCAATAAGGATCATAATCAGTGGTTTTAACCCTTAATCCTTCTTAAAATACACACATTTTACCTTAAAAATGTCTTTCATTTATCAAAATTAAGGGGTGATATAAGAATATATTAAGGATTCAAATTAAGGGGCAAATTTAGAAAAGTAAGGGGAAATTTCAGTAGTTTTACCCCTTAATTTTTCGAGATTCATGCACATTTCTCCTTACAAACTACTTACATTTAACACAAGGATATTAAGGTACAAAATAAGGTATTTTTAAGGGGTAAAATTAAGGGGTTTGGTTTCCTAGTGGTATGTGTTTAACGTTAATCCTAGTCAGTCCATTACCTAAGCATAAAATGAAGCTAGCTAACATTGACAGAATGTGCAACTTACCTCAACGTGCTTGTGCAGGTTCGACGAAGAGTTTTTTAAAGCTGATATAGTTGTAATTTTTTGTAGACACAGTAGACACTGCATTAAAAAAAAGACCTTTCTTTCCTTTAGCAGCAAAGAGTGTGGCCAGACTTGGCCAGGGGCTGACACAATGGGAATCTTGATCAACTTCTTCTCCCTCCTCCATCACTGCACCACCACTGTCTAACAGTCCAAAAATAAGAGTCGTTTTGAACCGAAACTAGTAGCAACAATGTATCCTAAAGGCCGACCGTGTGTTTTTTTCCCACGCTGCTGTGCAGGTAGGGAGAGGTGCTGTGATAGTGCGTTTTTCTCCCCGTTTACCCATGGGCAAAACACTTCCGTCTCCGAGAACAGACTTGTAACGAAAAGTATGTAAAAATGTAGTTGAGTAAAAAGATTACTGGCTCAAAATTTTACTTGAGTAAGAGTAGAATTACAGTTTTAAAAAAAGTAATATGAAAAGTATCCGTTCCTCAAAAAAGTACTTTTTTACTCACGTGCGTTACTTGTAACACGTTACTACCCACCCCTGGTTGTCACAGCCTATTTCTTTTCACACCGAAAAAAAAAACATGTTAAAAGCATTCAAATATCGGCCTGAAATATCGGTTATCGGTCTTTTTGTCACAGATAACCGTTATAGTATCGGCCCTGAAAAAAACCATATCGGTCGACCCCTACTGTGCAATACCAGAGAGTTCAACTTTTGTTGTGTGCATCATGTCTGTGCCAAATTGCTGAAAATGAATTAAGTTACGAGGATCACAAGGCCGATATTTGAGTCAGCTGCATTTCCTCTTTGAAGAATTAAGAAGGGTATTCATTCATTTATTTTGAACTGTTATTAAGTTTGGGATAAATTGCCATGTAAAACCCAACACACAGGTCCACACTGATATTCAGCAATGATGGGCAACACTCATGCTGGAGCAGCAGTGGGGTACAATATTAAGAATCAGAGCTTGTAACTTGAGGTTGCTGGTCTGATTCTCCAGGGGGTGCTGCTGTCGTACCCTCAGGCAAGGTGCTTACCCCAAACTGCCTCAGTAAATATCCAACTGTATAAATGCACAATGAAATTGTAAGCTATGCAAGTCACTCCAGATGATGATATCTGCCAAGTAGCTAATGTTTTGTTCACAGCACTGTAGCTGGTGGATGATAAACACATGCAGATGGGTTCAAGCTCATTGGTCTGCAGGGCAAGACCTCGTCTTCCCATGGGTTTACGATCGAATACAAACAAACCATTATGACCTGTGATAAAAATAGTGTAAACGAGGGCTTCTGGCTCCTTCTAGGGGTGGGGGTGGGAGGGGGCGAGGGAGAGATGCCTGGCAGCCATCCCCTGGCCCAAACTGAAATTAAATTCCAGAAAACCTGCCTGTCATGTCTTACTCTGTGGGTCTGTGGGGAATGTTTGTGTCAAGAACTGACATCCGAGCGTCCGACCCAGAAGAAGGGGGTCGAGATGTGAGGTCCGGTTTATTATATTCTGGCTGGGAAGACATGTCCTTCCCTGACTCTCGCCAGCTGCAGGCCTGAGTGACAGGCTCTCCCCGCTCCTTCAGGGAGCGTGTGGGGGGGGCCACCCTCTGGACCATTTCATGATTTTGTATTGTGTGTGTGGGGGGGTGTTTTTTAAGGCACTGATACAGCAGAACAGTCATCACCTGTCATGCTGTTTTCCAATGCCAGCCCATCAATGTCTGCAACTTCATACAGCATTATTCATGGCAAAGGAATCATTAAGAGTAGCAATGACAGGTGGCCAAGCAAATTTCTCAATCAATCTTTCACGTAACAGAATCATCAGAAGGATCATCAACAATTACAGTATTTGAGTACAGTGGAACAAAGATATATGTTTTAAGTGAACTAAACTCACAAAAAACATTTCATTTGTGTTCACTTATGTTTTGTTTACAAAAGAGCTTTACTTGCTTGTTTACCACTTCATTTGCAGCACTTCAAATATTTGCTATATATTGCTATGTACTACATATTATCCAAGGCTCTTTTCATTGCAAACTGGGTTTTTACTCTCTCTGCTATCTTCATGTGGTGCAGTCACGTTTAACAAATTTTGCATGGGACCTATCAATGTAAACCAACAAATGATCACTCATTTTTGAAACACTCATTTTTTCAATGATTTTTGTTCACTCGCACATACCTGGAACCTGAGAGGTGAATGGCCATAACCACCACGGCATGCAAGTTGTAGATGCATACCATGTTGGGTGTAACATGCTGATAGATGTTGTACTTACAAGCTAAAGAAGGAAAAACATTCATATAGCAAAGCCCTGCACAGCTGTGTAAACAATGGAGGATACAAATAGAGTACACTGAAAAAAAGGAGAGTGGCCACCTGTTGGATTTATCTAAGCATCTTTTGTGCATTTTACACAATTGTTTCATGTTCTGAAGCAAAATGTAATAGTATTGTGTAGAATCTACATTGTATGCAGAGAGAGTACATGACCTTGTTTAGCTCATGTTGAGCAGAGCCATGGCTCTAATGTTGGGATAAAGTGAGTCAATCAAGTAAATGTATCTACTCATTTTCATCGCGACATCCCGCGCAATGGCGCATTATGCGCAATGCATTTGAGGAAGAAGAGAGACCTGCTTTGTCACGCCATTGGCCGGAAAATTCAAATTTATTCCAGCCAATGGCGTGACAAAGCAGGTCTGTCTTCATCAAATTTTGAATATTGGCTAATGCGTAACCTTGAGAGTCGTCAATATAAGTTAATGAACTCCCATGAGGTTTTTTGCTCTCGCGCCGTTTAATCACTGTGTCAACTTCAACTGCCACGTTTCCTCGGTGAAAATAAACGGTATACTAATGCAGTGATTTGTGTGTCACCACCAGCCTCACACTCTGAAGTTTTTGTGGTGAGTATAACTTATATAAATGTACATTGAAGAGAGCAATGGTGTCATTTACATTTTCAGATGCAGAAATATATTGGCTATTTGCTGCTCTGCTATAAAAAGATTGGCATCAGCCATCAAAAGACATAATCTGTTGACCTCTAGTATATACTATTTGTGTTTAGAGAAATACAGTTTTGCATTGTAGAAGTGTTTTTCTGTTGCTGCAGATTGACAAGCAATCTCACAGTATGCATGTCTCCTGGAGTCAGCGCTTTCACTGTGGGCTCGAGTTTTGTGGTGAGAATATGATTTTTTATTTGCTCTTAATGGCATGGCAGGGCTCTGTAGATGGCTGTTTCAGTTGACCAGGTGAGTAGTCCTGGACCTTTGCACTAGCTGTTAATCCAAACGTTGGTCCTAGCCAGAGTTGTAAAGTAAAATACTTTCTAGCTGTACTTCAGTACTTCAGACAACTTTTTTCTTCGCTATATTTTCAGAATAAAATGTGTACTTTTACTCCGATACATTTTCCCTGAACACCTTTGTTACTCGCTACAAACTAAAATCTTGTAAATGAGAGGCGCATTGTCGCATTTGGCAAAAAGGCAGCATTGTAATGCTGCTAAGTAGCTGTCAGTAGCGATTGATCTGGGATACCGAGATGGCGGTAGCACCCATCCCTTCCAGCAGTGAGGCTGCCCCAGCCCCACCTGCTACAGGTGGTGAGGAAGACGAGCATCCGTGGTCACATCTAAAAACAATATTTGCTTTTGTTTAGTTAAAGGTTCATCGTACCAGACAGGGCTGTGCGATATGACAATATATATCGTGAGACGATAGAAAAACGTCTATCGTTTCATATTATGCTCTATCGTTTATTTCGTTGTGTCGCAAATCACACACTTTACGGCAATATGTTTCGTCATTTGGACGACGCTTTGCGTTCTTCCACACAGCACGGATGCAGGCAGGAAATTCGCATGAAGGCAACACAAACAAACATGGAGGAGAGTGAACGTGACACAGAACTATAGTTGAAAAGTGTTTTCTATTTACCTTTTTATACATTGATATTTTATTACATGCTTAACCCTTTCGCACGTAACTTATTTTTATGCTATGTAGCGCGTGTAACTTTACATGGTTCCTTATGTTTTCATTAGCGTTATTAAGCTTCTCAGTTTTCAGCAGTGTTGTGCATGAACGCGTTAAAAGAGCGCATTCATTGAACGTGCTCGTTTTTTTTTTGGTTTTTTTTTCGGTGAATGGTGAACTTGAACGTATCCCTTTGTAACTAAAGAACGTGAACTTGACCTCGCTCAGGTTTGCGCGAGATTCACAATCCTTGGGTGTGTTAAAGTTACTGCTTGATGAATAAACATAGCGGCGTTATTCCGTACTTGAGACGTTTTCATTAATGCAACTCATCAGATAGACAGCTCGCAACCAACTGCCCATGTCCCGCGTAACCATCACTGCGCATGTAGACGTACACATAAAATAGTCCCTGGAGCAGCTCATTTAAAAAATGTAAGGAATGAACTGGGACTGTGAACTTGTTCAAAATTCAAAATTGTGAACTTGTTGCACACCACTGGTTTTCAGTTAGCATTTGCTATATTTTTAATGTTAAATCGCTGTTTCCTCAAAGCTAAAATTAGCTAGAATTTTTCCAATCTAGTGTTTTAATCGCACCGGTTTTAGCATACGTGCTAAACGGCTAATCACACTGGTGTGACCGTTCGCGCGAAAGAGTTAATTGAAAATTTGCACAAAGATTCTAAATAAAAGGAGAAAAATAATCAAATATGAGTAAGTACCTTTTATTTGTCGAGTATATAATTCAAAATGTAATAAGAAATGGGCCTTTCCATGTGGTCATTTTATATAGACTATTTATTCATTGAATTTACAGAAAATGTGCTATATCGTGATATGTATCGTTATCGGGATATGAAATGACCTATATCTGGATATGAGATTTTGGTCATATCGCACAGCCCTAGTACCAGATGAAATGTCTCTTATGTGTGCCAAAAAATAAAGAAATACTGGCATTTAGAAACTCGCCGTCCAACTTGAAGAAAAAGATGTCATACCTTTTGAAATTCTTGTTATAAACAGTTGCGGGAAGCCTCATTGTCAAGTTCTTCTTTGTTCACTACTGTTACTTAGACCTTCCCCCTTTTATTATTGATTGATGTTTGATTTTTGACAGCGTGTCATGCATTTTTAAATTAGAAACACTTGTCTAATGAGAAAAACATCAAATCTACATAAATCCTTATTTGTTTCCATTTGTCTTGCGCAGTGAATGGTGCTGCAAGTGTGGCAGAATGTCGCTGTGAATGTGGCGGTGTAAAGCCTGCCCCTCTGGAAAAGTTCAAAGTATGAAATGTTATTCCTTATGAGACAGCATTGGTTGAGATGGCTGCAAGATAGAGACGCAAGGCAGTTTGGTAATGTAGCAAACTGGTGTCACCAGGTTGAAACACTGGTGTCTGCAGTGTAGTGATTTTTCTTGTTGAAAATGACATTTTATGTGACATTTTAATTTGTTCATCCAGGTTCTGGAATAAAGGTTTTGAAACAAAACTGTCTCATTGTTTTCAATTAAAAAAAAAAGTGGGTAATGTTAAGAATGATCAAGAGAAAGTTAATTGAAAAGTATTAGACAAAAAGAAAATAACTGATTGCTGAAATTTATTGTATTTATATTTAAAAATCTGTTTTTATATTTACATTATATTTATAAACATTAACAATTTAATTTTTATAATTATAAAAACAAGTGACATGGGAATATTAAAATAACATATTGCTGTGATCAAATAGTGTTGGAATAAAAGGGATTGAACTGTGTTGGAATAAAGTGATCAAAATGTGTTGGAGTAAAATGATCAAAGAATTTATTGAATCAAATTTCAATAACTTTGTATCAACACAAAGTATTTGTGTTGACTGAACATAAATAGTTTGTGTTGATTTAACACAATTCTGTAAGTTGCTGCCAAAGCAAACAATCTGTGTGCAACCAATGTCCAGTATTGAATTGAGTAAATCCAATGTGTTCTTTTTTTCACTGTAGTGTACTGATGAATGAAACTTCTGCAGACTATGGTCTTTGGTTATCCAATTTAATATGCTGAGCTTTATTCATTTATCCTACATCAGAGCATGCTATAAACACACACACACTGCTGTACAAAACATTCAGGAGATATAATACATAGATTATAGAATTATTTTATTCCAATTAGGGGAAAAAACCTGAATACCAGGCCTGGTGTCTGATGCATAATCACACACACTGGTACAAAGTAATATAATCACGAAAACCCACAGATGGAGGTCCTGGCATAATGTTACAGTGAAGGGGTACCTGAATGTTTTTTGTGTAAACATTTTGGGAAATGTAAACTATTTTGCTCAGCAGATGCTGTCATTCACTCCAACCTCCACAGCTGGAATTTTAAATGGAATCCACTGCAGCTGGATACTTAGAGGCAGTTCAGTTTAATTACCTTTGCTGAAGTGTACAACAGCTCTACCCCATGTGGGATATTAACCTGAAACCTGTTTCAGTTTTCAGTCTAATCACCTGTCTCACTTTTCCAATTCCAGCCCACCGATGTCTGTGGCTTCATATGGAGTTGGAAACGACTTTTTAGAGACACACATGAAAACAAGAACCCATCATTTTCTGAAACCTGAAACCTGTTTCCTCACCAGTATGCTTAACAGTGATGTGTGCTTCCGATAACAAAGCGCTTAACTTTGAGGTGAGCTACTTCAATTAAATGAGGAATACTTTTACAGTACATTTTCACACGTCCCTTATCCAGAGCAAAAGACTTAGGAACATGGAAGATCTGATGAGGAGGATAGGCCATTCTGCCCAGTTAGGCTCATCATTTTGTCTGTAGTCTAGAGTGTGTCAAGGACTCTGTAAAGCCTGGTCTGGAACACTCTGAGTATGTCTGCTGCCACTACCATTCCTGGCAAACTATTCCATGCAGTTATAACTCTGAGAAAAAATACTTCCTAGTATCCATGAAATTGAGGGGGCAGTTTCACCTGTGCACTTCAGGTTCAGGAGAATGTTGCTATTGCAGTGCTGTGTTGGTCAGAACACAGGTTTCCAGTTCAGAGTTTTATTGAGGGGTGGTGGGTATGTGTGCGTCCGTGCGTGCATGCGTACGCACATGTGCGCGTGCATGCGTGCGTGTGTGCAGTTTCCTGCAAGGGAATGAGCAGGAACAAGGAATTAGGCAAATATAGTCACAGATACGAAGAATTCACACCACATTAATTCACATTAAGAATTCACACCCTCCACGCAGCCAGAGCCTCCGACCTGTCTTTGGTCCTCATCCTCCTCGACCTCTCCGCTGCGTTTGACACCGTCGACCACCAGCTGCTCATCGCCAAGCTCTCTGAGCTTGGCATCTCTGGGACAGCCCTTTCTTGGTTCAGGTCCTACCTGACCGGTAGATCTTCCCAGGTCTATTGGAAAGGCTCCACCTCCACTCCCACTACCCTCACTACAGGTGTCCCCCAGGGATCTGTACTGGGACCCCTACTCTTCTCCATCTACACTAACTCTCTTGGTTCAGTCATTGGCTCGCATGGTTTCTCCTACCACTGCTACGCTGATGACACTCAACTAATTTTTTCTTTTCCCCCCTCCACCCCCCAGGTCAACGAAAAGATCTCCGCGTGCCTGGCTGACATCTCCAGATGGATGGCCTCCAACCACCTCAAGCTCAACCTGGACAAGACCGATCTGCTGCTTATCCCGGCCAGGACCTCTCCTCTTCAAGAGCTCTCAGTTACTGTTGACGGCACCACAGTAACTTCCTCCACTTCGGTGAAGAGCCTGGCGTCACCCTCGACAACAGGTTGGACTTCACCGACTACATCTCCCAGACGGCACGCTCCTGTCGATTCCTCCTCTACAACATCAGGAGGATTCGCCTTTCTGACCACCTACTCCACCCAGCTGCTCGTCCAGGCCACTGTGCTCTCCCGCTTGGACTACTGTAACGCCCTCCTCGCAGGCCTCCCAGCCTGCACCACTCAGCCGCTGCAGCTCATCCAAAACGCAGCTGCTAGGCTGATCTACAATCTCCCAAGTTCTCGCGTCACCCCCTACTGAGATCCCTCCACTGGCTCCCAATCGCAGCCAGGATCCGCTTCAAGACCCTGACTCTCACCTTTTCCGCTGCAAGAAAGACTGCTCCGACCTACCTCCAGGACCTCATCCTACCCTACGCACCCGCTTGTCAACTCCGCTCTGCTACATCCGGACGCCTCGCTCCACCCACCAATAGAACGAAAGGCCCACGCTCCTCACAACGACGCTTCTCCATCATCGCCCCCCAGTGGTGGAATGAACTCCCCACCCCCCTGAGAACAACTCCATCAATCCAACCCTTCAGACGTGCGCTGAAGACACACCTCTTCAGACTCTACCTGGACTGACACCTCCCTCATTGACCTTGTAACTTTGATGTTGAGAATCTGACTCCTGCCTTGTACTTGTTGCTCACTTACCTAGGTAGTATAGCGGTACTCCATTTTTTCTGTAATTGTATTTGAGATGCAATCCTAGTTCAGATTAGTTGGCTCGCGTCACTGACCTTGCGCTCAGCTTCAGCACTATTTGCATTGTATGACCTTTACACATCTTGCTCTTGTGCCTGTTGTTTGCTCACTATTTGCACTTTTGTACGTCGCTTTGGATAAAAGCGTCTGCCAAATGAATAAATGTAAATGTAAATACCACAACTGCATGGATATTGCAGTGGAATGGGAGCTCTCAACACAAACACGAATGTGACCTAACTAAATCTACAGCCCTTATACAGGTATGCGGTCACAAATTTCCTCTGCATGCAATTGGTACACTAGTCTTGGATAAACAGTGCGGCGCTTTTCTCACAGCCACAGCACACGCAATCCGGCTGTGAGCTGGTAGTGGTTGGGTTGCCTAACGCTGAAGGGGCCTCCACCTTACACTACTGCACACACGCAAGAGGGCTAACAATGGGACGTGGTTCTGTCCATGACCGCGTGAGGTCCTAGGTACATACCATTCTGATTAAACAACTGGGCCCCCCCGGGACCTCAACTGGCAACACCTCTGTTTTACGAGCCCTGCTTCTCAAACCACTTTGCCATGCTGCTGCCATACTCAGGCTGCCATACTCAGTCCTGTCTCTCCTCTTATCAGAATACCATTGTGACAGCCACACAGTCGCTGGTGAGTAACACAAAATTAGCATAACTTTGTTTTCTTGCTTGTTTTATTTACAAGGAAAAACAGAGCCATACAAAAATATCTCCTCCAATCTGAGATTGCACCAGTCCCACTTGCCATCTTGTGAACCAAAGTGACAGTAAGGGACCTGCTAAAAATGCACATTTATTCCACCGTGAAACACTGAATCACTCATGGCCCAATCGTTCTGCACATGGCCAGGGACCACGGGCAGGGCACGGTCCATATAAATGTTGGATGTTCCTTTCTGCCACCATCCCTGGCTCCTTGCTCTCCCTTTATGGTGGAGCAACAATCAGGGATAGTAGGAAAATGTTGTCAGTGAAGGAAATCATGGCTCTTTTCACACCGTAGGAAAGGCAAAGGCTATACGGTCTTAAACAGCTTTATCTCATCCGAAGAGAAATGAACAGAATATGTACTGCTAAGTATATGCATAGCTTTACACACACACACACACACACACACAGGCTATACACATACTGTGACCCCATATTTATCCATCCACCATACCCCAGATTAAACAGAAACAGGAAGAATGATATAACATGTTTAGCTTCAGGTCAGAGTTCATGCAAAGTAAAAAATATATACATCAGGTATACATAAACATCCAATTTTGATTTGCTCAGCTGACTACTGAATTTAATCAACAGGTTACCTTTTACTGTGCTTATTGGAATTAACAAGATATTTTGCAAATAACAAATGGGGGACAGATAGGGTCAAAGTGCATGGTGTTTACCTGGAATAGGGCCTTAACACTAATTCAACAATGCGGTCAGTATCGATTAACTCGTGTGTAATGTCTGTGAAAGGCTTTTGTTACCTCTAGGCCTCAGTGGAAGTGTCTGAAAATCATTGCTTAGGGACACGTAGGGAAGGAAAAGCCCTCGCTATCTCATCCCCAATGCAATTAACATCAGTCACACTCCTGTCGATGATTGTACTTTTTAAAGATATCAGGGCATGGTGTGGCTTGTGTACCACTTTAATATGCATATAATTCCATATCCCATTCATGTGTTGCCAGTGCCACATGTTGGAGTGGGGGTATAAGAGGAGAAAGCACATGCAGACATCCCTGGAGCTTCTGGGGTCAAATATGGAGCACTCCAATTACAAGCGAAGCAGGAGCGTCGGCACGATTTATTGGGTGTAACAGAGGCAGCCAATTTACCTTATCATACACGCTCTTTTAAATCCCAACAGCATATATGCAGCGAAAGATACCATGCCAATTAACAACAGGTTGGATTATTTGAATATGTCAATGAATTTTTAGGCAAAAGCACCCAGTCATACACAATTTAATTTTGACTCATATACAAAAAAAACATTACTCTGGCTTCATCCTTTAAGAAGAGCAAGATTGCCATTGCCATTTCATGAAATGACTTCAGCTGAACAAAGCATGAACATGGTAGGCTATCATTTTTTACAAAAATAATAACATCCAGAATAACTACAGGGCTCTGGACAAAATGCTTCTAGGGTGCACATTTCAAAGGTTACACGTACACACACACACACACGTGTAACATACACTATAATACTTACAAGTATGAATGAAAACATAGCAGCATTTCTTCAGCGAAAACACTTGACATTAAAGCCTCATCTTCCCTGATACAGTATGCCGATGAGCCGGAAAGGGAACACGGCTTCTCTAATCAGTACAGTCTCCGATTATCATTCACGGAGTGCTCTGTGAGAATGAAAAATGACTGGACTGCTGAAGACAGTCAGGCATTACATTTCACATTTCTGATTGTTGGAGGGATTTTGTACATGACTCTCATTGCCGCGTTTAATGGCCATGCTGTAAGGGGTTTTGATCCCGGTGGAGAAAGACACGGATCCGATGGTCACAGCCCCAGATGGGAGTGATGATCGATTTAGTAACACCTGTCTGCGGAAATAATGCATGTCATTGAAATCTTCATCAATATTCCACATTACACATCGCACCTGCGCTGTAACGGTCACGCGCGCCGTTCTTTAAACGTATTTGCATTCCTCAAGCCGCACTTGAAGCCTTGATTTTTTCAGCATTCAAGGCTTCAAGAACTAAAGCGCGTAGTCTTTTTCATTGGTTGAGCATCAACACGCTGTGAAGTCCGAGTGTGGTTTGGAAATTTATGGGGTTTTTTTTCTTCATATTTTTAATGTGGTGCGAATCACGGAAGCACGTAACTCACCTCTAGGTACTTGTCTGTGGGCCATTTAGCGTTAGCATTTTCTCATTTGAGCACTCGTTGAGCCCTAGGGCTTTTTCCCGTTCTCAGTCCTATTAATTAGCTTCTCTAAAAGAAGAAAGCAACGACTGTTGAGGAATATGTGTTATATAAAAAAATCGGGCATGTACGAATGCATAGCATCATGTCGAGAGGATATACGTGTCACCAGTCAGACAAACCCAGAGTTATTAATGCATGGAATAACTTGGGGGCAGCAGATCCCCAGATCTTTCAAGACCAGACTTGGCAGTGCTAGATGCAAACTGGACTGCAGTACTCGAACCTAAATAGGCTGAATCATTAAACCGTTACATGTTTCTCATCATGTAATATTTTGTGTGCCTTCTTGGATTATGTTCACTTATTTGCACGTCATATTAACCGGGTTCCTTCATTCCAGCACGGAGGAAAATAAAGGATGTTATGCGAACGACCGAGCGTTTAATGCGCACTGAATGCGGTCAGGCCGAGATAAACGTTATACATCTTATTCCGCGATATTTAAGCCCCGTCGCTTTTTGGCACATTATTTTCATTCTAAACTCACAGAGAGAATTCCTACGCATGGTTTTTGCTGAAAAAATAAATAAATAAACAATTTGCATCTCCAATGAGTTTGAAAAGCTTCATGCGAGGGATTAAACGACGACTCCCGAGTAGCTCAGCGGTCAAGGCATTCGCGCCGAACACCAAGCTCTGCCTGGCCTGAGTATCGATGAAAGACAATGAACGAGAACCCACAGGGCAGAACAATTTGGTTTTGTTCCGCCATGGATAGGGGTAGGTAGATCTGACAGGGTTTGACTGGCTCATCGAACACAAGACTCGTGTCGTGTGCGGACTTGGCATGGGATTGCAGAGTGAAAAGAAGCAGCAGCAGCAGCTGAGCTGACCACGTGATTCGAAGGAGTTCCTCTCTCAGATTAAGAGGGCTTGTAGCAAGGGTATTTCTATGTTACAATTCCAAAGTGGTAGAAGAAAGGGGGTAAATCGTTGGGCATTCCAAAATTAAATAAATGAGTGTTGATAATAGTTAATTGATTAATAGGGTGTCCTTTAACAATGAAGTCTGGGAGAGGGCACAAATGTGGCCTCATACTTGGACAAAAAGGAGGCTAAGTGCCAAAGCAGATAACCAAGTCATCTACTGTTTGGGCCGGATGACAGCCAATCCATGCGACACCCAAGGATGATAAGTCTTTCACACTCGTCTAGGGACTATGACTAATGGCTCTGCTGAGCTTTGAGCAGAACTGCGCAATGCTGTCAACAGTTATGCATGCCAGAGAAATGAGACAGTGGGATTTTTTGCCTCATTTTTGGCAGACATTGTGAGATTTGTCTGTGGGGGGAGGAGTACATGTCTCACGGCCTCCCAAAGCTGACTGCTTCTTGAGGTAACGAGAGGAAATGCTGTGTGGTTTTCCTTCAAGGATCAGCATGTAAGCAGTGAGAGTGGCATGTGCATGTCTGAAAAGCGTGATAACGGGCATGGCCTGTGACCAGTCCTTTTTATGATCAAAAATGTATGTTATGCATTTTTCTGTAGCAAGTAAGGCCTTCAGAGCTCTGTGAAATACCATACTGTCAAGAGTTATGCGTGCCAGGAAGAATGAGAGAGGAAAGAAATAAAGATATGACTTCGAATGACATAACTTTTTCTTCACTGTGTATCCAGGATATCAGAGATAAGATATGCACCTCATTTCAATGTCCATCCACAGCTGTATAAGAAGCATCTTCTAGCAGCCAAACAGGCAACTGCAAGCAAGAAATATTACATACTTATTTTTACTTATTTTATTTTAAAATCTAGGAGAAAAAAATCAGGGATTTATTTTTTTCATTGAAAAAGAATGATAATGGTGCAGAATATGCAGCTGAATTAGTCCAATGCAATTAACAACGCCAATCAGCTTTGGAGCAAATTTCATTACTCTCCATGTCTGATATGCTTTTCTTCTGAAATTCTCCTAGGAAACTGCATTCCTCCCTCTTTGCGTGGTATTGTGCTGCTATCTTTTATTGTATGATAATGAAGACGAGCCATAATAGCAGCGCACAGCTCCTTAGAAAGAGAGGCTAATGAGGAGGACACACTGGGCTGTTGTCAGGGGCACCTAGCAGAGGCAAGGACGACACATCTTTGCAGGAAATTACATGCAAATCTACATAATCATTTGTATTACTGAAATAGATTTATTTTTAAATTGAAATCATTCATTTGAAAAATAATTGCCAGCAGACCATTTTTTCCATCGTTTTCAGTCAACTTTTGTTAATGTCTGTCCCAGTGTTCACTTCTTGTTTCCACCAGTTCCTGCTCCACCGGCTCCTGTTCCATCAGTTCCGAACAGCCAATCAGGGCTGACAGTGGCCACTAATAAAACACTGCTTCGGTGGAGAGGTCCAACTGGCAAATCATGGCGTGGTGCTGAGGGACTGAACAAGAGGGACCTGGGGCAGGGGCCCAGGAGGAGACCAGGTGAGATCCTCACTGATGTGCGGTGGCCTCACATGCAGCTCCCCCTCTTCCTTGGCAGCGCTGTCAGGCCACCAGATCGACCTCCTTCCTGTGCGTCTCATCCCCACCCCCTCCCTCACCATCACCTGGAGAGTGTGGAACACAGTGAGTTCTTGTGCTGGATGTGTGGCTGCCAACTCTGACTGATTATGAAGTTACAGAGGTGGGTGCCAGTCCGAGGGTGAGGAGCAACCTTGACTGCTTCAGCAGCGGCAAATAAATGATCCCAAATGTGACACTACATCCTGTTAAGGATGCTGTGCAGTGTATGTATCTCACCCTGCAATCCTCCACTGCCATGGCCATTGCCCTGTTTTACAATCACTCTCTGTGTTTACCCTATGTGAATGTGTGCGCTTGCATGGATGCACACTCACAGTCAGTATGCATATCTATGCTCTCACAGGGAGTATGCGTGCGTGTGTGTGCGAGTGCATGTGTGTGCGTGTGTGTGTGTCTATGTATGTGCATGAGTGTGTGTGTCCAGGAGCTGGAAAAAAACCACAATCATCCCAGTGCTCAAAATTCTTCTCTTTTTTCCCCCAGATTTTGTGGTAATTGCGTGATTATAACATATTCACAATTCATTAAGGAACATTTCTACAGATGATGAAAAGTACGCTTAAATTACATGCACTCCAAATCCCCTGTGTAATCCTATCAATTAGCCCCAATATGCTGCTGTTGATAAAGAACTCCGCGCTGCCTGCAAATCAACTCCTTCCATACACTTGTGCTGTTCCATGGTGAACATACAGATTAAGTCTCAGATTGAAAGCTTAATCATTCTCAATAATCATTTTTGGAAATGTTTAACATGATTTGGAAGGGCCACGGGCAGAGGCAAAGAAATTCCCCCTGAGGGATGGGTCACACCCTCTGTTAACCGCTCATGAGATTTGGGAGGTTCTGTGTGTGTGCCAGAGTGGTATTTTATAAATATGTAAAGGCTAGTAGAGTTTATTAGCTGGAAAACAAAACAAAACACACAAACAAACAAAAAACATGCAGGCCACTGCAATGATTCATTATAGGGGAGCTCTTCCTTATTGTAGGGATTTTCCCTTCTTATGAAGTAAGACTTGTAGTTCCAAAGTTTAGGGTAATAGCAATTTAATAACAAAGCAAAAACTAGTATCTAATTACAGTATGAGACATACCTGGTAAAAGCAAGGCAGATCAATTACAAAATGATGTTGTTTGGGTACAAGCTTTTATACCCAAAACCTGAAATAAAATGCTGAAATAAAATGCAGGTTCCTGTCCCTGATTGGATGGCAGAGAAACAAATGGACATTTACATGTGTAAGGTTTTCGAGGCTCCACAGAGTCTCCTCCTTCATCCTGCTCACGGGAAGGGACAGGGGTATCGCACTTCATACAGCAACAAAGGGTGTGGTGTGGAAGGCAACCAAATGGTCATTGTCAACATCAAGGCATGCCAATCAACTCCCTCTGTCTCTAACCCCCCTTGATAATTGTGTTAGTTTTGATTGTCGTAGGTGACCATCCAAGAACACTGAAGCAGGTTTTGCATTTTCCTTACAGTTATTAACTTGGAAATGAGAATAAGCTTATCCCTTATCTTGCCCTACTGAACTGGGGAATGGATTTTGACATTGATTGTGACATCATGATTGCTGTAATGCAGTAATTAAGTAATGCAGTCCAAGCCTCTAATACTGTATATGAGCTGGCAGCCAGTGGAGGTGCATATTTGCCCTTAGGCAAGTAACAAGAGATGATTAAAATTCTCTGTTGTAATAGTGAGCATATGATTAAACATATCTAATTTCAGAGGTTCCAAACCACTGTATGAGCCATGATCAGTGTTGATACAAGTATTCACATTTGCCACTTGTGTGGCTCAATCACCCTATTAAATCAATCAAAATGTCTTTGTATGAGCATACATAACTATTATACTGTAATTATCATGACTAATCTTAAGACCATATTAAAATATCAAAGTGGATGGTACATTTTCTGTGATCACTTACTGGTAGTTTCAGAGGTTATAGGTTCACAGTTGTAGGATTTCAAATTTTTTGTTTTTAACTGGGTAGTTTTAAATGATGTCATACACCACCTTATAACCCAGATAAGCCACTTGCATATGCCATATTCGGCATATTCCTCCTAAAAGCTTGTGCCTGCACCTAGCCATTGTTCTGCAAGGAAATATGGGTCATATTTCACTTGCTAGCTGTCAGAGCTAATAAAAGAAAACTAATTTTCTTGGAGACAGTTGTTCAGAATACAGTATTTTGTAAAATTGCTACAAAAACAACTCAAACAATATAATTAGGTGGAAATTTCAAGCCTGTCCTTTTATAGAGCTTATTCAGGATACTCTGATATTTGCGTTGGCTGTACTTCATGGTGCATGTAAACAGCTTATTTGGAAAATGGCCATAACCAGGGTGAGGAACATGACCCAGAACACTGCATGCACGCAAACATAGCCCTTGTTTTAGAACAAAGTGTGTCCACTTCACTCAGTGACATTGCCCCCTAGAGGCAAGCCAAAAGCTTGGTGGGTTCCTAGTGAAGGAGACATGAGTCTTTTGACTCTCATTGCTAAGCTCTGCTGTGCAGTTGGGACATTTATGGGTTTGATGTCCATTCCACCACTCTGGCTCTACTAGCAGTCCCTCCTTAGAGTCTAATGTTTGCTAAGTAGCTGCTAATAACCTCCACATCAGTGCCCTATACAAGTGTTATTGATCAAAGGGACCACAGCATTGAAACGGGGTTGGCACATGGGAGAAGATTTAACAATATACAAGGTCTGCCCCTGTTGCTATCTGCCATTGTTGCTAATATATTTTATGATTTGTTATGAATTACATTGATCAATTTCAGAAGGCCCACCAATGTGTGTCCGTCCCACAGACAGGAAGTAAACCTTTGTGAAGCAGAGTAATTGCGTATCTGGGCCCATTAGCTGGCATGCTTGACAGGCAGATTGGCTTGTAAATTGGATGTAAATTGCAGGCAGCTGCCAAATGTCAGGTATAATACAAGTCAAGTAATGAAGTCATCCGAAGAGGCATTCATTACTGGTCTATTTTTTCTTAGTGGCTTTAAATGCATGGGGCTCGTTTATTTTGGGTAAGGAAACAGGAAAACTGGAAAAAATGCAATTCTGGTGATGGGCATCAAACCTCAACTTACGTAAAGACTGTTCCTTTCCTGGAAGGATCTTTACAAATAAGATGTCATCACAAGGTAATTCAGAAATACAATGAACTCAAAAAGAATTACACAGCCTGAACAGCCATTGTGATCGTACTTGAGCAGCACACAGGGCATCCAGCTGACTGCACTCACACTGCAACTCTGCCCATTGTTTAGTCACTGCTGATACACAAGCAATCAGAAACGAGGAGACTCAGAGGAGCTGCATCTCACGCAAACCTACACTCTAATTCTTAAGCCTCCTGGACATACCCAACAAACCGACTCCAAACAAACACATTCTTGGGTCCTCACATCCTTAAACAAAAACTCTAATATATTCCCAATAAAATTCATTTTCAAAACAACCTACTCATTTTAAAAGCCAGTCAGAACACTTCGGTAAAACCTGGACTCATAGACTCTTATTCCTCAAAAACAGGAGTAGTCAATGCCACTCATCTTCAGGGCAGTCCAATCACAACGTTTCCTCTGCACCTATGCCCCCAAATGGCTGTAATTAGCAGAAGGGGCAAAACATCTCTTACAGTTGAATGTTTTTTCCACAGAGCAATTTATTGCATGTCCTGTGTAGTATATGTTTATGAAACAAAATATTAATAGCGATATATCTTTCACCAACAACACACACACACACACACACACACACACACACACACACACACACACACACACACACACACACACACACAGGACAATTCAGAGATTCAAATTAACTTAGGCAGCATGTCTATGGACAAGTCAAGGACACCAGCCCAAAGTAACTCCTCAGGGACAGGCCCCATTGGGTTCCCAGAGCCACATTCCCAATGCACCATGCCACACAACATTAGTATTATTCCTATGACCTTTTTATTAATCCTCAGAGATCCTTATCTGTGCTGACTTACAGATCATGAGCCTACGCCAGTGCAGAACATAAATGACAATTAGCGAGTGCAACAGCAGCCTCTGGCATGAATCACAATTACCAAGCAGGCTTCTGATTGGGAGAGAGGAGCACACAATTAACCCCTCGCTGTGTTCTTCTGTCACTGCTCGCAGCATCTCACCTTGTTCCCTGGCCCCTGTTTGATCGATGTGTTAAGCATACCAAATTCATGCCCAAGTGTCACAATGTGAAAAAAGCCACCCCCACCCTCCCCCGTCACCTTGACATCTTTGCCACACTTCTGCTTCTCGGCTGCTCTTGGAGTGGTTCTCACACAGAAGAGGATATCCCCTTCCTGCAAATAAATGCCCTGGGTGCTTACTCCCTTTCATTACTCTCCATTGCAAGACACCAGCCACACATCTGAGAGTAACCCCTGACCTGTGCTGAGCGTAACTACTGTCTACATCACCAGCTACTTCAATTAACTAATATACAGTATTAGCAACTGACAACTCCTAGCGGGCGTATTCCTTTGCTGGATAAATGGGCAGTAACACAGCGAGTAACATGCAGCATTAAACACTGCAGTTACATGTACTTCTCCTTGAGTGTCTGGCTTGTTATGACAGTGCTTAAGTGAAGTGCTATTGGATCTGTAAGCATGTAACAAACAGAAATAAAATGTGGTAGAAGGGGGATGAAAAGCGGCCAGGGTTCAAAACTGGCCATGTCATCTGGCAGCTGCGATGGTAGCAGACGGGCTTTGCTGGGCCAGGGACTGGGGTGGGCAGGTGATGCTGGCTCCCTTCGATACACTGCTCTCTGCATGCTGCAGTCCTGCCGAGCTGCACAGATGATGCTGGTGGAGTAGCATCTATCCTCCTTTTAGCAGCCACTCCTCAGTACTGCACTGTGGGACTTGTGTGAAAAACAGTCAGAGAATTGTGCTCATCTCACCCCAACTCCCATGAGTGCAGAGGTCATAGTGGTGAGACAAGCCTCAAAAAATCAAAACAAATAGACCACAATATGCAACTAAACCACACTGTGCAGCTAAATTAGCTTTCCTTCATGCACTGTTATGGCACGGGGTGATTTAGAGTGTTATTGAAATGATCTTTGTTTCCATTTCAATAACCAACAAAAGGTTTCCTGGAATTGTTTTCCTCTATAATTACATGCTCATCATTAATTAGCTCAAGACACGTGTATGCTGTGCATTTCCAAGTAGGAGCAGAGTAATGTTCTCATAACATTTGGTTACTATCTACAAACAACTGCTGATAAATATTTATTATGCCAAGAAAACAAAGTCTTTCCAGCATGTCATTGGGAGGAACATAAGACAACAGGCTCAACAGTGGCTTAAAAAAAACCAGAGAACTTAACTTTTTAATTCAATACAAAATGTTCTTACTGCATTTCCAGATATTATTTCTCTGTGATTTTGAATGTTTATAAGGTGAATGTTGACAAGCTTTCCCAAGAGACCAACTTCCAATCTACAATTTTCTAATTCATTGTCACATTAATTGATCGTTTAGCTGTTTCAGCATTTGAAGCTATTCATCAAAGACATTGTGCCAATTTGCTTTTTCTCTGGCCATTTCAGTGTATATTCTGTAAATTTTTTGACAGATGTTGACTTTGTTTTGGTTACAAATGATGACTGCTGTGTATCCCAATAATTTGACCAATGCATCAAAACCAACTCAAGTTGCACTCACATCAAGCCATTGTCATAAACCCTAATATCAATTTTCTTCCTTGTCTCAAAGCCAATAATTATGGTGAGTACCATCTGTATCAGTTCTATTCTTTAGACAGACTATTGAGACAAAACAAATTCACAAAATTCCATCTTGCATAAGCTCTGTTCTACCTTCCATTGTTAATTAACAACATTTAGTTTGCACTTGATTTTGTGAATCAGTGTTAACAGGTGTCTTAAGCATAAACGTATGATAATGATCTATCTTATGACACTACACTTCAGAAAGGTTCCTGACGAGCTATGTAAACATTCCTTTAATAATAAAAAAAATCTGATCAAATTCAGTCTCACTGGTCTGGTCTGAATGGGGAAAATGACACTAGCGCTGCCAGCAAGAATATAAATAGCGAATGGGTCTTATTTCACAATTCAGCAATAACATATTGATCAGATGCCATGATAAAGGCATATAAGCTCAATATAAAATTACAAAGAAAATTGCATGCGGCACTCATATGTCAGTATGGATTCATTTCAAAGCTTTCAAACGAGCTGAAACCATAGAAGCAGCAGTAGACTGTGAATGGATTAGAACTTTAATCTTCGGCAATACTCTTAGGAAGAAAAGATTTGACTGCACGTAATATTTGCCTTGAGGTTCAAACAGAAACAAAAAGTCACTGTTTTGGTTTTCAGCACAAAATTAAAAAGTATCAAAATGAAAAATGTGTCACATTGGGCATTTTATGGTGTGCATCAACAAATCAAGTGTCCATATGTCAAATACCACGTCCTGTAAATCTATTTTCACTAGTCACAGTTTTTCATAAACGTGAATTGAGAAAAATATAATAATAATAATAGTAACTAGAAAAGTGCATTTCCTGAAGAAGATGCAGACTGTGATTGCGACCCGGCAGCGAAAACATGCTAACGTTCGCTAGAGACGATCACTAGAATGTGGCTAAGTGGTTGCTAGGGTAAACAATATGGTCGCTGGGGCATTGCTAGGGTGTTGCTGGGTGGGTGCCAGGGTGTTGCTAGGTTGTTGCTAGGGTAAACAATATTGTCACTGGGCGTTGCTAGGGCATTGCTGGGTGGTTGCCAGTGTTGCTAAGTGGTTACTAGGTGGTTGCTAGGGTAAACAATATGGTTGCTAGGGACACACCCACCTTTGGTGAGTGTTGGGTCACATGACCCAAAGCAGCATATCAGGGCCTGTGCCTATTGGTCAAATGGTGACCAAGTAGTAAGACTTTGAAAAATGAACTGAAGTGAATGGGAGGATGGAGGGATGAATAAATGAGCAAAAGATGAGTGCGGGTCAGTATGGGTTTCAATGAATGTTGGGTGGCATGACCTGAGCCAGCATAATGAGGTACTGTCACTGTAGGCCGAAAGGTGACCGTGTGGTAAGACTTTGAAAAATGAATTGAAGTCAATTGACGATGGAGGGATGAGTGAATGACAAACAGACGAGTGCGGGTCAGTATGGCTTTCAATGAGTGTTGGGTAATTTGACCTGAGGCATAATAATAATAAACCCAGCTGGAAAAAATGTACAGCTCTTCGATTACGTAAAGACACCATGGAATGGAAATGGTCACTTCATGAATGGTGATGGTTTGACCATAGCTGAGAATTTTCATATTCAGGCACAGATGCATGATTTCCAAATTTACGTAAAGCATTGAAATGAAAGCATTGCCCATTGTTTTGAATGATTGCACACCTACGATTTCACAGGATGGAGAATCACTGTGTTGTTCAGTGTTTCTTGTACTTTCGCACCCTGAAAAACATTGGACATAGTATTCTGGATTAAGCGTTGCTCCTCTGAGTGTTAGATTGTAACACCAGTTGCCAGAACCTCAAAGTGTTGATTTTAAGACCTGCACGAGTGGAGGTTCTTCGGCTCAGGTAGTGTGAGAGAAGATGCGGCTGATGAAATTTCAACAGAAAAAAAGTTTGAAACACAAAAAGTTACTATACTTTCACTTGAACTAGGGGTTGCACGACTTCAGATTTTTTAAAGTTGACAGTTATGTGATGAAAGTCGAGTCGACGTCGACTAATCGCTGATGATGTACATTCACACTGGGAGCGGCGGGAGCATCAAAATTTGCTCTGGCTGCCCTGCCAACAATGCTGTCAAAGAAGGGGACATTCTGATGTAGAACAAACAAACGTGTCGAAACAAACATGTCGACCGGTATAGCTGTATGTGCCACCGTACATATTTAATGCCATTTATCATTATTTTCTCCAGCTAAGCAAAGTCTATGTGAGCTCTTGGCCATGTATGATGTGGTGGTTAAAAAAAAATTGGTTAACAATACTGGTTACATCAACGATGCCTACGTAGCTAAAGTTTAAAATGTGTACTTCAGATGTACTGCAAAATGACTCACTGTATGATATCAACACAGACTTATGATAACAACACAGACTTTAAGCATGAAAAGCATGAAACTAGCCCATGTTACGTTATGCATAACCGCTGATAATGACACTGGCGTATAAATAATACTGAAATATCAAGGTGTTATTGACTCACCTGCTGAGCTGCATGTTGAGCCTCCATCTTGACAAAAATTCAGTTTCTTTGGTGGTGGATGAATTCTGTTTCAGCATTCAGTCTCATGCAGTAATAGTCTGATGAAGCTTGGCCTTGCTTCTCAAATTAAATGAATTTGAATCACGTAAGTGCAAGTAAGGGCACTGTTCTGTTTCTTGTATGTTTCAATTTCCAAAATCCTCTTCCCCAACTCCCATCTCCTCTGTTTGGTGTCCTGCAAGCTTGTAGGAGCATTCAATACTCCAGACCTTGGCCTTACACCCCCTGCAGTGTATTCAGAACAGCAGCATGACCAAATCTGGTCATTTAAAATCAGCTGCCCAGGTACAATAACCATTTTATGTTCTCAAGGAGTGGTGTGGTCCATACCTCATGCAGGTTTTGAAAGAATTTTAGAAAGCATGTTTCAGACACAATACCTGTGCTCATACCTGTTCTAACCAATGACTATTTAGGGACACCTGGGTTTCTAACATCATGGGTTGTAACATCAAGGTTAAAATTTTTGTTGGGAAGAATTTTAAGCTTCTTGGGGTCAACATAACATAACATAACATAACATAACATAACATAACATAACATAACATAACATAACATAACATAACATAACATAACATAACATAACCTTTGCAATAAACTCTGTTCCAATATTTTGGCAAAAACAAATGAGGAAAAATAAACACAGCACAGACACAAGGCTGCTGTGGAATTAAAGATGGTTCAATGAACAGATATTAAAATGCTGCACTTTCCAGCTTCCAAGTGATGTCTGCTGAAGATTAAATAGGATGACATTGTTCCTACATGGTGTTCCTGCTTAATCTTCAGTATACATCACTTTTCATTAAGTGAATGAAAAAGGGTTCATCTTTTTCTGCACTGTCACAGATGCCTCTTTTTCAGTGCAGGTACAGTGTGTTTGGGCCTTGATTGCAAGTAACACTCTACAGGAAGTCTCACACTTTTTTAAAAAACTGTAACCAATAACGTGTTGTTGATTACAATAATCACCGAGCCCATGTTAATATGTGAGTGTCTGGGAAAAAAGGTGCTGATTTATTACAGACAGGCCTCAAGGTCTTACCTGCCGAATGATTGATTTAAAAGGTGAAAGAGGCATTACTGTTCGCCGCTTCCATTTTATTGCTATTTACTAACTGTAAAATGTACGTAATGCCACCTAATATACCTTCACAAAGCTTGCAGTCTGTATGTGTAAAATATTTGAGAGCCACAAAATACCTTCTTCTTCTCAACTACAGCTTTCTCTTGGATAATCTAACTTAGCTACAACAAAAATGTAGTACACTCCTGGCTATGAGGTCTGAGGTCATCACAAGTAAATACTAATATTTAAACCTGAATATGTGCCATGCCATTTTCCTGTTCAATGGTTGAAGAAGATTCAGTTCAATCTCTCAGGGAAACCTTTAAACACCCATCATCATTTAGATTTTTTGTGTTGCATATTATACTATCTGTGTTGGTCAATCAGACCAGTCCCCTTTGCCATATTATTTGTGCTGCAGGATTATTATTATATGGGTGAAGACTGTGTTTTCACTCCATCCTGGAGTGTGTTCTCAATATTTACAAATTGGATAGGCCCACAAAAGCAGTATTTTCAGTCTGGTATTAGTTTATGAAAACAGATGCTAATCTGTCATTAGCATCTGTTTCCATCTTTACAGTAACATGATACAGACTCCAATTTTGATGAATTAACTACAATATGGATATTATTTTAAAAAGTCTGAGTACAAAGAAGCAAAATATGTGCCAATATGTCACAAGGCCACAAGGCTACGATTAAAGAACTGAAAGAGCATTCAGATGAGTCCCAGTGATAAATATACTCTCTGCAGCAGTTTTACCATATCTCTGTTGCATGAAGAGGTGGAAGAATTAATTGAAAATGCCTTGCAATGCCTTGCATGAACCAAGACACCTATTTTCAGTGTTACGCTACCTGAATACACATCTCCAACAGATGTGTGCAGTAGATGCACCAGCATTCCTACAATGCATTCAAGAAACATGTTCACTTTCTGTGTAAAAGAGCACCAAAGCATGACAATTGCTTTTACTGAATCAAATTGTATGTATTGTTAGTTCACTAAATGAAATCCAACATAAGAACTCTGATTTTATATTATGGGTTTAATTTGTCTATGATGACTGTAAAGCATCACCAATATTCATATGCAAATTGTGGATCTTTCATAAACACAACAAAATAATTCACAGTAAATTTGCAGTCTAAATATTCTTTAGTATGACAATAGAACACGTTTGGAAATAGGCCTTTCAGATTATGCAAGATTAATAATCATCCTTCAGTTTTCCATCAGTGTATGAATCTTTTATCTTAATTTCAATGTCAAGACTGTAAGAGGTTTGGAGAAGGTTGGTGAGATGTACAGTATACACTGAATGGAAGCAAACTGTTACTTTCCATCAGGGGTGTCATGCAAACCAAATTTGTGGGTGGGCACCATTTTCAGACATGTTCAAAACTACACACAAGACATAAAAAAATACACATACGCATATATTAATGTTCTCTTCTAGATGTGGCTGTATAGGACCCTTTCTTATATGTTGATCTCTTGCAAGCCTGTCTTTGGGAATTATGAAATCTGGATCATTATCCAGTGGGAAAAACAAATAAAAATAATTTTTAGACTTTTTTTTTTTTATCTCATAACCTGAACAGCCTACCACATAGCTGTCCCTTGCTGGAGCATGAAGCTTCAGGAGCAACTCCTGTTTGATCCAAATCTGCCTTGTCCTCTCCTGTCCTGTCATTTTTTAATTCATAAAACGCCTCTAACTTTGTCTGCTGCATTCTACCAATGGAAATAATACAATAATATAAAATAGTCACTGACAGGATGATGGTTCAACAATAGCAACAATAGCTGATGATACGTTCAACAATAGCAACAAGTGGGTATCTACAGTCAAATTCTGTATGTGCCCTGTGGAAAGTTACTACATAGGCTACTGTTTCCATCGGATTGGAAAAAAGAACAAGGCACACAGAACAATCACACGTCCACAAAAATCAACTGGCTCATAAATTAATCGTCAAAAACACACCACGTAAGTAGATACCGACCCATGTAACTGTTTACGGTTGCCGTAGTGCATTATGCGGCGAGCATGATATGAAGTAAGCAAGTTTGGCAGTGTACCATTTAGCTAGCTAGCTAGTTAACGTCAGAAAATAGTTCGCTAGTTGTGTTCAAAATACGTGACATGGAGATGGAAAAGGCTTCAGCTAAACATAGGCCGGGTTACCCCGCCTGCAGGCTTAACGATGTAGGCAGGTTATTGAGCGATTGAATAATTATTAATACATTTTTACAAAATATTGGGTGGGCACGTGCCCACCTAAATTGACTGGCACGACGCCACTGCTGTCCATGAAATTCCATCTGTGGGCCGACTATATCTGCCGTGACTGTATGTTTAAAGCTATCCTCACTTTTGCTAAGAATGAGCACCCCATGAATCGAAATCGTACTATGCTATGAGCCGCGTCAACATTATACTGTAGGCTATTTCAAGGCACAGATGCGCCTCTGCCAAGCGATTGTCTTGACAGACTGAAACACACGTGGTGATGAAGTCTCAGTAAGATTCATTATACATGCCTGTGTACAGAAGGGAAAAAAGATCTTTTAACAGCTACATCCGTTTATCAAGGCTTAACCCGGGCGAGTCACGGCGGGATGTACGCATTATGGAGCTGGCTTGCACTCGCAAAAAAAAAAAATAATAAAATAAAAAATAAAACACGGACAATGACAGTTCAACAATTTGACGCACGAGGAGCAAAATATCCGGGTTGCTGGCTGTACCACCGAGAGGTGCCGCGTTAAAAACAGAAACACTTATTTTATTAATCATAATCAACTAAATACATGTCAAATCATGTCTCCACTGGGGTTTAATTAAAATAGTGTTTTTCCTTGACACGTTGGCGCTCGTTCAATCTAGCTGTCAAGCACAAATAATCACTTGCTTTCCCTGGGTTTTTCCCTTCTGTTACCCAAACTCCGAAAACAATCACTCACCTGTGCCAACTCCTAATTCTGTTTGGACAGCTCCATCTTTAATTAAAAGTACCCGCGCTAAAATATAATTAACAGCGTGCTCATGAAGGCGTTCATTTTAATCTATACATCACAGTCAGTCATCAGGATACACGATTATTAATGTTGTTAACTGACAAACCCTAACGAGAAAGAAATACAACTAATAGCTAAAAGCCAATTCTTTAGAAGTAATTCGTGGCTGTTGTCAATTATCTGTCATTAAAGAGCGATTCGGCGTCACTTTGCATGCGAATTTATAGAAATTGATTTAAAACACCAGGTGTATGTCACGGTTACAGATGGACAGTCTCGGTGCCAGGAGAAAATACAGAAGGGTGCAATCCACGGGGGTGCAGAAAAAGTCATGAATACTATGTAGACATCGGGATATAAGGAGACAACTGGGGGTGCACTGAGGTCCGTCTGAGAGTGCAATGCACACTGTGAAAAAATCTTCCCATGATTGGAGAGCCTGTTGATAATCTTTAACTATATTAAAATCAAGATACCGTGATCTTTATAAATACTATTAACTTTGCTGGCACCTGCGATGTCACGGGACGAGATTACACCACCCTTCTATATACCAGATGGAACGTGAAATGAATTTCCTGGTTTTCGCAGACATCCGAACCTCCCTGTGGAGCGTGATGGATGTCGGCCCCTGCGGTAGGCCTAAAGCTGGACGTGGTCCAGGTGAAGGAAGCGGCACAGCGCTGTCGGCCACAGGAAAAGCTATCTGGGGTTGCCAGGGAGAGACAGATCCCCCTCCGCTACACGTTCGCGATGAGTTAGCGGAGGTCAGGTGCGTCTCGGAGTTGGGTTAATTGGGTAAGAAAGAAATCTGGCTTGGTAGCACAAGCAGGGGAGGCCTATTAATCACAACTACCCTCGGACAGTCTCGCCGAGAGCTATGGTTCTGGCTCGTTCCAATCACAGCCTTATTTCAGCTAGAATAACTACAACTAGAGAATGTAATTCCAGGGAATTACGAGTGCATGAAAATGCAAACAGTCTAATTTTACATAGATAAAAGTATATAGGCCTACATCAAACAGATGTAGGTGGTCAGAACAGAACTGCTTAATGGCTCTATTGTGATGTCATAAAGGCCAATGTTAAGTCTATGGGGAAATTTTTGATAGTTTTTAATTAATAGTTTAAAAAGTATAAATGTTACAAAAATAAAAAATACATAGCATGTGTCCTTTGTAAGACCTACGCAACACAGTTTGAATGAAGTTTCTACGTTAAACGGTTGAAGCTGTATTAAACGCACAAAATTGGTTAGAAGAAGAAAAAGAAGAATAAGAAAAATTCGGATAACAATAGAGTGCATTTTCATGCACTCTAATAAGAAAAATTCGGATAACAATAGAGTGCATTTTCATGCACTCTAATTACTGTCTGTATATGATTTATCGTATGAATTCCCCCGCGACTCCACCTTTCGTCCACTTTCCATCGCATACCAATTTGCAAGCGCCAGTGTCTTTGAAAGCAGCGCGAAATCTACCATTTAACGTCGATCGAATAGTCCCAAGGCAGCGCAGAGCATTAGGTCATGTTGGACACGACCTCTAACCGTACTGCGAAATTAAATTGAATGTTGCTAATGGTTACATTTGTCTTCTGGTGAATGTGAGTTTACCAATGTGTACATTTAGAAATTACCCATTAATTAACACATGCATATAAGTGCGCAATGGTGCGCATCGCAAAGGCGACTTCCTTTGACGGCAGCTGCAGTTTCGGAGTTATTAAACCCCTCTGTAATTGTGCCATTATGTTGCTCATTATAACAACGCTGTTGTATAATCTCCCAGGAGTTCCCAACGCTATGAAATGGTACTAGATTCCACGACCAGGAGACGCATCACAGGGAGCCCGCTTAATGAGTTTCCTAAACGAAAGACTTGCGAAAGGATTCATGCTGGTTTGCAGAGACGCAATCATATACAATATCCCAATAACTGCTCTTATTTTAGTAACTCACAGCAAAATAGTTTTTGCCTCATTTGTGGTCTTACTGCATTCAGTTCAAAAGTACTGATTTCAGTATTTCAGTCCAAAGCAGGCTGTGGTTCCAAGAGGAAAGACATTTAAGAATGGTTTTGAACCTAACGAGGTAAACTGAGTGATAATGTAATAACTATAATTTTATTTTCAATTAAATGTTCATCTGAACATAGAGAAATGCCCAGAATGTCTTCCAACTGGTTTTATAGGCTAAATACTGTTTTGTTATAAACAAGTAAAATGTTAACGTAATGGGAAACGGATTTATAAAAGAAATAGTATGTTAACGCTTCTTTTCTAAAGTAGTTAATCTTGTACAAATCATTCTTATAGTAATTAATTCATTAATTCGTCATTTATTTTTGGTCATGTCACTTCTGGGATTTCAGGAACTAGTCCTCAGGTCGTGACCTGTAGTAGGAAGTATTCAAGCGGGACGCTGTGAACACACTGTTTTACTGTCTGAGTTCGTTATTAGCATTTGCATTCATCATACGCCTCTGTTAGCATCGTGGGTGCGTATTGACTGTTATTATTACCTTTAACTATGATGTTGAGTCACTGTTTTAATGTCAGTATTACGTTCTGCTAAGTTTTAATGTTAGAATTACGAAGTTTCTACCGTGACGTTACTACCGCTAGCCTGACGCTAATAGTACAAGGTCGTTCGAAATTCATGTGGGGACACATACAAGTGAATGTATGAGCGAAGAATTGTTAACTTATAAAAAAAAAAGATATCATATCATACAGTTTCAGTTAAGGTACAGCGAGTATGTTACAGTTTAAACAATGAGAATTAATTTGTGTTAAGACTTTGTTAATTATATGTTTTTATTCTGAAACTTGCGTATTGTCAAAAGCTAGCGTATTTATATCGCTTTTTTGTACATTCCAGTTTCACACTTTCCCTATGTCAATAAACCTGTGGACAAGGGAGAAAAACTGTCTTCAGAGTCGTGGTGTTGGGAAAGAGTTTACCTGGCTTTCAAAGTGTATGAGAGCGCATATACCGAGGGCAGCACAAATACAGTGCAACAAAAAAAAAAGGTTTCATGCACTCGTACCTCTACCAGTGCTGCGTCCACTCCTGTTCTTCATCTATACCAAAACACTTGGGGAGGTCATAATAGCACATGGCCTGTCGTATCATTCATCCACAGATGATACCCAACTGTTCATTTCCTTCCATCCTGAGATGGACATCACCCCAAAGTCTCAGCATGTCTCATGGACATCTTAGGCTGGATCAACAAACATCAGCTCAAATTAATAATAATTAAATCGTAATATTCATTACATGAAACTGCACCATGCTATTCAAACAATCATGCAGCCGCAAAGGGTAATAGAACCCCACATTTTAACGCATATAATAGCCTAAGTACATGTCATTTGCTAAAACTAAAAAAAGCACTGAGAAAAAAAGAGCCACGCTTATATCTGAAGTGAATAACTTCGTTTTACAAGTTTTGAACTAACCCAGCCCAAACATTTTAATATACCTGTAGGCCTATAGGCTTATGCATCACATTTCTGTTTTGTTTTGCAGCCTACTATGTTGATTTGTCAATATTTATCAATAAGGACTTTATTCATGTTAAAAGGAAATGTGATGTCAACATTAAATACATCGTAGCCTACGTAAAATTGCAGTTGTGATAAACAAGAACTGCGATACGTTGTGCGCACCTAAAATATGCTACTGCTAAAAATATTAATATAAAATAATATTCCAGGTAGATGAGCAAAATAATATTTAATAATATTTTTTATTCCTCTAATAATGTCACGGAAGCGCTCTGATTCCTTTTGCATCGTCACAGTCAATGGCGGATGTAGCCCAAGCCTGTTATACTGAGAACTAGCGATTCTGGCAACACGTAGTCACCAAGTCTTCATAGTCAGTGAATCTTTGGAGTCCGAACGAACTGGTGAACTGAAGACTCACGGTTCCTTTGAGTCCGAACGAACTGAGGAACTTGTCAACAGTTCATCAGGTCAGTAGGTGGAGTTTAGAGTCTTCGTAGTCACCGGATCTTTTGCATTGTCCAACATCGTCAGCTGTGCCGAGATGGCCGGTGGGAGGTGCTTCGAGAGTTTTAGCATTTCAGCCATTGGCTAGTTGTTGTCATGAACGTACTGCTGATACAGTTTTGTGATAGGCTGCTTCGTGGACAGACCGGATATCTAATATCCACTGGAGGAAGAGTTATAGCTGCTATGCCAGCAAATCAGCGCGCATGTTTGCAAAGAGGAAGGAACGAATCTTTTAGACTAGGGATTCAGTACACTCAGTTCACCTCAAAGATTCGTTCAAAAGGATTCGTTCGTTCACGAACTGCACATCACTACTTTCCCTCTCCGAATACTCAGCCCAAGTGGTGATCCAGACCCTCATCCTTTCACATCTGGACTACTGCAACTCGCTGCTTGCCGGCCTCCCGGCATATGTCACCCAACTAATGCAGCTCATCCAGAACGCAGCATCCCGATTGATGTTCAACCTCCCCAAGCATGCCCACGTGACACCTCTCCTTGAGTCCCTCCTGTGGGTGAGGGTGTGTACTGGTTCAAGGGTGGGGGTTGGCCGTCGCCACAGAGTGTCAGTCAGAACACAGGGAGACAGGGCACAGCTGATCCTTTAAAGGTTTACTTTGTATTGGGATAGGCTCAACCAACTTGCAGGTTTGTGCGTGTGTGGTCTGAACAAGAAGGTAGATATACATAATATTAATTACACAGCACTATACGAACATATACAGGCATACAACACTGGGCAAACAATACAGTAAACTACACAGGGTTATAATGTGTACAATAGTGCAATCAGATAAAGCATAACGGCCATACCGCTATACAAGACAGGATGCAGTACGGTAATGTGACGTAAGCCTGCAAACTACAAACTGGGATACATTTACATTCACGCAGAGTAGAGCTGAGTGTATGTATATTTTACTAAGCGTCACTACGCGGTGTAATATTCAGCTCTAAAGACTGCTAACTGTGATAGATATCTGCAAATATTGCTTTAAACATAACGACAAACATCTAAACAATACCGCGAGTCTACCGCTAATTAAAACGAACTTCAGAGGGCTATTCCCGCTTTACTCGGCAGTAAACAATAATTAACATGGATAACAACGATACAAGCTTACATCATGCATTAACGGAGAACATGGTAAATAAATCCACTTACTTTACAGTCATGAACGCACACAGGGGAAGGTATATAATTCGCTAATTATACGTTAACAGTTCTCTCTATCGCCATTTTGCGTCCAGCTCTAACTTGCTTTTCCTCCCTTTGGCTCCACACTGTTGGAATGAGCAGACTCCCTGGACCCCTTCAAGAAAAAACTTAAAACTCATCTGTTCAAGCTGTTCAAGCTCGATTGTTATGTTTGTTATGTATTGTTATGTTCAAAAAAAAAAAAACCCTCCACACTAGCTTAGCATTTCAACTTGTTATCTTACTGACCTCTTGTAATAGGCCTACCTTACCTTGTCTACGCTTAACATAGTGATGCACTTATTTGTAAGTCGCTCTGGGTAAGAGCGTTTGCTAAATGATGTAATGTAATGTAATGTACTAGCTAGCTTGTACCTTTTCTGGCCAACTTGTATGGCTTTTAGCTTGTGTTTTAGCTTGTGTTGTACTCTGTCTCACTTGTAAGTCACTTTGGATAAAAGCATCTGCCAAATGATTAAATGTAAATGCAAGGTTCATTATATTCCTGTATGTTTTGCTAGAAGTTACTTTTGGTGTCAAATGTTGACACAAAATAGTTATATTGCCACTTTCTCATTAGTGGCACACAAGGAAATGCCTGTGGTAGTTTGACTGCTTAAAGCTAGTCCTAGATGGTACATATTAATGAGGATACAAACAGATGCTTTAGTGCAAAGACTACTGTGTCTGCACTAACTTTGAATTACCCTTTGAATGACACCCTCTGGCAAAAGCCAAAACAAGGCAGAGTGACCCTGTGTTAGCCCTCCTCTGCCAGCGGTGTTTCGAGAAAGGACCACGTGAGTGAAATTAGGTTAGTGTAGCTTTTTCTCAGGCAGGTTCTCTGAGCATCTCAAGATTTGAGAACTGTTTACTTCTATTTCTGTCCACACTTACCTACCATTTTAAAGACAATGCTCAGAACACAGGGTAAAGTAAGGTCAGATGATTGCTATTCATTACATTTTGAACCATCCAGGTATACTTTGACAACATGGGTATTTTTTCCAGGAAAAGTAGCTTTTCATGTTTACTTTGGGCATCACAAAAGGTAATATTTGGGAGTTTGGGGAGTTTTACAGCTAAGGATTACACTGAAAGAATTCAAATCAAACAACAGTAATTTTTCCCTTCAAGAAAGCTTCCATCCTGATGTACTGTGGTAATCAGTTGCTGTCAGCTCTAGTTCAGAATGTCTATTGTTAGTTTATTAGCATAGAAAAACAGATGAATAGATGTTGCTGGCAGGTGATGCCAGTAACAAGGGGAGAAGCTCAGCTATGTCACTGGCTTAGAAACAAGGTTTTGTCTTTGGTGTAAACTGTCAGGCTACCTAACACTAGCTAGCTACCAGATGAGCTAGCTCTAGGTAACAGTAGTTGCTGGACATAGTTAGCATAGTTAACTTCTTGAAGCTGTTGCAGTTTAACTGACTTTAAAGTCAAAATATTTGATTTCTCAGGGTTTAATCTTATAGAATCAGAAAACACAGGACAAGATGTTAATAATCCCTCATGCCAATGGGTGGTGAGCACTTGCCTGAGACTGCCTTGATGTTGGGAGTGGCTCAGGGTTAACATGCAGGGTTTTTAAAGTGGGCACCCTCCTTCTTCAGCATTTCATCAATTAGCCCACTACATCTCCAGAGGGCTTGATGATGGCTTCCCAGAGTCATCCCCCATTGTGTCTCCTCACTTTCTTAATGTCACCTTTAGCCCAGGAGAGGTACTTCTGCTTGATCTAAAGCTGTCAACTACTTCTTTTGCTGCTTTTGATGCAGCTCTGATGTTTTTTTGTTGAGTCTGACTGTGGATCCCTAGCTCCTTCAGCAGTTTGATGGTGGGTGTGGCTATAATGCCTCTGCAACCCACTTCTATAGGACAGACTATGGATTTCCAGCCCTGTTGTTGTGTTTCCACTGCCAGATCTGCATAGTGTAGCTTCTTGTGGTCATGTGCTTTGTCTACTGACTCCTCCCATGGGACTGTGAGTTTGACAATGTAGACAATCTGCCATGACATTGACCAGAGCACCAAGTCTGCCCTAAGGTTGGTGTTAGCAGTCACTGGTGGGAAGATGAGCTGTTTATGGACGTCCACCAGCATCTTCCAGTCGCGGGCCATATTCAGCTGTCCTGTTTCTAGTTTATAAGGGAGATTTGTTGGTCTTTTCTCTCTCTCCCAAATGAATGTCATTGGTCTCAGTGTGCTGGTTGTTCTTGGGGGCAAGGAGTTGGTTGTCGTCTGCTTGGTCTCAATTGCTGCTACCAGCCTCTTCAAGACCTGGCTGTACTGCCATGTGTACCTGCCTTGTGTGAGGCTGGTTTTGAAGCTTGTTAGGATGTGCTTGTGGGTTGCTGGAGTTGGGCAGAGGGCACCAGTGGTGGCTGGTGAGCTGGAAACAGGGGAGGCTGAAACATTGTCTTTAACTCTATCATTACTTTCAACCTGTTCCCCTTGATTAACAATAAAATAAATAATTCACAGAATAACTGACACCAATGCGTAAATCAAGTAAATGATTATGCTTGCGAAACAGCGCAGATTGTCTGTAGTTTGTGTGCTACAGACATTGTGAAAGCTACAGCATGAGATTTTTTAATTAACAAGGATGGCAATTTGAATAATTAAGTGGCAAGTAATCCCAAACCTTTCTCTTA
Source organism: Megalops atlanticus (assembly GCA_019176425.1). Classification (NCBI taxonomy): domain Eukaryota; kingdom Metazoa; phylum Chordata; class Actinopteri; order Elopiformes; family Megalopidae; genus Megalops; species Megalops atlanticus. The sequence goes on from CM032896.1 coordinate 24,948,931, forward strand.
AATGTTTCACATTATAGCTTTCTTGTGTTACAAAATTCAAATTACAAAACGGAGCTTAATTTAGTTAGATTGATTTAAATTACTGAGAATAAACTTTTAGGTTAGGCTGAGTGCAATGAACAATAACGTTTAGAACACAGACCTCACAAAAGCTGTGATGTGTCATGAGCATTTAATGTAATTTAAATCGATAAATGCCATCCTTGTTAATTAAACAATCTCACGTTGTAGCTTTCGCAAGCACACAAACTACAGACAATCTGTGCTGTTTCGTGAGCATAATCATTTACTCTATTTACGTGATTGGTGTCAATTATTCTGTGAATTTTTTGTTTTATTGTTAATCAAGGAGGATAAAGGGGAACAGGTTGAAAGTAATGATAGATTTAAAGGTAGTGTTTCAGCCTCCCCTGTTTCCAGCTCACCAGCCGCCACTGGAGGGCACAGGTTGAATCTTCGCCAAACTATTGATGGAAGTTTTTTGGTGAGGGAATCACATCATATGTAGCTCTGATGATAAAGCTGAGCCTGTTTGCTTCCATCTCCCAAATGTCCTTCTAGCTGATTTTTCTTCTCTCAATGCTTTCCCACAACGCCCATTGCCCATGCTTAGCCAGGGAGACAGCCTTTGCACTTCTATTTGTCTCTTCTTGGCACTGCACTTCCTTGACCACCAGCATCCTTCTCTCTGGGGTTGTGGCCTTGTGCCAGGTGGGTACACCTGTTGCCAGACCAAAGCCACCCTTCCCATGCTGGACCTACCCTATGATGTCTCTGTTCCTCAGGGCTGACGTTGCTTGCTGCATTGCGACAAATGGGGTCCACTTCTGCTCAGTTGCTAAGTTCGGTGCAGTATTGCTGATGGTCTTGTCACGGGAGTCCTTGAGTGTCATCTGTAGTCTCACTTTGGAGTATTTATATTCCTCTGTGAGACCGGTAAGAGGTAGTTCAAGGACTCCTTTGCCATAAAGGCCAATGTTGCTGAGACATCTTGGGACACCGCGCCACTTCTTCACATAGGACATGATGTTTCGCTGCATCTTCTTCACGATTGTCAGTGGGATCTCATAGACAGTAAGTGGCCACATCACCCAGGGTAGGAGTCCAAACTGTAAGCACCAGTTTTCCAGGCAGCAGGGTCTTGTTGATGTTCTCCAGACTGCTGATGATGTGTTGTGTTAGTTGCTGCACCTGTTCTTTATCTGTTAGGCTGGTGTGGTACTATCTACCAAGGCTTTTGACAGGCTGTTCAGATGGTGTTGGAATTGGGTCATCACTGATGAAGAACTTTACATCTTTAACATTTACACTTAGCCATCGTCCATCACCGATGGCTGACAGACATCACAATGATGAGCCAGCACACACTATAATCCCAGTGTCTCTGCTATAACATACAAAAATATATTCATTACTTATTTGCGGGGATTTCCCGGGGATCAACTTGAGCCGTAGAACTGATGAATAGGGTATGTATTTTAAGGAGTGTCAGCCAGAGAGCGCAAAAATGAAGGATGGGTTTATTCTAATTATTATATTAGCTCCTTGCACCTGATTTAAATGAAAAACATCTTATTTAATCACGCTATACCGCCCAGTGAAAGCATGTTATAATTTAGGCGCATAAAAATTATTTTTTAAATCTACCTGGTTTGCACCTACCTCAGTAAATCAGGGGGAGAGTCTTTATTTGTATCGCAAAACTGAGGATTAAAACTTACTTACAGAGCGAACTCTCCCGTTCTCTGCTATACCTGTCTCAAATAAATAATTCTTAATCGTCATATTGTTATTAGCGCTTTTTCACAATTTCTCGCCCTGCTCATTTAACTATATGTGGCAAGACGCAATCGTAGCTTATCTTTTACGAACAACCAAACTACACCACTCCAATTTGAAGGGTAGGAGATCCCAAAGACTGTACAAGGTCCACTCCCCACTCAGGGTGTTCAACCAAATGAAGGACACAGAGGCTGGAGTACAAAATATGATACTCTGTCTTTATTATATAAAATGACTTCGATTCAAATTATCCGAGGCACATTTGGCATAACAATCATAGGCAGTCAGGGATGATGCAGTGTAGACCCACTACACCTGGTGGTCTCCTGTAGATTAGGGTCGCGTTAAGGGGCTCAAGTAGCCTGGGTGCCAGGGTGGTGCAACACTGCACACAATGATAGAGTTCACACCACACAATAAGGCCAATCGCAAAAAATGTGTCTCATATATGTACCACCAATTAGGAGAGATAGACACTGCATATATCAAACCACTTCACTCCAAACCATAAAGAGAAGCAGCACCCCAACAGTACCTGAACCACTTAAGGCACTAAAACCCTCCCCAAGGGCCCACTCAATACCTGAGTACGGGGTAAGCAGAGAGCAAAAAAACAAAAAAATACACACACCTCATAAACTAATACACAAATAACCCACTATGCTGCCCCCTAGACGAACAGGATACCAGGATAGGATAGGATACCCCAGTTGTCAATAGAACACTCTGCACCACTGAACAAAGCCTGTTAAAATACTGTTACAAATATTTATATTATACTATATTAATGGTAGGGAAAAACAGTGATTGCACTGCACAGCAGTGGAGACTGGATATCCTAAAACAATGAAAGTTTCCCTTTTAATTTTCCACTTACTTTCACAGCACTCAAGGAACAGATTGCCAATAACTGATTGTATATATATATATACATACCTTTGCGGCCTTAGACTCCACCTTTCCTGAGAGTGGGGTACTCATGCTACTACCAGACGCCCTTAAAAACATATAAGATGCGTGTAAATCCTAAGGTCCATTATACTGTGTGACATACTACTACAACTATCAGATTAAAAGTGTGTATATATAATTTGTAAATACCTTGTCTTAGTAGGCGAGCCCTGGTGTTTAGCATGGGAAGCCCGACTCTTCACTTTAGTACCCTCTACAATAGGACCGCACAATAAATGCACTGTCTCCCATCCGAATACGCAACAAGCTACAAAACTACATAGAATCTACCTGTATGATGTTGGTCCAGGCACAATATGATTGCTTGCGCTGCAAACTACGCTGCCAGCGGACACCCTGCTAAAATACATACAATGCGTTAGATACCTAAAATGTGCCGTAATGTAATTCTAATTACAGATCGTATAGAGTGGTTTCAAATTACCTTTCTCCCGAGAAGAAAGTATACTCATGCAGTATGATTCTACCTATAACAGAAACTTACAATAAATATTCAAACCATCTAAATGAGTGTTAAAATCCCTTAATGAATAAAAATTACCTGCGCTGTTATATCCCGAGCGGAATGCCGAATGTCGTGAATGAAATCATCGGGATCAGTACCGCGGTCATAACAGCTGTTGCAACAACAAGTATTACATTAGGATTCTGCTCTAACCATTATATCACATACACAAAAGGGGAAAAAAATATATCTTAAATACCGTCAATCTTCGTCCATCCAAACGCCAGCAAAAGGAAAACGGGGACAAATGGTAGCTCAGGTGTTCTCACGAGACTCTCACTCTTACCTGTTACCCTTGAGGGAATAGCCCGACCCCCTACTACCTTTGAGAGAATGGACCCGCCCCCTTCTACCAGGTTGGACCCGTCACATATATTTCATGTTTAGGAAAAATATAATCAATGAATTATTAATATTGTAATGACTCGAGGAAACTGTTGCTGATTTATGTTTTCATTAGCTTTATTAAGCTTCTCATAGTTTTCAGGTAACATTTGCTATATTTTTCACGTTAAATTGCTGTTTCCTCAAAGCTAAAGTTAGCTAGAATTTTTCCAATCTAGTGTTCTAATCACACCGGTTTCAGCATATGCGCTAAAACAGCAAATCACACCGGTGTGACCGTACCTGTGAAAGGGTTAAAAAAACTTTTTTACAGTCTTTTTAACAGTGGATTTTCTTGAACTTTAAATATAATTCAACTGAAAAACAAATAACCCTAACCGTGATGAACACCATCTATTTGACGTTTTTTTTCTTCCTGAAAACAAATCATTTTTAAAACATTTGTACAAAAGAAATATTCGTAAAAACCCACTATTTGTGCTTTGCCGAATACCATATTTGGATTCACCTCCACCCCTAGAAGATATACTAATGAACAGCTACAGAAAAAGCTAGGGAATAAACTGTCAGCTAAATCACTATCATTTTATACACATTTTATATATATGTGTATAAAATGTGTATAAAATGATGATGATTTAGCAATATTGTATTACATTGTATTATATAATGTAATGCAATGTACTACATTATATGCTTAAAAAGTTGCACTTTTTGTCATCCTACTTGTCCTGGTATTAAATGAAGATGTCAGTACTCCGCCCCTCTAGTTGTGTGTTTGTGTTCTTCCCCTGTCCATGTGCTTTTGTTTTCCTTGTGTTCTAGCCCTGCCCCGTTCCCCGCCCGGTCCCCGCCTGCCTCGTTACTGCATCACCGCTACCTGCCTGCTAGCTCACCTGTTCCCCATCGCCTCATCTGCTCTGCCCTATTTTATGCCCTGCCTGTTCCTGTCTCGTTGCTAGTTCGTTACAGTGTGTTTTACCTGTCTCGTTCCCGCGTCTTGATTTCTGCTTGCTTGTTTTTATGTTTTCTGACTTTTGCTTGTGCCCCGACCTGAATCTTGCCTGCCGCTTTGTCCTGTTTGCCCGCGATCTGCCCGTCTGGTTTTCAACCCTGCCTGCACCTGTTCCTGACCCTGGTTTTGCCCCCACGGACTGTCTTCCTGGAATCGACCCTGCCTGTTTCTGATTACGATCTCGCCTTTCGTAAATAAACCCGTTCGGAATCAAAGCTCCGTGGTCTGCGGCTGAGTCCTTGTCCGTGCCTGACAGAAGATTACAGAAATGCTCATGGGTGTGAAGGTGTTTGTAAAATTTTGCTCAACTCATTTGAAAGACAGGCCTTGGAAGCCAAGATAACAGAGCTCTTTTCTCGTGGAATGTGCCCTGTCATCAGGAATGTGGGTTGGCTATCTCAGCATTCTGCTAGTGTACAAACGACTGCAGTTTTGCAGCTTCCTCCCTCACCTCTCTTCTCATCTTCCCTGTGGTATTAATTACCTTGTTGAGCTTGTGGCAGTTGGTCATTGACGGCAGGCTGCGGCTCACCGACCCCCGAAAGCAGAAGGTCAGAATGCTCAGAGCAGATATGACATAGGAGAGGTCTAGGATTGCCTTTGTCAGTGTTGAAAACATTGACCGACATGATCCTATACCTTATGGCAGATCCCTCACACCTGTGAAGAGTGAGAGCAAGAGAACGACAGATCTAACAAAGCAAGGACACTAGCTCAATTAGCACTACCTGGTTGGCAATCAAAACAATTAATTGCCAGCAATCCAATGATTGGAAATAACCAGCATACGTCAATAAATGACTAGAGCAGCCAATACAGGCACAAATTAGGATTTCCCTAATCAGGAACAGTACCATAAAAGTAGCCAGCTGGCTTAAATGTATGCTCCCTAATGTATGCTGTTCCCAATTCTAAAAAACTAATCCTAAAACCCACTGACAATTATTATATTACTACTACTTTCCCATCATGCAACAATAATGAATTGGTCCTTCAAATTTCAAGGTTTTAGAAAAGTCATCAGAAGACTCAGACTGACTGGCTTGATATGGTGGAAAATCCATGGGAAAAGGGAAACAAATTACCAGGCAATTTATGGCACATGTGGAGTGCTCATCTTCATCTGTCATCATGACCAAGTGGACACTGCATGCTCTTCCTAGTCTGCAGGAAACTCTGTCTGTGTGCGTTAGTCAGTCACAGAGTGGCAGCTGTGTCAGTTTCAGTGTACAGCTCTTCAGTGAAATCTCGCAGCATATGATCATAGTGATTGGCTGGAAACTTGCTGTACAAAATGATGACAGTGCATCTATACTGCGAACACCTTTTGAAGGTTGATATACATTGGCTCTAATGGCATATTTCCACAAATCATATAAACATCAAACCCAGTAACCAAACAGCTATAGACGTTGCGTGAATTAGTGGCAGTGTGCATTTACAAACATAAATAAACTCCTAGCTACCAGGTGGCTCTACAGAAGTCTACATACAAGGATTGAACTGCTGACAAGACTACTTACTTAAGAACCACTAAAATGACTATTTCTGAAAAAGAATTGCTACTACACAGTAAATGTCATGTTTGTAGGTTTTTAACTGACCTGTTTTTGTCAGCCTAAAAACAACAGAAATATCAGATGGCTTTTCAATTCCACATGACCTCAACCCCTCCCCCACCCCCTCAGTTCCCATGGAAACTCACATATTTTTCTGCTTCCTCTTACAAAATAGTCTCTAAACTCTGAGAAATAATGCTTATGTGAAACTGGCAATTGTACTACCATGTGGTCTGGCTTCAGTTTACAGACAACAAAAGAAGAAAGATTGAAGAAGATTTACAACTTATAGAGATTGTAAAGGGAAGATCAAGGCCCATAGCAACAGTAACTGTTTACCTTCAGGTGACACCATATTGAAGCTGAACTAATACTTTTTTCTCCTGTGAATATTTTGGGAACCCAAAGACAGATCAGTGCAAGGTACTGTGCAATCTGAAGGTATCTGGGGAAGGTTACAGGCTCTCCAGTGGTACTGCAATATCTTTCAATTTGTGCCATACTAGAAGAAGGGCACTAGATAGACCAGAGTCAATTCCCTGCCACACCAGTCACACTGGATAGGCCAGAGTGAGTCAATAACCCTGCTCCACCAGTCACACTGGATAGGCCAGAGTCAATAACCCTGCTCCACCAGTCACACTGGATAGGCCAGAGTCAATAACCCTGCTCCACCAGTCACACTGGATAGGCCAGAGTGAGTCAATAACCCTGCTCCACCAGTCACACTGGATAGGCCAGAGTCAATAACCCTGCTCCACCAGTCACACTGGATAGGCAGTTGATTCCCTGCCCCACCAGTTACACTGGATAGACCACAGTCAGTGCCCTGCCATCTGCGCTGGATAGTAATTAAACAAGGCTCATTCTTTTCATCACAAGTTATTTTCCCTCAATTTGTTTCATACAGTGCAGTCATACAGTGCAATAGTTTTACATTTTACAAAAATACACAGAGATAACAAGATTATTTGAAGTATATCTCCCATTCCCTACTCAGTTTGAATGTGCCACATGAAAACTTTCATTTCTATAGAAAACAATACGCTTTATATACTGGCTCAAATAATACAATCTAAGAGCTAAATATACTGCCCCTTATAACACAGTGCCCCTTAAAAGCTGTCATATGACTTCTTACACATCAAAAATTGTAGTAGTGAGCATGTCATCATAGACAACTTATAGCAGTACCCCTCTGCAAACTGCTAATAAAGCCGACATACTCAGTTAAATGAAAATATGATAATACAGTGACAAACACAGTTGTACATGTAATATAAATGGGAAGCTTGCAGCAGCTGGAAGCATGTATATTTATATATTATATATAATACATTCTCCCCAATACAAAGTATTTGTGTATAAAACAGAGTGAAATTAATGAAGGAGTCTGCCTTCCTTCTTCCCCATCACAATTTAAAAAATCGATTAGCTGGCCCACTAATCTCTAAAACAATAAAATTCAAATTATTGAACAAAATAAAATCATTCATTGATACTTAACATAAAATTCAAATTGAGCTCTGCCAAGCTTAATTATAAATTCTAAAAGTGCACAGAATATATAGGTTTATTTAAGTATACAAAAGGTATACCTCATTGTTGTCAGTGACCATTTTCTATTACTTTTGAGAAAAAAACCTTCTCCTTTATGATGCGAGATAGGGGCACTAAAAGAAAATTCGTACAAGCTGCCTTCATGCACAACAGTTTCAGTATTCTCCTTGAATAAAAGCACTCCATCAAAGCATTCAGTCTTTCCTTCAACTGACTTAACTGCCACACAAGGTCTAGGAATAGATGTTAGGACAAATGGTGACATGGCCATCTTCACCATAACCATCTCAGTGACGGGCTGCTATCAGAAGCACATTAATTTAAGATGGAGAGGGAGTTGGCTTATCTTGACTGGTTCTCAATAGCTTGTGAAAGCAGCAGAGCAATTTTGATCTGCCCTGTGATTGATGGAGTTTATGTGCTTGTGCAACATTTATCCAAGCCAAGGCAGTGAATGAAAATTCTTTCAGGTCATGTAACACACACACGCCCACTCACACACACACACACACACACACACACACACACATGCATGCATGCATGGCATTCACTACCACAACTGAGAACAATATCGGGGTCAACCTTGCTGACCACTGAATCAATCTGCAGCAACAGCTCCTCCATCTCAGCCGCTGACAGCATGCCTGTGCACTGCTTTTATTTTCCTCCTCTTAGACCTGCTCGCACAACCATCAGTTCTATTGCATTAACTGCAGCAAAGCATCTCCCCACTGAATGACATCAGAGCACCCCACTGTTTTTGCATGCTATTCCGAGGGAAATGATTCCTCACCAGACTCTTTCCACGTGACTCATTGGCTGGGAGTCCAAATTGTGCCATACGAAACACACAAAAAATGAAGAGTTCATTGGTGACCAAAGCAGCCCCCTTGTGTGGCCCCCTTCAGTGACAGAGCTACACACCTATAGGCAACTTACATGATAACCAGTGAAGGGAACAGTACATTTATATTATCGGACATTGATATGAAACAAGACTAAATTATAGTGTTACTTGACCCTGCGCCTCAGATAACAGTTCAGTCCTATTTCATATTTTAAGGTGACATGTGACATCAGTCCCAGCATTTAGACCCCCCCTTCCCCCACACCACTCCCCAGAAACAAACCAGACAGAATCAATTTAGAGATGGTCTGCTGGACAGAGCGGCTGTTCATTGTGTATCATTAACTGATGTTCTCTTCCTGGATCAATTTTTGCAAATGTGGTTTCTCGTTTCTGTGGCAAGTTGCCTCAGGGAGCATCTGTGTCTGTTGGAGGGGATGTACTGAGAGCATAACCTCCCAAGTCCAGAGGCAAAACCCCTGCCCCCATCCCTCACCAGCCCCCTCTTCAATGCCACAAGGCTTACTTGTTTGTCTGCCTTGTTAAATATCCTGGGACTCAAGTGGATTTCCTGTTGTGATCTGTGCGTACAACAATTAATTCACCTCAGTGACATGAGCACAAACACTTGTGGCTATCTGGCTGGGGCCCTCCCTTGAATTTATTTTTCTCATTCATCATTTCCAATCTATCAGAGAAATGCTCAAATCTCCAGCCCCACCAAAATGTTTCCTCCTTCACCACAGAGGGAGGTAGTCAAACATCTGCAGTACACCCCCTCCAAAAAACAGTGAAGGTTGATTTTGTATGGGTAATTTGCCTAAGGGTGTAGCAGCCTCCACCAGGAGGGGATGTACTGAGGGCATAATTGTCAGGGTTTGCAGGGAACAGACCCAGGCACAGACAAAACAGGCAGTTCAAGAAGATATCCTTTAATTATGGGTCCAAATGCACAGGCAAAAATCGCAGTCAAAAGAACAGACCAAACCGGTAACCAAAAAAATCCAGAGGAAAAAACAGATAGCATCAAAAAACAGCAGGCGAAAGAGTAAATCTGGGACAGGCAGATTCGAAAACCAAACGGAGCAGAACAGGTAACTAACAAAAGGCAAGAACAACTCAGGAACAAAACTGTGATGATCGGGCAAAGAACAAAGGAAACAGCAGGGTATAAATACACAGACTGGTGATGAGTAAACAGGGAACAGTTGCGCAGGATGGGCTTCACGTGGTGGGTGTGGCAGCAGGGCAGGTAGGCGGGACAAGAGGTGGGGCGATGGCTGAAAACAAAACAAAAGCATATGCATGGAAAAAAAAACAAACAAAAGACACACCCATGCTGACAAACAGGGAGAAACAAACAGCTCAGGCTGGAGTGCTGACAATAATCTCCCAGTCCTGAGGTAAAACTCCTGCACCATTCTTCACATGCCCCCACTTCATCACCACAAAGCTCCCCTTGTTTGTCTGCCTGAATTACCTGTTGTGATTTTTTCCACACAATCCCAATATAAAATAAAAAACAGCAAACAAAAGAAAAACTGCATATAAACAAATCTATCAAAGCAACCCAGGTGGGAGGAGCACCAATGGCAACGTTCAAACACTGCATCCTGTTTATTGCACCCAAGCAGGAGGGCAGGTCTGTCCTCCAGACAACTCCGAGATCAATAATCTCTCAGATCTGTCTACACTTAAAAAGCAGGATTTCATTACTATTGACCAATTAATACATTTTGACTGAAATTTGGTTTCAGTGGCTGTGGTCTGGGAGGCTGCAGGCTGATGCTGATATGAACAGAGAGGCTCCACTTTAAAGAGAAGGGATGGGGGTGGGTTGTTACTCTGCTTAAACAAACAGAAACCACATGTCATGTGACAACCATGAAAACTCTTATCTGCTGTTATAAGCAGGGGCATTTAGAGGCACATAGCTAAAACTCAAAGTTTAATAAATTGGACAGGACACAAACAACATTTGTAGGTCAGCTGAGAATCAGACAGGCTTCTGAATATCATTTCGCTCTCTAAGCACCATTGTGTTCCTACCAGAATTACATTTGAAATAGATTCTCATCGGTTTCCTTTTTTGCCTTTCAAATGGCTGCAGCCGCTAAAAGCTACTCCACAGACCAGGTCTCTTTTGAATTAGACCATGTGCCAATTCTGTCTACATTCTCTATGCTGCCTCATGTCCTATCATATATTCAGAATGACTGCTGGGCAGGAAAAAAAGCAGAAAATTAAAGAAGAGATGGTAATAAAAGTGTCATGTTCATTAAACTTAAAAGCAAGAGCGCTGCGGCTCTTTTTCCTTTTAAAAAACTTTTCTTCAAAGGCAAATGCTTTGGACTCTCAGTCACAGAAAGATAAGATTGAAGCCGCTGTAAAAATCAGTAATGAGAAGGAGCACATCTCAGAAAGCCATTAGAAAGAGCCTCTTATTAAAATGTGCTGTATTTTTATTTTTCATGTTTTTCTACTTTCATATTATGAAATAATCATATTATTATTATTTATATTCATATTTAATAGATTCCTTCACCATTACCAACAAACAAAATACAATTCATGGAGCCCAAAAAACTAAAATACGAGTGTGAAACAGATTAAGCCTCTCACTGACTGAAGCACAAAAATAGGACAATGTCCTATTAAATTACACAAACTGACTGATGGGAACATGTAAATCCCTGTGTTCAATAACCCAGAGTGCCTCTTCCTGAATGTGACTCTTCACTGGGTCCCGCCGCTGATCCTAATCTGAAACGTTTGTAGCCAGCCAATGAAACATTGCCGCTTGCCCAGTCTGATTTTAATAATCATAATGTTGACTGAATGTCCCTGGGCTGGCGTAAAGTCATGCTCGAGGTCACCTCATTTCCAAAGCCGGTGCCCTGCACAGCAGCCACGCTTCTCTAAAGAGAGGGCGTTTCAAATGTGCATGCCATATAGGCATGTTCCTTGCACTGGAGTAGCTCCAACCAAGAGCTTCCATTTAAACAACCGATAGGCAGAAGAGCGACTGGTCATATTCATCCCGTAGCTTAATTTCATTACACCTGTTTCAATCATACAACAGCAATATGAACTCCTCTTTCTGTGCAGACAGTTGGGGCCCCTAAAAAGGCCATGTAATGTTTGAAGGAATTATCCCAGGGACACCTAAGTATTTATTGGGAACAGGCTTAATAGGATGATGGCATACTGCTGCCTGTCTGTCTCACAGTGAAACAAAGTTTAGTCTTAAGCTAATTTTAGCCACTACTCATCTCTTTTCTAATTTAAACATTTGTTTTTATGTTTTTTTGCATTTGTTCTTTTATTTGTTGCATTACAATTCCAAGCCAAATAACTGCCTTGCACATTGCCTCTACATGTTTATTTACATTACATATACATTACTTGCATTTAGCAGGCACAGGCAGGCGCGGTCAGCAGGCAGTAGCAAGGTCAAGGCACAGGCAGGGTCAAGACAGGAATCAGCAATCAGGCAGAAAACACAGCAGGACTGAGACAGGTATGAACACACTGCAACAAACTGGCAACAAGACAGAGACAAGCAGGGTAAATATAGGGCTGGGCTGATGAGGCGATGGGATGCAGGGGAGCAGGCAGGCAGGTGAAGGTGATCAGGGAATCAGTTGGGCAGAGACAGGGCAGAGCGGGGCAGGGCTGGAACACAAGGAAAACAAAAGCACATGGACACACAGTGACAGACCGGGAGAAAACAATAACAGCTAGGGGGCCGAAGTACTGACAGTCACAGTTTGTTTTTTTTTTGTTTTTTTACAATTTTTTCCATTTATATAGCTGGATATTTACTGAGGCAAGTGTGGGTCAAGTAGGTTGCCCCAGGGTACAGCAGCAGTGTTCCAGTGGGGAATTGAACTGGCAACCTTTCAGTTACAAATACTGCTCCTTTACCACCATGCTACACTGCCACCCAGCAGTTGTTATGTTACCCTCAAACATATTCTATTTACTATGTCCAGCTATTCAACTCTGTTTGTTTCACAGTGAAAGTGTCTGTTTGTGCTATTACTGAGACTAGAGGTTTTCTGTTTTACATTAATTATGAATATTCACACAGTATGGCAGATGATGTCAGAACATCCCGTTTCAAATCAGAAACTCCTAGTTTAATATCTGTTTATGATAAATATAATATCTGGCACCAAGGAGAACACACAGCGATAAATATTCTTCACCCAGCAACGTAAAGATTATCACGCCAGGCCCCTGCTCTCTTATGTAGAGGAACATTACATGACAAAGGGAGGAATTTGAAGAGTTGTCAGCCAGGGCGAGAGATAAATTAAACAAGGGGGGATTACAGTAATACCTTGGAGTCTGCCATCAGGTCATTAGCAGCCTTATTTGGGTCCCAGTCATATTTAATTTATTTTACTTCTGTTTCATCACTCAAAAGCTGCTTTCCTCTGCCCCTCCCCCTCGGGAACAGGAAGGCATTACACATTTTACCATGTTCTTTGGCCCCAGCGTGAGGATCTCTTTCTCTCTCTTTCTCTCTGTTCTTGGATCCTCCCCCCCTTCCTCTGCAGCAACCCATTGGTACTTCTGATGACTGCCTCACAACGGGACTCTCTGCTTAAAAGATGTGCGGCTGTGTTATGATCACTTCCATGTTCATTTGAGAGATTTCCCCCAGCCGGGCTCCAAAAACAGCCCTACCAATGGGCTGCTAATGATCAGACCAGTTTCAGAGAGAAGAATGAAAAACATTTTGACCCAGTGCAGCCTGATTCTTTCATTTTGAGCTTTCCCTGCCATGCAAGGGCCATGCAGTGAACTCAATCTCTGGCGAATAATGTATCAAAAGTGTGTCTTTATTGAATGTTTGCCTAATTGATGGTATCTAAGCCCTTTTGGGAATAGCTTTTTATGTGTGATATCATCTCCGATTTAATATTAGGTATTCAAGACAAAAAAAGGAAGCTGTTCATTTTTTAAATTGTAACCAATTACAATTGCAATGGCAACAATACAGGGATGTAATGTCTCAACAGACCATAGAAAATATCAGCTTATTAAACCTGTTAAGTGTGTTAAATGGACTATCAAAAAATGTGAGCAGCTCATAACTTAGCCGGGCAGCAGTGTGAGCTAACGATTTGGGTAGGGGTTTCTGATCCTGGGGGTCTGCAGGTTTGAACCCGCGAGCAAGCAGCTTTATTTCAATTCACAGCTTATAAATAGGTTAAAGAGAAAATACAATGTGTGAAAAAACAAGTGTTTGCCCCCTAGTGAGGATGTCTGTGAAGATAAAAAGCACCCATTGTCAATTTCTCAGACTGTCTTCTTGCTGGATGACAGGGATGAATCTTGAAAATCGATGTAAAAAAAAGAACATACAGCTCCAGTTTATTGCATTGAAATATAGTGCTGGGTCAGTGTCATTTTATCTCAGCCATAAAGGGCAGATCTCTGTTGGCCAATTAAAGGCTGGTACAATAATCTGCTGTGGTCTCCAGTATATGGAATTTTTGTTCCTTTTAAAGTGCAAGTTGTCTTAGCATGAAGCAAACCCATGTGGTGACTTCTTCATTAATTGCAGGTCCTAAATCAAGGGCTACCCCATAAAATAGGGGCTTTAAGGCTTTGCTATGGCAATAAACATTAAAATGCTTTAAGAAAAACAAACAAGGTGCCTCCTCTTGTCGTTGCAATGGTGTTCTTAGGATCTGTTGAACCATGGTGCTCACTGCCATAGATGCTGATTTTAACATGAGATACTTTATAAAATTACCTGTTTCCAACAGGTAACTCCCTCCATCATCCGTCTGTCATGTTGAGGGTGACTTGAAAAGATCTTTCAACCAAATGAAACAAGTGGAAGGTACAGACATGCATGCCTTTTCTGCTCTCTGCTAGTGTTGGTGTATCCCATGTGCTAAGGACCTCAGCATTTTTTTTTTACTGTTTTGCAAGACACAATATAATAAAGAGATTTCTGACATCCATTTAAAATTGCATGGAGAAAGAAGACCCTTCTTAGCTGCTCCCTTGCAGGCTTGATGTTTGAAATTATGACCTTTTGGCGCACAGGCCTTAAGTCAGGTGGCGAAAAATAACACAAAGTTTGATTACGAATTTAATTAAGAGTTAAAAGTACTGCCAAATAATGTGTTAGTTCCTTGCTTAGGTCTCCTCTAAACTGTGTTCTGCATTAATGTGCACTCTAGCACTCTGCGCCTGAGTGTTCTGGAATCAATTTGCAATCAGCTGCTTGTCAAGTTCGTCTCGCAGCCGCCCCTCCCAAGGTGAGCAATTATGCCCAAATTACCACCTCGCCGTCGCCCCACGTAGCTGTAATTTTCAGATCCACGTCTGGCTTTTGATACTGTATTACTAACTATTAGAGGGGGTCCACATCTAGCGGAACAGCCTCTTGCCAAATGACAGCAGATATACTGACAATTCCTTCTGGGAAAATGCACGTGGCTGAGGTGGGTTTGCTGCTTCCTCACAGAATGCAAGGGGCAGTTATAAAATCCCTTTACCAAGCCAGATGCAAAACATGTCCGATGCCTCAGCACAATGCGTGTTTCAGCAAATGTAAGTTTATTATTGGATGTGGTATTTTTGTGTACCCACAGCGGTATCCCCATTAGAGGAACGTAGAAAATTACAAAGGCAATGTGCTGCCGGTAAGTCTCACCGCACAACATTAATGGAAGACGTGTGTTGCCCGTGTGTGCACCTCAGTGAAAAATAAACATTTTATCTTTGATACTTCGCTGTAGCTTTTTCCGGTCATAGATGACTCCTTATTGGCTGCGCTATAGTATCTCCCTTTAACCTTTGTCTATGTATCTCCCTAAAATAATGAGTTGTGGGAATGACATGTAGATGGCAATCTTATGGTCACATTTTGCATGTTACATTCCAGGTACCATGCCTTGACAATTGCTCATTGGCTTCTAAAGGTCCAAACCACGATACCCAGTGATACAGCCTTGCATTATGTTACAAACATTTGGATTACACTCGTTCATAGACACTGAGATGCACAAACAGAACGGTAAAACTGGAAGTACTGGGACACTCCTTTTTTTAGATCGAGCATCTGGGTTTTTGTCAACACTTCGCCAGGTAGATTATAAATTGTACATTTAATTGGAGAGGCAGTTCTTCTAAGACGTTAGTAGTAATTTCTTGAAATAATGGGATCAAGGACAAATTGCATTATGGAAATTCAGAGAATTCAGTCAGGATTATTTTAGTCATAATCTTCTTTATTGTCATAGGCTACAGCCAAGGGTATGTGTTCTGGTAGTCTGCTTATGCTTATGTACTTAATCTTAGCATAACTGTAACATACAAACACTTTAAATTAGCATGAAAGTATAAATTCATAAGTAAATAAGTTCTCAAAACTCATCTTGTAAAAATCACATTAAATACTTAATCTTGTATATGTCTGGTCGCTGGGAATATGCAAGCCTGCTTTCAGTCGAACTAGGCAAACGGCACGTTTTCCAGTGAAAATAACGCTCTCTTCTGTGATCACCCACTGCAGCCAGAGCCAAGTGCCGGAGAAGCTTCAGCTACATCACACAAACACACCTGTTTGGGCTTGTTTCCTGGGTAATTAAATCAATCAAGAAGTTGTTTCATGTTCACAAAATCTCTTGGTGGAACTAGGGAGCTTTTAACATAAATTAGCAAGCTATGTTTAGCCCCAACATAGACGACTCCCCTTAGCCTAATGAGGACCTTGAAAGTCGTAACTGTAGGGAGGTCTGACAATAGTCTGAAGAAACCATAGTCTTACCCTGACTGACTTAAGAACTCTAGAGTTGTATGGGAATGGTTTTACTGCTAAACTAATTGTTGTATTTATTTAAAGTCTTAGAGGTAGGTGTAGGATACAACATCATAAACAGATTACATATCACAAATTTAGCTATTTAGCAGATGCTCTTATACAGAACGACCTACAAAAGTGCATTCATTGATGGATAGTTCCTGTAAATTTCTTTCAAATTAGTTTACATACATTTACATACCTATGTAATTGTATCTGTATCTGTTACATTTAGGCCTGAACATTTTATGGAAGTTGTGGGCCCCATGCAACAGACTTCTCCGTCAATTGCTGAATGCCTGTATAAATGTGTAGTTATGCCTGTATATCTACATGTTTATTTTTGGTATTAATAGTCATACAATGAAAATAATCAGACAAAAACATGTGCAACAGACCTCATTGAATATGTGTATAATGCATACAACTTCGCCTGATGGTTTCTTTTGTCTAGATGTTTCACTTTTGAACAGTGGAATTTATCAGCATTTTAGTGGTTTTTTTTTTTTTTTTTTTTTTGCTAAGTTGACATGGCTCGTAAGCTGTGTCTGTGAAAGGTGATATTAAGGATGGACCTATAAAAGATGGCTTGGCGGTCAGATACATCCAAAACACCATTACAGTGCAGTTGCTGCGGTACACTGAAACGCGAACCCTTTTACACATGTGCACTCCTCTATCCTGTTGTGCTTCATAAAATAAACCTCATTCTATTTCAGGGGCTTTCTGAAGCCGGGCACTCGGTCGGTCAGAGAACACCTCAGTGACTCATCAGTGTCATGTTTATTTTATGCCAACGTGTTTTACAGACAGCGCTGCAAGCATCATTTAGGAAACAAGGGAACATATTCTAAAGCTCAAAACGGAAACGCTGTCAGCCTCTATCCGTTAATTACTCTTGAGGAAGATTCTAGCACTGACTGACCTGGAATAACAATAAAAATGCTGTATCAACATTAGCAGGAAGTAAAGTGTAGTTGCATCGGCTAAGCCAATAACTCGCATTAGTTATTCCCATTTTTACAAGCAATGCAGTATTGATGATCCATTTTCACCATGAAGGGACAATATTCGGAGCAGAGCTCACACTACCTGGCTGGGGAAGAAATATTGAAAACATTGGTGTGCTACAAATCCTACCCAACTTTCTTAACTGCACATCGTGCTTGAGGGGCTTGCTGCATATCAAACCAATACAACCACATGACAATGCAGAGACTAAGCCCCACCCCCCTTCCCCAAACCTTGGCTCTGTAACTAGGCAACCAAGATGCAAAGTGCCTTCTGAACAGCCCGCATATAAGGAGATCAATAACTCTGTACTGCCTAAAATGGACAGGCTCTGACACACCGACCTGCTTTGTGTTTCTGGAGACTGGTGAGTGGCCCACACCTTTAACTGCTTGTACACTCTGGGGTAGTGTACTGAGGCTGGGGGGTGAGGTTGAGGGGGGGTTGGGAGTGGCAAGTGCTAACCTCCTTCTTACACTGACAGAAACACCCAGCCACAGTCTGCATGTGGAGTGGGGGACCTTTGTCTCTAGAGGACCATGGTTTTTGACTGTGCTAATGAATACATTGGCTTAAATAGCTAACTGGCAGCTGATTTGCTTTCCAGGTGCAAACCAGCAGCTTCTTGGGAGATAACGCAGATTGGCATCGGACACACAATTGGACCCACAGGTGTGGCAGCTCTCTCCTCATTTAGAGGGGTGTTCTCCCATGCGCGTAGTCAAAAAAAGCACACAGCCATGCACTTTTCAGCCTACGCGTATTCTCCCCTTGACTTAAGTCTATGACTTGCACGTCATGAAGGCAGTTACGCGCTTCGGGCGGAGCAACTCCAAAATCTGGGCGTTTCTTATGTAAACACCATTTACGCGTATTCTGCCCTTGACTTACGCGCTTTTCATCTATGCGCTTCTGAGGGCTGTAGTAAGTCGAGCGCCACTACATGGCGAAACACCATATTACCTTTTAAGTCGACAGTAGGCCTACTTTTAACATTATTATACATGTACAAAAAAGTTCAAAATTTACGATATTCGTGTCATTATTTTTAAACTACAATAACATTACTTGTAACCCTATATCACATTGTTAAACAGAAAAAAAAACATTTTACATCACATGGTGTTGTGAACAATTAGTAAATAATTAGTTCAATTAGAATAAAACAGAAATATCAATTAAGATGAGTACAAATAGCAGAGGGTTACCCATTCATTAATCAATTCAGCTAATAGAGTACTATGGGGGTCTATGAAGGGTATGATTACTAATGAATTTTTAATAATAGGCTACTCAGCATGAGTTCAAGCATGGACATTGAAACATGCATTTTGTGGCACCTTTTCCTCAGTAGTGCGTTTTTATTAAAGGCGGGCATACGCTGCGATTGTGGTAATGTTTTGTTAAACACCAACTCACACTGTACGAGTAAATCGAATACGATGTCAAGTCAAAGCTCACGATTTATGTGCTCACACTGTACGGTGTGATGGTCGAGCTGCGACTCACTGCTCACACTACACGACTTCACGTGCTCACGTCGAACCCCGAACTGTGTGGCTATTTCAAATAAAAAGTCAGTTTGTGCTCTCATAATACTCTCCAAGGAGAAACGCGCTGACCTTTCCCTATGTGCCATTCTGGCTGCCGAGAGTCCTAAAAAGAAACGCCGTCAGGTATGGGTGCGCAGGTGGCTCGGAAGACGTGGACAATATGGCTTATCTGTTTTAGTTGAGGAGGAAACATCGAAGAGGCTAGGATGTTGCTGCCAGAGCTCAACAAGCCTAGCCACCATAGCCTCTGTCCAACCGCATGTAGTCTTTGCGTATTGCCGCCATGTTTTCGATCACCTTTAACAATTTCGCGCAGGCGCAGTGAGGAAAAAACACTGAATGTATGGGAATCTGATCGTATCTCTGCTTAAAGGCGGGCATACACTGTGCGATTTTTGGTCCGATTTTGACCCGATTTCTGAGTCGTACGACTTTTTTTTGAGTCGGGCCGAATTTCAGCTTTGTCGTGCCTGTATCGTGCAGTGTACAGGGGCTCACGAGAGGCGATTAACGTCTCACGACCGGTAATCGGATGATCGGATGAATTTCTGACATGTTTGAAATTTTAGTTTGAAATTGAAATGTTTGAAATTTTAGTGTTTGAAATTTTAGTCTAAAATACTTCTATAAAAGACAAATCAAACTGGTTGGTTTAATTACCATCGATCAAAGAGAACTGAAGATTTTGCCAGAATTGGATTGAGACGGTTTTGGTCAGGTTTTTTTCTGCCATATTTGAGAATATCTTTTGGAGTTGGATATTCTACGGTGTGCGGATGCACGTGAAGCAGCACGTACCCACACACGAGATGCAAGATGGCGAGCCAAACCAACGGGTTACGCACCTGGGAGCTGCTAAAGTCCACATCTTACCAGTGAGAATACCCGCTACATTCGGTTGGACTGTTGTTAGTAACCTCGATGCCAGTGCGGTAGGAGTGATAACTCCCTTTGAGAACTGAACTGAGATACATATATACCTGAACTTGGACTGAGTTTAAAGGGAATACTTACTAATGTGTCATTTCACTTGTGTTTTCATAATTGCAAATGTTATGGTCTTTGATATGGTAATGCTTTACCTGGTTTCTGATAATTGAAGAGGTGGATCCTGTATCTTACCTGTGAAGGGAAAGAAACGATTAATCTATAAAAGGTCAAACTTACCTGGAAGTAATATTTAAGGGTCACTTAACTGTTTACTGATAAACAGGAAAAATGAGTTAACTAAGGAAAATAATTAAAATAGGTGCAACCCATAAACCTAAAAGAAGGAGACTAAATTAAAATTAAAGACCGGTCTAGTCTACAAACCTGCCTAGTCTGATCTAGGGAAATAACCCACAAGATTAATTACATTTACCTGTAGAAATATTTCTGAGGTTTTCTGTGATTGTTGTATATTTTATTATGTTATTCCTCTGTTCTTCTTTTCCTACGTCTCAGTAAAGTGCCGGCTTTTGTACTTAAAGTTCTGGGTCTCTGGTCTAATACATTATCTTTACTCAGCACTCCCAACGAACATTTATTCATTTAGCAGACGCTTTTATCCAAAGCAATGTACAAAAGTGCATACAGTCAGTATTAGCGACAGTACAGGGACAGGATGTGTACAGTTCCATATTGAGACAGTTCTCAGCTGAGAGCAAGGTCAGTTTGAGGACACAGTACTTTCTAATTTATACAGTTACAGTTATACAGTTATACCAACAGCGCAATAAGTACCAGAGTAGAGGTAACAAGAAAACAAAACAAAAAAGCACACAGCAATTTATAACAGCACTGATCCGGGGGGGCAGCGATTGTGTGGCAGGTCAGTCCAGGTAGAGTCTGAAGAGGTGTGTCTTCAGACCACGTCTGAAGGATTGGAGTGATGGAGCTGTCCGTAGCGGGACGGGGAGATCATTCCACCACTGGGGAGCAACGTAGGAGAAATGCTGTTGCCTTGCAGAGCGAGAACCTCCCGCTCTGTCTGTGCAAGGAGCGAGAGGTCCAGTTGCTGCTGAGCATAGGGGCCGGGCAGGTGTGTAGGGCTGGATGAGGTCTTGGAGGTAGGTAGGGGCTGTCCTGTTTATTACAGAGAAGGCGAGGGTCAGCGTCTTGAATCTGATCCTGGCAGCGACAGGGAGCCAGTGGAGGGATTTATGCAGGGGAGTAACGTGGCAGAATTTGGGGAGGTTGAAGATTAGTCGGGCAGCTGCTTTCTGGATGAGCTGCAGAGGCTGGGTGGTGCAGGCTGGGAGGCCTGCGAGGAGAGCGTTGCAGTAGTCCAGGCGAGGGAGCACTGTGGCCTGGATAAGGAGCTGTGTGACGTATGTTGTCAGGAACGGACGAATCCTCCTGATGTTGTGGAGGAGGAATTGGCAGCCCCGTGACGTGCGAGCGATGTGTTCTTTGAAGTCCAGGTTGCTGTCAAGGATGACGCCCAAGCTCTTTGCTGATCGGGAGGATGGTATTGTGGTGTCGTTGACGGTGATGGAGAGGTCTTGCAGGGGGGAAGGGCCGGCTGGGATGAAGAGCAGTTCGGTTTTCTTGAGGTTCAGCTTCAGATGGTGGGATGACATCCATTTGGAGATGTCAGCCAGGCATGAGGAAATTCTTTCGTTGACCTGGGGGGTAGAGGGAGGGAAAGAGAAAAAGAGTTGGATGTCGTCAGCGTAACAGTGATAGGAGAAGCCGTGTGATTTGATAACAGCCAAGTGAGTTGACATAAATTGAGAAAAGCAGGGGTCCCAGTACTGAGCCCTGTGGGACTCCTGTAGTGAGAGGGGTGGGTGCAGAGGTGGAACCTTTCCAGTAGATCTGGGTGGATCTACCAGTCAGGTAGGACTTGAGAAAAGCTTCCTGATGGGTGGAGCATTGCAGTTCTAATGCCAATTTACAAATAATTGCTGCTTGTGAATGTTTCCGTGAACACAAGACATGAGCACGGACAACAACAGCATTTTATCATGTGTTAAATGTACCAAAGCATAAAATGCTGTGCGTGACAGGTAAAGGGGTAGACAGGCTTCCTGGCAGAGTTGCAAATGATCCAATTTGCCATTTAGAATTATTGACTCAGTGGTTCCCAGAATAACAAGGATTTGATGCATTCTGCAGAGTGCATTTTTACGAAGCAAAACTTCCTTGCAGTTTTGCATGTTCAGTAATATCCCTCTCCCTTAACACAAAGCATTGGCAAAGGTATGTGCATGTAAAAATATTCTGAGCACTATTTCTTTGTGTCATGTTACTGTATGTTCATATGACATCTAATAAACTAAATGAAATACTTTCTGAGGACAGTATGAGGTTACTAAACCAATTGTGTATACTGGATATTGACCTTAGTATATAACAGAATAACAGTATATAACAGCTACTCCTGTTATATATACTTAAATCTTGTTATGGTCACAGTTTGAATCTTCACAGGAAATGGTTCATGTATGCTGATTTTGTGTAGTTTTCTAGTATTCTCTTGCTTATTTTTTGGCAAAACTGATCATGAGCCCCAAATTCCCAGATGGTTTTGCCTCTTTTGAATCGTTTTTATCCCAAAACCAAAGAAACCTACTCTACAAACTGTGTACCCAAAAACAAATTTGTTTTGATATTGGATAGTACTCTTTATAATTGCACTGCCTTAAAGCTTTGTGAAAAAAACCACACTCTAAGGTCCAATTATCTTTAAAATTGCATTTGAGGTTCAAATAAAATGACATGCATGGTATGATTTCCAAAGCTATTTCGATTTCAGATTCAGCATCAGGCAGTTCAATTAGTTAAATTGGCTGAATTATTCACATTACAAATGACTTGGGATGGTGATGGGGAACAGCAGTTTGAAGACCTATGCTCCCCAGAGTGGACTGGATCAGCACTTTGCAGGTTGTGGGTTTGATTCAATGGTGACATCATTATTGTGCTCATGTTGTTCTTAGTAGGCCCAACCCTGGTCCAGCTGTGAGATCTAAACCCAGAAACCAGACAAAAGGTTTGAATCAAGGGTGGGACACTAACATGTTGTGTTTAGGAATATTTTGTATGAATGGTTAATATGCTCATCCCTCTAGACACCAGTAGCCTTGAAGCAAGTGGTATTTACTACAATTAGGCTAATGGGATCCAAAAAGAAGCAGTAGATTACAGGTGCTTTAGCATTAGCCAATCAAACTGGCACATTTTGCATGGACTGCATTAGGTTCCTTCCTTTCTGCATCACATCCCTGCGGATAAACAAATGAGGAGATGTTCATCTCGCTGCAGTCACACAGCAGAGCAGCGTGTCCTTGCATTTTTACCACAGTGAGAAATGGCTTTCATCTCATTCATGCTGAAGATTAACCTCCAACCCCCTCGCACAAGGAAATGTTCCACACAGATCAAACGACTTTATCGAGTGGTGCGTTAAATCAGAGGGCTTTGGAAAATTAAAAAAAGCAGGCTGGGCGGAGGGGGGAAGCTGCAGCTTGTGAGAGGGACTTCTCCCAGCAACGGAACCGGAGCAGCAGCCTGGGCGTTTCCAGGGAGAGATGAGCTCTGCACATTTGTCACAAGTGGAAAAATCCTCACGTACTGCTAGGCTAACCTACAGACCACTGCAACAGGTCATTAGAACAGCCCTGTATTAGAAGGCACTGTAACATGTACGACGTGTATGCATGCATGTGCTTTAACATACACAATCACACATGACACAGAGGATGATGACCCTAAAGATATAAGAAAATACCCCAACATAAGGAAAGCTCATTTAAATTTGATGTTTAAATCTAAGGACAACTGCACTAAGGGGGGTATTCTCCCATTCGCGCGTAAGTCCTTTTTTGCGCGCCTCCAGTTATGCGCATTTCAGTTACACATATTCTCCCCTGATCTCCTCCCTGCTCCGATCATGCCCACAGTGCTTAGTTTCAGCTTTCAACTTTAATGAAGGCGGGCTCATGAAAGAGGCATGATTTATTTAAAATAAAAGTAGACTGAGTCACAACCTCATTTATTTTGCCTGTTGGGAAAACCCCGCTGAACGTGGACTTACGCATTTATCATGTCATTGAAATCCATTCAAACCATAAACAAGACTCTGATTTTGAAAATAAATGCAAAGGGAGAGCTATATTACAAATTGCCTCGAAGGAAAGCATTTGTTTCTATGTATGACATAAACCAAAAAATAAATATACCAAACGACACATGTGCTGGGCCTATATATAAAGACATGTTTGACGTGTGGAGATTCATTAACCCTTTCGCACGTAACTTATTTTTCATGCTATGCAGCGCGCGTTACTTTAAATGGTTTGTTTTGTTTTGAATAGCGTTATTAAGCTTCTCATAGTTTTCAGTTAGCATTTGCTATATTTTTTATTGTTAAATCACTGTTTCATCAAAGCTAAAATTTGCTAGAATTTTTCCAGTCTAGTTTTCTAATCGCATCGGTTTCGGCTAATCACACTGGTGTGACCATACGTGCGAAAGGGTTAATAAAAATGCACTATTGAGGAAAAGGTGCCACAAAATGCATGTTCCAATGTCCACGCTTGAACTCATGCTGAGTAGCCTATTATTAAAAATTCATTAGTAATCACTCGTCATGACCCTTCATAGACCCTTCCATAGTACTCTCTATTAGCTGAATTGATTAATGAATGGGTAACCCTCTGCTATTTATACTCATCTTAATTGATATTTCTGTTTTATTCTAATTGAACTAATTATTTACTAGGCTTGTTCACAACACCATGTGATGTAAAAGGTTTTTTTTCTGTTTAACAATGTGATATAAGGTTACAAGAAATGTTATTGTAGTTTAAAAATAATGACACACAAATATCCTAAATTTTGAACTTTTTTGTACATGTATAATAATATTAAAATTAGGCCTACCGTCGACTTAAAAGGCAATATGGTGTTTCGCCATGTAGTGGCGCTCGACTTACTACAGCCCTCAGAAGCGCGTAGATGAAAAGCATGTAAATCAAGAGCAGAATACGCGTAAATGGTCTTTACATAAGAAACGCCCAGATTTTGAGGTTGCTCCGCCCGAAGTGCGTAACTGCCTTCATGGCGCTTAAGTCATAGACTTAAGTCAAGGGGAGAATATGTGTAGGCTGAAAAGCGCATAACTGCCTTCATGGCGCTTAAGTCATAGACTTAAGTCAAGGGGAGAATATGTGAAGGCTGAAAAATGCGTAGCTGAGTGCTTTTTTTGATTTGCGCGCATGGGTGAATACCCCTCTAACTGTGGATGGTTTCAGTCTGACCTGTCCTTCTCAAATCTAGACCTGACAAGTCAGAGTAATGATCCGAAGGGCACAGATGAAACAAGCTTTCTTTTGAGAAACAAAAGCTCACTGCAGAAGCAAGATGAACACATCAGCGTTTCTGAGGTTCAAACAGCGGGGTGTAATCGCAGGTGATCTTTTGAAGAGGTCACATTTCAGGCTTGTATTAGCCACATACCTTCCTTACAAAATCACATGCGCTCTATGCTTTCTGATATCACGCTGCTAAAACATCACTCTCTTGCTACTGTCCACACGAGTCAAGCACTGGCCTATGACAATTGAAATGCAAACAGGATCCATTAATCTGAAGGTCTGTTTGATAAAGCAGTGAGCGATATATTGTGTTTGAGTCAGCAGTCATGATAGGGGTGCAGTTGGCGGGGGGGATGGGGGGGATACGTCCCCCACAGTTTCATAGGGACCCCAATCCGTCCCCCCCACTTTTGAACTTCTGATGAGCAGCATCACATCCCTAGTTACCGTTGGATATCTAAATGTTTGACCTCATTATTTAGCCCAGTGTTTCCCAACCCTACTCCTGGCGGCACACTGTCCTGCATATCCTCTATCTATCCTTGTTGCTTGATTAAATCAGGTGTGCTCACCTAATCAAATGTGCCACTGATGAGTTCAGCCAGGTAGGTAGAGCAAGGATAGATAGAAGATATGCAGGACAGTGTGCCGCCAGGAGTAGGGTTGGGAAACACTGATTTAGCCTACTGTGATAACCATCACGAACTAGGCTACTCGCGGCAAGTGATTGCTGTAGTCCACTCAAACACCAAACGCACGCATTTCCTGCCATTCACCCCGTTTGCTAGCTAGACTAGACATTGTACAGTGTATGCACTGCTATTAACCTCAGCATTTTTTTCACTGTCACAATGCCCTAATGATTTAATGAAAGATAAATAACTCATACACTGATTTTAGTTTCTAAAACATTTTATTTCAAGCATCTTTTATGAAAAACATGTAAATCTGCCACTTTGGTTACCTTCGTGTAAATGTCCTTTGTGTTAGTGTTCCACTGTTTCGGGGGTCCTAAAACAAGCTGGGAACTGAGCTGCCTAAGTTGTACCTGTCACAGATGTAATCACAAATGATACCCTTATGATCACATGGTCAGGTGATTTTAAAAAACGATATTGGTAGCTCGGTGGCACAACCGGCACAAACGGCAAAATGAAGCCAATGAAAAACAAAAAAAATAATCACAGCGTTTTTTCACAAAGCAAACAATGTCAGTAGACTTAAATTCTACATATACCCAGTCTATGTTCAATGCAATTGTCAACACATTTCCCCCATAGTTCAGATAGACATGTTTACGGCTTTATTGTTTTAATGTTGGACTGTCTTGAGGACATTGAAGTTTGGATGGACCTAATTTTTTTTTTTTTTTTTTTAATTTTAATAAGTATAAAACTGAAGTCCTGACATTTGGACCCAGCGGTGCCTGTGATTTGCCTCATATGGACCTATGCTCCCTGGAACCATATGTAAAACCCACTGTTAAAAATCTGTGTGATAATGGACAGTGATTTTAAACTGGACGAACAGACAGAGATTTTAAGTTGGACAAACAGATAAACTCAGCGATTAAATCTAGCTTTTTCCAACTGAGGCTCTAAGGTCAAGCCCTTTTTATCATTTAACGATTTTGAAAGGGTTATACATGTTTTTATCTCATCCCGGCTTGACTACTGTAATGCTTTGTATGCTGGTGTTAGCCAGGCTGCCCTCTCGCGCTTTCAGTTGGTCCAAAATACTGCAGCTCGTCTTCTAACAGGAACGAGAGCACATCACCCCTGTACTCGCCTCCCTTTATTGGCTCCCGGTATGTTTTAGGATTAATTTTACGATTTTATTGTTTGTCTATAAATCGTTAAATGGGCTTGCTCCAAATTATCTTTCTGAACTATTACAACCACATGTCCCATCAAGGTCACTCAGGTCCACTGACCAGTTCCTTTTAGTTGTTCCAAAATCAAGGTTGAAGCATGGTGAAGAATAGTGGTGATTATTTAGTGATCATTGTATTAGTAGACTGATCAATTTAGTAGAATTAGTAGACACCGGGACAATGATGATTGTATTCTGTGTAGTTTTAGGCTGATCACAGAGCTGTGACCTATGACCTACATTCCAAGTGATGTTGCTATGTAAACACATTGTGTGTACGTGGTACAAGGCCGTACCAATCAAAAGGCCCATAATTTTGAGCACTCATATAGCTGTAGTTCAGTACTAGGTCACTTACCTTATCAGTGCATATATCACAATCAAGATGCCTTAGGTGCATATATCACAATCACGATGCTTTAGGTGTATATATCATAACTAAGATGCCTTAGATCTTTGACGCTTCTTATATTAAAGATTTGGTGATATAGGGACTTACTACCCAGCGGGACCTTTCTCCCACTCCATCTGTGTTTGTGACAAAGAGGAGTTGGGTCAGTGTGTGCCCTCCTATCATCCAAGGATACCTTTGAAGCAATGTTTTTCCAATTAGGCGCCAGACTCTAGGCGATGCAAGGTCAGTTATTATTAAATATTCTGTACAGCTTGTATCATCAATCTCCCACTCTCAGAATACTATAAGATGTTCTTTGTAAGCAGAGTTTCGCACTCTATCTCTCTAACCCCAACCACCAACGGAGAGGGACTGGACCGTGAGAGGTTGATAAGTGTGTAAGGCGTGAAACTCTAAGTGTGAGACTTAGTGTGTGTAACATCTGAGACTGCGAAGCCTTGCTGTACCGAAGATCATCAATAAACATCTTTTGCCTCTTCTACAACTACGGTCCAGACTGAAGTTCTTTGTACAACAGTTTATTAGTTAGCCTGCAAGTGCATTAATTTCACCGAAAGCCAACAATGGGGAGATCGTGCCTTTGCAGTTATAGCACCTAAACTCTGGAACGAGTTGCCTCTGCACGTAAGGCTGGCCCCTACACTGCCTGTTTTTAAATCCCATCTTAAAACACATTTTTATTCCTTGGCCTTTAACCCAGTATGAGAATTGCTTTTGCTCTTTCTTTCATTTTATTACTATGGTCTCATTGCTTTTATTCATTATCTTTTGTCTATTTATTTATTTATTTATTATTTATTGTTTTTTGTACAGCGCTTTGGTCAACTGCTGTTGTTTTTAAATGTGCTTTATCAATAAACTTGACTTGACTTGACTTAAATGGGGAAATAATCTCTAATAGCCTAAATAAGTAAAGATGATAGTTTTGCACTTGCCTGAAGTGATAAATGCAAAATAAAAGCGGGACTTTCTGGACTGGAGGTGAGGAGAAGCTTAGTCTAGTGTTTCATTCGAAATTCACAGGACTTTTTTATTAGTAGATATTTGTTGTTGGTAACTGAATTTTTACTTTGCCTGGCTAAAGACAACATTACCTCATGGCTTAATATTTTCAGGCAATGAAAAAGGTCCAAGTCAGGGTGAAAGACACAGAGATCACACAGAGGATCAGCTGGAGGGCAACGGAGAAGACTTGCTGTTGTTTAAGTGGGTGATTGTTGACTCTTGTTCATCCATGGCTTCATAAAAGTCAGTATCCCATCATGACTTTTAGAGTGTTAAACCATGAGCCCAAATTATGCAAAACGCCTCATCAAGCATAGTTGTATAAGCTTAAAAGTTGAGACCTTTTGCTCACAGTTTGGTCCCCCCCACTTCAAAAATCTCTCCTGCGCCCCTGGTCATGATGAGAAGGGCCTTTAAATTGTTTTTTACTCTGAATGAGTTGGCGAGAGGGGCAATCACTGCTTAAGAGGATGTGTGCAACTAAGCCTCATAACCATTACCTATAGGATCCGATCTGTGTAGGTGGGGGCCAGGCAAGTCACATGGCTTTATTTGGGCTTCAGTGGGTTGTAGAGGACTGGAGCTCACAGCTCAAAAGTTGCAGGTTTGATACCCAGATGGGGCACTTCTTTGAGAAATGTGCATACCCTACCTTACCTCAGTAAATGGAAAACACCTACTCTTTAGTCAACAACTATAGGCCGGTCTCCCTACTCCCATACCTCTCTGAAGCTGCGTTTTAACCGAACGCAAAACAAAATTCCTCTTCACATTCCTTGCGCGGGTTTGATCGCTTGCCTGAAAAATGAACAAGCAAAATATTTTTTTGAAAAAGCAAATTTTGCGCCACGTCACAGCAAGCATTTTTGATTACACCAATGTTGCTAGCAAGCTTGCTAGACACAATAGAAGACAGCTAAGTTATCTTGCGTTGCTAGCTAGCTAGTTAATAGCATATATAAATACCACACACAAGCAGTTTGTCATTTCTTGTGATCATGGATCAGCAACAGAGAGTCAGTGCTGTGGCTGTGCTTTACCTTCGCTGGAAGTCCTGCCAGTACTTTCAGCGGTACTTTCGGCTAACTCATAGCCAGTTTGATTACCTGCTGTTGAGGATCGGAGGCCAGATTGCACAGATGGACACCAACTACAGGCGTTTCATACCCCCCGCAGAACGCCTGGCAATCTGTCTCCAGTGGGTATCCACACATGTAAAATTATTCTTTGCGTATAACAATTATAATTATACATATTATGAGGCAGTTATGCAGCAATGTTTCTTCTTTCTCTTTGCGGGGGAAAGATACTACAAAATTGGCAGGTCTTTTCTGCTTTTGGTTAATAGAAGAAAAGGGAGGCAAAACCATAAAAATGTGGGGGTATTAGTAGCCATTATATTTTATTATATAATATAAAATAATTTATACATATTGATAGGTTCCCAGTTTTATTTAGCACTATTTAGCACTATGTGTGTATATATATATATGAAGTGTATTGTGTCTCCCTTTTCTACTATTACTATGTCTGTAATTTGTATGTCTCTGCATAACACCTCTGTAGCGTCTGCTGAATGGCTTTGCCAGGGTTCCCATGGCACAAGACCATTTGTCATGTTTGTTATATTAAGTGTACACAATATAAAACATATAACTTACGTAATTAGAGTATGTAAACTTGTCGCGGTTCCAGTCCAATAGCATAAGGACCATGGACAATATGAGCCTGAAAATAAAGGAGTTATATTTATGAGCCCGAAATAAGCAAGTTATATTAATGAGCCCGAAATAAGGGAGTTATAGTCTATGAGCCCGACATAAGGGAGTAACAATAAAAATAATAAACAGAAGAGGTAATACACACAGGATTGACCCCTATACAGTAAAATACAAAAGCACATATTTCCCTTCCTTAGATCAACCACTTTACACACGGGGACATACCTACCGACAAGTATCTCAAGTAAGAGAGTCTATTTTGTAATAGCTGTGAAACGCTTTATAATGGCTAATCTGCATACCTCTGAAGTAAGGATGTGCATCTCCATCACTGAGGCTGATGCGATACACATCTCAATGCATTGCCAACGATCCGATACATATACATCCGATAAAGATACATATGAAGCAACTACTAATGCGATACGATACAATTCACCCCATTGCGATGCAGTGCGATTTGACACGATTTGATTCAACACAATGCGATTCAACGCAATACGATGCGATGCGAAAGAATATGATATTATGCAATTCAGTATGGTACAGATAGTATGATTTTATTTCTTTGGTTCTTCTTAAGCAGATAGAAAATCATAAATTAACTAAAAAGTGCCATTATTAGTGTAACCGGGGGTACTGGTCCAAACTACGCCACCTTGGGAATTGTACCCAAGGAAATAGTTTTACAATACTGTTTATTCCCCACTCAGGTCCCCTTAACTGAATAAAGTCAGCAGAGGCGTGGATTCAAAGATTTAAAACTCAGTTTATTGCACAAAAACAAGGCAATCCATAAAATCAAAATAAAAAGGTAGTGGCGATAGGTCCTCCACGACCACTGGAGGCGCCACCGTCTGCGTGCGGGTAGGAGCCGACCGCTGGGAGGGGTATTCACGACACCGGAATTGGAAGTGACACTGCAGACACACGTGATGTGAAGATGCAGACACACAACGAGCACAGCAGAGAGGTGAGTTACAAAAGGGTGAAATCAGCCACACACAAAATATCCCACACACATACACCGTGTTTGTGCAAAAGACAACCACCTCCTAATATGCCGCTACCGCCTCCTCCCCGCAAGTACAAACCCGAACCGCGCACGGATAAAGAATATAATAATAAACCAAAGCCAATTAGCCAATTAGTAAAACCAGTTAAAACCCGTCGGTAAAACAGTTGGTTTGTCACATTGGACTATAAAACAATTTGCTAGTCAACCTAAAAATTCACGATAAGATTTGCACGGGACACACAATAGGAAAATAGAAGCCCGAAGGGCGGGTCGCGCCGAATATAGCTAGCTAGCAAGCTAGTTACTTTAACACGGCGCGATCTGCTACCACAGGCAGTACATACACACACTGGGAACACTAACACAATGGAACCATAGACGCTGGCTATCCCGCATGATATAAAGTAACGTGTGTTACACAGTAAAACAAATGTAAAACACAATAAAAACACAACGGCAAAACAGCAGCCAGCGATGTCCTGTAGGGAGCAGATCATAATCAGTACATATAAGCACTGTAATAACAACATCTCGGGAGCTGAATGTTTCCCTACTTTTACCGCTAACAATAAAAGTTTAAAACCCGTACCTTCATTCACCACGAAGGAGGATATTACTAGCCGGGGGGGACGGCTCAGTCTGTGGCCACCTATAAAACAGGCAGCTGTCATCTCTGCACCCAGTGGAAGCATCATGCATGTTCACAGGTTAAAACCTACCTCCAAGACAGCAAGGAAGTTATGAATCACAGGCACAGCGAAAGGTAAGGCTTTTTTTCCTTGTTACCCTCATATGCTGTATTTATAGCCGCTCACCTTGACTGATTTGCGTGGTGGCAAACCGGGAAACAGCTATGTTGTCAGCCCTGCCTAGCATGCTAGCTAGCTTGTGTGTGCCAGCGCATAGAGTGTATTAGCAGTCCTGCTACATTAGCTACTTCACATATTTGTTTTTCTAGTACTGCAACTCAGTAAGCGTCTCATTTATGCTGTTTCTTTTCTTTATAGCAACACGGCATATTTTGCAAATTGTGTGCGTCTTGTCAAATTGTCCGTCTCTTTTGAAAAATCCGCCAAACATTTGACTTGTAGCAATTCGGTGGAACGTGCAGCTCTTCCTCCTCCATGATAATCGCCCGGACTCGCCTCCAACTCATGGGAGACTTGGCCGAGAAACTTGACGAAAATCGGCCACTGACCGCAGTGGAGATGAGAGCGCACTTGAGAAACAGTTTAGAGAGGAGGAATCAATTTAAATATAAAATAATTGGTGACAAATTATTGGTCAAATTTCTAAATAATAAAGGCATAGGGCCTCTACTAATAATTATACAGGCTATAAATAAATCAGATTTTACCGATGCAAAGATGTTAGAAACGATGCATCCCGAGTTCATCCCGAATTGTATCCGGTGCACACTTTTTTAATCAGGGCAATCGCATTGTGAACTTTATGCCGGTGCACCGATGCGAATCGGTGAATCTTACCATCCCTACTCTGAAGGGTTACTAACCGCTGGAATGATAATGGGAAAGATGTGCTAAGCTGGGATTTAAGGGCAGCGGCGCTAAAATTCCTGGTGAAAAGATATGGGAAGGCAAAGAAAACCAACCCCCCATTCCCCAGCAAAAATAATTTCAGAGTAATTTCAGATGAGGCATTGAATAAATGGTGGTCCCAACAAAAGAATAGTAAGGAAAAAGGAAAATACGCAGTAATGTGTGTAGTGATGGCATATGAGAGCACAGCCCACAAGCTGAAAGAATATGAGGAGGAGCTGCAGATGTGTCACAATGAATTAGAAAATAAAGACAGACAGCAAAGGCACAGGAGGATTTGTACAAGCTTCCCCCATATCCACAGTTTATGGATTGTATATCTGCAAAACCTAGTGCCCCAATGGCCCCCATAGCGGTAGACTCGATTCCGAATCCAGATCGAAGTGAGGGACAGCCAAGTATTGTGACACAAATGAAACACACACCCCTAAGTCCGTCTGACTTACGTAGCATGGTTCGGGAATTACCCGTCCTCAAAAGAGATGACCCAAACATGGCATTTTGGAAAAAATTACACAGTATATGATGGTGGAGGGTTTACATGCTTTTGACATTTGGGTATTAACGAAGGCAAAATGCGCTAGCGCTGTTTGGAGTGAGTTAGGGGAGTTTAATAACTCTGCCTGGGCTTCAGTTCGCTTCACATCCATGCTTGAAATGGAGCAAGCAGTGGAAAGGATTAGGAAAGCAGTTTCAAAATTTCTAGGTACAGGTTCCAATCTGTATTTACTATATCTCACCCATCAACAACGCGAAGATGAACCCTTTGATAGGTATATTGACGAGAAGTACAGTTTGTACTCTACATATGGCAATGCAGGTGACAACCCAAGTAAGGATAACCCTGATTTCTTGATGAATGTACTCGAGGGAAGTAAAAGTTTATACCGAGATACTGCGGGTAGGTCTGGGTATCGACCGAAGGACTGTAGTGACTTGATTTCGTGGGCTGCATGCTTTAACAAATATCATAGCGGTTTGAACAAGGGGGGCACAAGATCAGGTCTGAGGTCACAATCTCAAAATAAATCGCCTCCACATGGCTCCTATACAGGAGTTAGCTCCTTGTAGCATCTGTGGGAAACCAGGGCATAGACAGGCAGACTGTTTTAGAAGGAAGAAGCCCCATTGTAGAAATTGTAACAACATCAGACATTAGGCAAAGGATTGCACATCTGGATCGGTCAGAACGAAGTAGTCCTGATGGCTCATGGCGCCTTACTGTTGATTGCCAGAACATAAATATGCATGCAGACAAATTAACACCCCTAGTGGCAGATCCTAACACCATCCTTTCCACAGTTCCTAGCGATCACACGGTATTTTCAGCTTTAGATATAAGCAATGGTTTTTGGTCTATCCCCGCTGCCGAGGATAGCCAATTTTGGTTTGCTTTCGTGGTTGAAACAATATACGACTTAGCCAAGGCTTCCACAACTCTCCGACTTTATTTCACCACGTGTTAGCTGATGTTATCAATAGACTCCCTGAAATCCAATCCTGCGTGCTCCAATATGTCAATGATTTATTAATTTCATCCAAAGATACGGACACACATTGTAGAGATCTGGTAGGACATGATGGAACGCGGCACACGCACGGATGAAGCAAACATGGTGGCATCCAAGATTGAATACTAACATTAATGACTATGTTCGCAGGTATATTACATATGTCCGGTGCAACCCTGGACCAACCATCAAGGCAAAAATGAGACAGCAGCCCAGACCAACACAACCGTTTGACCAATTGCAAATTGATTTTATTGGTCCTCTACCAGGATGTAGGGGAAAGGAGTATGTGCTGGTACTCATTGTTCTTTTCACTAAATGGGTGGAAGCATTCCCAATAGCGCACAACACGGCAACTGATGTGGCAAAAGTGCTACCAACTGAAATAATTCCAAGATGCACTATTGACAGTGATCAAGGTACTCACTTTACAGGAAAAATCATTAAAATAGTATGCCGATAAACTAACCAAAGAGTTGTTTGCAGCCACAGGAGGAGACTGGATTTCACATTTACCCACTGTACTTCTTTCCCTAAGAGCAGGGCCCACTAATCCTGAATCACTCTCCCCCTTTTGAAATGCTAACAGGTTAACCCATGAGGACCCCCGGGGATTTGTGTATTGCAGGAGGAGAATAGCATGTGATGGGGGATAGATTGCTGGAATATTGTAAGATTTTGTCGCAGGGTGTTCCACAGGACCCAAGGACAAACCCTGATCCAGGGACAGACCAGGAGGAAAGCCCCGCAGTCCAACCTGGAGACCAGGTCCTGGTGAAGCCTTTCCAGGAAAAGACATTTGATCCTCACTGGACTGGACCGCACACCATGTTAGTCACTACCCCATCAGCAGCCCGCCTGACTGGAATACCAACATGGATTCACCTGACTCATCTGAAAAAACACACAAGTCAAACCCAGCATGAAGCTCAGCTCAATCCTTCTTCTCCACAAATACTCGGAAGCCTATTTATGCTAGCACACCTTAAGGCCAAGATATCTGGATTCGCAGTTCTAAAATGTGCACCAATGCGAGTGGATGCAGCTGGACTTGGGATCATACTTTAAATGAAACTGCATGGGGATCTTCCCAATGCAACGAGGACATGTGGAGAATTGTGTCAGAACTCTCATTTGTGGGGTATGACAAACCCGGGTAAACTTGTGGACAATCCATGTTGTTATGTAGTGAATAACCTACCATACTATCTCACACTCTCCATAGTACACAGGCCAACCCGAGGAGAATGGGTCCCCCCTGCTGAGTCTTGGTTCCTCTCAAGGTTTCTCCCCTTTACTCTAGGGGAGTTTTTCCTTGCCACTGTTGCCACATGCTTGCTCAGGGGGGGTACAGGCCTGAATTAAGTTGAATTGAAGGTGGGGAATATGGCATTTGACACCATATTTCCAAATACAAAATGGGGGACTGATAGGTTCCCAGTTTTATTTAGCACTATTTAGCACTATGAGTGTGTGTGTGTGTGTGTGTGTGTGTGTGTGTGTGTGTGTGTGTGTGTGTGTGTGTGTGTGTGTGTGTGTGTGTGTGTGTGTGTGTGTGTGTATATATATATTATATGAAGTGTATTGTGTCTCCCTTTTCTACCATTACTATGTCTCTAATTTGTATGTCTCTGTATAACACCTCTGTAGTGTCTGCAGCAAGGATGACACACATCCTTGCTGAATGGCTTTGCCAGGGTTCCCATAGCACAAGACCATTTGTCTCCGGCCCGCCACTTAACTCAATCCTTTGATATGTATGACCATGGACTGTATATCAACACACCACACAACTTGATTCTTTAGAGATTCTCTTGGTACAGACAGCCCAAATGTCCTGGGATTGTCTCTCCCTTGCGCATTGAAATAAACATCAATTCTCTTAAGAGAAGTCATCAGCGTGTTCATCGTCCTGCATTGAGTTCCACGGAGAAGGGCAAAATATCCCAACTACACATATATATGTAGTTTTATATATATATATATATATATATATATATATATATATATATATATATATACACTGATGAGCCAAAACATTATGACCACCTGCCTAATATGCTGTTGGTCCTCTGTGTGCCGCCAAAACAGCGCCGACCCACTGAGGCATGGACTCTACAAGACCCCTGAAGGTGTCCTGTGGTATCTGGCACCAAAACATTAGCAGCAGATCCTTCAAGTCCTGTAAGTTGGGAGGTGGAGCTGCCATCGATCAGACTTGTCGGTCCAGCACATCCCACAGATGCTCAATCAGATTGAGATCTGGAGAATTTGGAGGCCAGGGCAACACTCTGAACACTTCATCATGTTCCTCAAACCATTCCCAAACAATGTGTGCAGTGTGGCAGGGCGCATTATCCTGCTGAAAGAGGCCACTGCCATCAGGGAATACCATTGCCATGAAGGGGTGTACCTGGTCTGCAACGATGTTTAGGTAGGTGGCACGTGTCAAATTGACGTCCACATGAATGGCTGGACCCAGGGTTTCCCAGCAGAACATTGCCCAGAGCATCACACTCCCTCCACTGGCTTGTCGTCTTCCCACAGTGCATCCTGGTGCCATCAGTTCCCCAGGTAAATGGTGCATACGTACACAGCCATCCACATGATCTAAAAGAAAACAGGACTCATCAGACCAGGCGACCTTCTTCCACTGCTCCAAGGTCCAGTTCTGACGCTCCCGTGCCCAGTGTAGGTGCTTTCGACAGTGGACGGGTCATCATGGGCACTCTGACCAGTCTGCAGCTACACAGCCCCATACACAGCAGGGTGCGATGCACTGTGTGTTATGACACATTCCTCCCATAACCATCATTAAAATTTTCTGTGACTTGTGCCACAGTAGACCTTCTG
The DNA here is from genome assembly GCA_019176425.1 of Megalops atlanticus. Lineage (NCBI taxonomy): Eukaryota > Metazoa > Chordata > Actinopteri > Elopiformes > Megalopidae > Megalops > Megalops atlanticus. The sequence continues at coordinate 24,986,170 of CM032896.1, forward strand.
CCATTTCAGAGATGCTCTGACCCAGTCGTCTGGCCATAACAATTTTGCCCTTGTCAAAGTCGCTCAGGTCTTTACTCCTGCCCAATTCTCCTGCATCCTGGCGATTCATTCAGGACCATAGCTGACAGCTTCCGTGTTGGGGTCACCACTGTTAGCTACATCATCCCAGATGTAGCCAGTGCCATTTGGAATTGCTTGGTGGAGGAGTTCATGGCAGTACCCACCAAGGAGGAGTGGAGGTCCATTGTTGCAGATTTTCAGTGGCGCTGGAATTTTCCTCTCTGCTGTGGTGCAATCGACGGGAAACATGGTTCTGATAGCCCCTGCCAATTCAGGATCCCAGTTCCACAACTACAAGGGAACATTCTCAATTGTTCTCTTGCCTGTTGTGAATGCCCAGTATCGCTTTCGGGTGATTGACGTCGGTGGTTAAGGAAGGACAAGCGACGGTGGAATCCTGGCCAACTCCGCCTTTGGTCAGGCACTTCAAAGACATGCCCTTGATCTACCTGCTGACATGCCACTGCCGGGAGCAGACCACTGAGGACTGCTGCCCCACGTTTTTGTTGCCGACAAGGCCTTTCCGCTCAGGAGAAACCTCATGAGGCCTTTTCCTGGACAGAACCTCTCTGGTGAATGCTGGGTTTTCAATTACCGTCTGTCACGTGCACGGCTGGTTGTGGAAAATGCCTTTGACATTCTTTCCTCTCAGTGGAGCATGTACCAGCGTGCACTGGAAGTCAGTCCACCAGTAGCGGAGACGTGTGTGAAGGCCACCTGTGTTCTTCACAATTTCCTCCGGAGAGCAACTCCGAGGAACGCAGTCCCTGGAAGTGTCCCTGGTGGAGAAATGGAGGCTATGGCAACTGTAGGTTGAATTGCTGCCAACAACGCAGGAAGAGAGGCCGTTCGAATAAGGGAAACGTTCACCTCATATTTCTCCACTGAAGGTGCAGTTCCCTGGCAAGACATGGTGTAGAGCGAAACTACATCATCCCCAAACAGCTCTTTTAAGAGCCAACCACATACCAACATAAAAAAGCAAAATGCCAGCTTTGCCCACAAAAATTAAATATATCAAACCACAGTTTGTATCACTTCATTGAAACTGACCCATGCTTTGCTTTTGCCCTCTTTTCTCAACAGTGCCTGCAGAGACAGCAGCTAATTCAAGTCAATCACTCACTGTGTTGTTCAGGTCTTCCATTACAAAGTAAAAATTTAATCAAAAGTAGTAACAAAAGAAACATTTAAATCAATGAAACTGCATGGAGAACATTCTCTCTTTGAAAATATGTTTTTATTTTTTCATATCCAATTCATCCATTTGTTTTATCAAATTTTCAAAAATTTCAGATGGTGGCCTAATTGTACAATGCCTCATACAGAATTTTATGAATCTTAAACTGGACCTCAGCCCTTTTTTCAGGGGTCACCTTTTCCATGGATGGAAGGAGACTTTTAAAAAATAGTTCATCCTCACTGAGAGGGACAGGGGTGGCCTCAGCTGGTCTTTGAAGGGCAGCCAGGAGTTGCTGTTCAAAAACAGAGATGCTGGATGTCTCCCTCCTCCTGGCTGCCCTATGTGGTGCTTTTGGGGCAGGCTCCTCCTCCTCCTCTTCCATGAGGTCAGGTGGGAAATGACATAGAGTTTACACGCAATTAAAATGACAAATTCTTATGTCAGAAGATATTTTGTAAATTGTAAAACAGTTCAAAACTGCATTTTTGTCCTTTCACATGTACTAACACATGTACTGCAACTGAATGACCTGAAGGTGAGTATCTTATGCTATGTCTTTCTTCACAACCAATCTCCTCTCTCTGACTCCCTGCTGTAAGTTCCACCTGCCTCTGCCTCCCCACTGCATGTTGGCTCCTGCCCTGACCCTGGCCCTGCTGACTGGGCCTGTCCTTCCCCAACCCCTCTGTCCATGTTGCTGCTGGTTTCCCGTGGCTGGACAAAGGGGTCGAGGAAGGACAGGACACCAGCATACTTCCATTTCTTCCCTGAGCCTGCAGCATAGCCACTTCTGATGTCGAGCTCCTTTCTCCTCTCTTTAAGATACGTGTCCCTCAGGCCCTTCCATTGCTTGCGACAGACATCCTCTGAGAAGACCAAATGGACATAACAGCTTAAACTGACAGATGGACTAAATCTGACTTAAAAATTTACATTTTTTTGCAATATCAAATAGAAGCAGAAAGGAAGCAGAAGTGCAATATTGTGGTGCATACCTTACATACTTTTCAATTACTTTTCAAGTACTTACTTCAACACAGCAAAAGATTATCAGGGTTTGATAAATAGACAGATACATACAGTTAAAGACACAGTTAAGTTTTCCACCATTAGCGGCTTTCATGCATACTTGCTCCCAAATTTAGTTTTACATGGTCTATGACAGTGTTTCTCAAACGGGTGGGCAAAAAAATATATTTAAAAAATATTACGCAATATTTTCCCACACATTTGACACATAACCCTGTGTGTTTCATGTAAAGGGGGTCCAGAGGAAAATTCTAAGTTAAAAAGGGGTCCGTGACACCAAAAAGTTTGAGAAACACTGGTCTATGATAGCTCACGGCAGCCCAGCATTGACGACATGTTTCAGCAAGCTGGCTAGCTAGCTCTTGAGGTATTAATAGCATGATGCATAATAGCGTGGTTAATGGTGACTTGGTAGTATGGTTAACTACGTATGTGTTTCATGATTACGAAAGAATTAATGTGTTTATGAATTTATTTAATGTGATTAATGTAACGCAATCTATACTGTTGGCTAAGCTAGCAACAGCACAAAACCACTCACTGAATTGGCTAGCTAGCTAGCTAGCAAGCTATATCGCTAATCAAATACTATATTAAATAAATGTTTTTCTCCTAATAAAACACTTACCAGGCTCTCCAACTGTCTCACTGACCTTCCACCATGCCTTCTCCTTTTTCAGTTTGTCCCGGTAGGCTGTTAATATGGGATCATAAAATTCGGGCAAAGAGCACACCGCCATGATCAGCTTGTCCTCCATCTCGACTGAAGAGATTTCTAGAAAGGGGGCGTGGCTTCTAGCCCTATTTGAAGGTGATTGGCTTTCGCCAGGCAAAATTTTCACGTGAACATTTTTTAACTCAAGCGAATGCTCATTTCACGTCGCTCGCATTTTTGCTGCGATTAACTCCCCCCATTTGCCTCTTGCCATTGACTTTTCATGCATTCGCATCGGTCGTAAATTTCGCGTTGTGTTCGGTTAAAACACACCTTAAGGCCCGTCCACATATAAAAGGATTCGCTCGTCGCCCATCGTTTTGTAGCTGACAGTTGGTCGCTAGTGGACATTCCAGGCTCTGGTTGCCTAGGTATCCCTCTTGTATATTTCCCACCCCAAATGTTTCTGAGTGAAACAAGCAGTAGCTGGCTAGTTCTACAAGACCATAAATAGATCGCTGGTGTATGCATATGGACAGAGCTATGCTTCAACAGTGACAATTCACCCACGTTTAATTTCTTTTAGTTCACAGATAGCACAGTTTATAGATCAAAGCCTGAAGTGGTAGGAACCAAAGTCATGGATGTTGTTCCTTGTGGTAAACGTTTGGGGAACTCGGTGTTGGTGTCATCTGTCAGTCAACGCTATCCTTCGCTCCCATTGGTAGTAGCCTCAAGCGCATTGCCTCACAGTTGAGATTAGTTTAACTCAGAACCCTCCCACTTCGCATCGCCAACTGTCATTTCGCCTGACATTGCTGCAAGTTGCAGAATTTCATTACCATTCCATGGTCTCTCGTCGCTTAGTCTCTTCCTGTGTGAATGGGGCTTTAAAGCTACAGAACATGCTGTGTCTAACCAAATCTCCCATTTCCTCACTGTTAACAACTTACTGGACCCTAACCAATCTGGTTTCAAAGCCAATCACTCCATGGAACCTGCCCTCATTGCTGTAACTAACACACTGCAAGCTGCAGTGCTGCCTCTCTCTCCTCTGTCCTTATCTTCCTAGATCTGTCAGTTGTCTTTGACACTGTCAACCACCAGATCCCCCTGTCTGAGCTGCTGGCCCTGGGAATCACTGGAACGGCCAAGGAATGGCTCTCCTGCTACGTCAGTGGCCGCTCCTGCCAGATCTCCTGGCAGGGCTCCACCTCCTCGCCCCAGTTCCTGAAGACAGGTGTTCCACAGGGATCAGTGCAGGGACCACACCTGTTCTCCATCTACACCAGAACACCTGGAGAGGTCATAACAGCACACGTCGTATCGAACGCAAAGTTTGTGCGTTCGATTCCCCGCTGGGATATTCCTGCTGTACCCTTGGGCAAGGTACTTAACCCAGAGTTGCCTCTAAATATTCAGCTATATATATATTTATATACATGGCATCAAATGTAGCCTATAAATATATTTGAATGGATAACATGTAAAACATGTTATTGTACATGTAAAAATTGTAACCTATACAAGTCACTCTGGATAAGAGCATCTGTTAAATGCAATGTAAATCAAGATGCCTTCAGCAGATCCATTAAAAAAAAAAAAAAAAAAATCTATGTAAGTCACACAGTGTAAGGGTGTCTGATAAGAACAAATGTGGTGTAATGTTTAATGAGTTAAAATGGCTCCAAGCTCAAGCGCTCAAATGAATCGCCAGGCCAGAGGGCCAGTGCAATGGATGGAATCTTTAATTTTGTTAGAAGGTGCATTGATTGGCCCTTGAAAAATCAACTGGAGGTAGCATGGCAGGGGGGAGAAGACGGCCTCTTAGTGCTAGGCTGAGCTACAGCAGCTCAAAACCTTGTCAGTAAGCACAGGCCAGTGGGGGGGAGCTCTGTGGCGTCCGGGCCGAGTCCAAAACCAATCCCCCTGTGTGGAGATGAGGGCACTGTGCTATATGACGCACTGGTTCACCAGGATGGTTGTCGAAAATCGTCCAAACAGCAGGTCTCCTCTGCCAGAGACGTTAATGAGCTCTTAGTTGACCTTCCTGGCTAAATAAAAGTTAAATGAATGAATCATTTTACTTTCAAAGCATTTATTTTTTTAACATTTCCAGAAAAATCAGATGACACCTACTAATAGTGCACAAATTTTAATAACATTTAGAGGGGTTTGGGGAGAGTCAATACAATATGAACAGTGACCAAAAAAGGAGCATGCAGACTGGTACACAGCTGTCCACTGCAGGGAGCCATGAACAGCAATTCGCTCAGTAAGTTTTGTTCAAGCAGAAACCTGGCCACTCAAGAGTTCATATGTCCTGTAAAAAATAAACCAAACGAAAACCCAAAGCTTTATTCGTACTTAAAACATGAGTAATGTTCACTGCCTCCATACAAGCAAAGCTGTGACATCTTACCAAATGTGGCTTTACAGCAGTGATGGCAGTCAATAAGCATGTTTGTTTTGAAGATGTAGAAACAGACATCCTGAAAACTGGGCACAGGCTCAGATGTAACTCCTAAGTCCCAAACGCTGCAAGCTCAAACACCTTAACAATCCATTTTCCCAGAGGTCCAGCTTGCCCCTGGTGAGCAAGAAGAATAAACATTGATGCTCCAAAACCAAAGGTCTGAGAATGGATCCTCCCATCTCTGGATTCTACACTCATATATATTTGATGGTTATCCCCATTCAGAACAGACACTTACAAATGATACTGCTGAACTAATTCACTCTTTAAAAAAAAGAAAAAAAGAATAAGGGTTCATCATTGTAACAGTGTGTGGCCATAAACTAATTAGTTGGAATAAGTCGAGTATACAATGAGAAATGAATTATTTATACAAAAGGGCACATATTCTTTCATCATTGAAAATAATACAAAAGATACAACCATGTTTAATCTCTCTCCTGAATTTGAAAACAGCTCTCTGAGGATGAGTTTTTTTCCATAGATGCGTTCAACAAGAAACATATCCGCACATCTTTAAACCATTACGGTCCTCTCCAAGACCTTGATCAAGTTTGGTTTCCAATCACAATTCTTCACTGTGAGTCGCTACTCCCACTACAGCTACGGTTAAACTCAGGTCTGAGATTTTTATGGCTATAATGTTGCACGCTACCATCATACATTTATAATTAAAGAAAAGGAAAAAACCCAAAACAAATAAGATCAAGGAAATAAAATACAGTCAGCAGTTATTTTATTTGCCTCTTTAATATCATTCTTGATCTTTTGTGTTTCATGTTTTTTTTTTTATTTTATTCCACCCATTTTCCATGTACAATAGCGAAAAATCCATCTAGGAATTGAAATAAAATGTGTTTTATTTAAAAAGTTTTTTATTTTTTTTTTTAACCATTTCAACATAAAGATACTATACTATTGAAAAATATAGTTTTGGTATGTTTACTACATAACGTGGAAAAAAGCATGGAACACTCCATAGATGCCCTTGCCCGTCCTCACTCGCTTAAACTACCGGACCCCTAGCTAAGGCTGATGATCGCTATTCCAAATTGGAGAATTTTCCAAGAGGACCCAACAGAGAGTAGGGAAGCTGCTCCTGGCTAATGCAGCTCTGGAAGGGCCATGGTGAGTGATGGGAGGAGTGGGGAAGTGTGGTGGGATAGAGGGGTTGGGCTCTGACAGACAGGAAACACAAACTGCCCCCTGCCCCCCCCCACAGGAAGTTCTCTTGCGTCTCTTGATCCGACCCTGGAGAAGCCAAAGTGGTGAGTCCAGGCTCAGAACCTCAGGTGGGATTTGTGTTTCACCATGTACCTGCATGTCGAAAATACAGGGGCAAGTCAGTTCACTGAGACAGCAAGCAGGACATGAAAAACGCCAAAAAAGCCCTCTTTTGGGTGACAGGTGACAACAGTTTACCCTAAGAATCAGAAAGCCCTCATCTGCTGTCTTGCCTTAAGAACACCAGGAGCATACAGAGATTTCACAGCATAGCAAATCCAGCATGCATACTGATAAGGCCTAGACTGTGCAGTGAGAACACTGTACGGCTGTGCTGAATCTGGTGATTTGCTCTTTACCAGTGGACAAATGCCACTGCTAGCACAATAGCTAAACATCCACACACGAATACACAGGGGTATAGAGAGACAGAATGAGGGGGAGAGCGAGGCAGAGAGAAAGAAAAAGAGCATGGGGGGAGACGGGGAGAGAGAGGGAGAGCTCTAAAACGGTGCAGTTTTTATTCTGAACGCAAGTCTTATCTGGGCCTGTGCGCTCATCTTCATAATTTGTGATTAGATTTGCAATCTAATTTGTGATTTCCGGTAACAGCCCGGGCTGTGGGCGTCCCTGTCCTCAGGCTCACCTGTCCAGCGTCTCCCAGAAGCGCAGGAAGACGGGCCGGTCCAGGTGACGCTTGTGGTGGCTCAGCTCCAGCACAGTGACGTCCCACTTCTGCACGTTGGGGTCCGTCTTGGCCTCGTCATACTTCAGGTGGAAGGCTCGGACTGTGGGGAGGAGAGAGAGCGAAACACAAATCCAGGTCAAGCCCACGCCCAGACCGTCTGTAGAGGGCTGCTAGCCACGGAACACAAGGCTTCCTGGCCCTCTGAACGGCGTGACTCATTCTGCATAATGAATTTCCCAAATGCATAATGCACAAACAGCTGCACGCACAGCTATCCTTTCTCTTTGCTTTACTAACATGTTTTGACCAACAACTGATGTCATGTTGGTGTAATCAAAGACCCTCGAAGAAGTTCAAAAGGTCAGTATGGAAAACTACCTCTCATTACAAAAAAAAAAAAAAAAAAAAACAAAGAAGTAAAATTGCTTCAGTGTTGCATAAGCTTTTCTGCAAGACGTTGGAATGCATGCATGTCACGGTTGCCAGTAGGGTGGCTTGGCTGACTATGACACTGACACAAAGAAAACAGGCTTCAATGTTCCATGCTTCGCTTGGAAAACCAATACTCTGAATCTGCTCTGGCCAAACTGCCCCTGTGTCTAAGAACACTTTTCAAGCACATCAAACACACAGGTACATTTTTCGGTCAAATTAAATTCCTCATGAGAGTTTGTTTATTTTTGCAAGGGACACTCCAACGGATGACTGAGGTGATCAGGTTTTGCTGAACTGGACCTTACTGGACTCACTTTTTGCAAAAATGTCGACAGGTGATCCATCAGGCAATAGCCACGGCCAGCCCTTGAACTGCCAGGCAGGACCCTGCACGAACACCGCCACCACGCGATCCCTGCGGAAAAAACAGCACAAATTTTACAGGACTCAGTAAACACTGCATTGCATGTTTTCATAGCAGACACCCTTATCCAGAGTGACTTTGCATATGTAACATTTTTACACATAATCTAATGATACAGCTGGGTCTTTGCTCAAGTAATTCAGGTTAAGTGCCTCATGCAAAGGTACAACAGCGGTGCCCCACTTGGGAACTGAACCTACAACTTTTGGGTTATGAGCCCTGCTCCTCGACTTCTATGCCACACTGAGATATCCTTTCACATGTAAGTTATAAAATATTTTCAGCGAAACAGTTTAAACACAGCGGAGTGATGAAGACAAATCCATTTGTCTTGTCGTGTTAGCGAGACAGGCCTTCTCTACAACACCTGTGTACCAGCGTTTTGGTTATCTGGTAATTACCGGTTTTTGCCTGGTAAAATTTATTAAAAAAAAAACTGATAAATTAAAACCCTGCCAGGCAAAATGTCCAGTTATAATGCTCATACAAAACACAGCTATAAAGAAGGCTATCCCTAAACAAGACATTTGTGTTTGGACAGCGAAACAGCCTATTAACAGCCTACAGTACTTTTTTTCCCCAAAAGGGTGCGCTCTTTTATTGCACGATACTTGCTACTAGGCCAGCAGAGAGGGGCTTCTCTCTGCAGAATCAAACTAAGACGGCGCTGCGAAGTCGTCTGGAGGAGGAGAGAGTGACGTGACTTATGCGCACTGCAAGCTGCAAAGACACATTGGACACGTTTGATTTCAAGTCGGCAGCAGAGGACTTTGCCGCAATGAAAAAAAGAAAATAAAATGTTACCTGGTAGCTTATAGGCTACATTTGATGCCATGTAGGCCCAGCCTTTTTTTAAACAGGCTACAGATGTTACAGGTTACAGATGTTTGGTAATAGCCTACATTTTAGCGGCTAATGTTGAGGTTTTGCTCAATCATTACTGTTCGTTTTGCTTAATCGTTACTGTTCATTAAATAGTCAAACTGATTTGAGGTCGTTGTCATTCTTTCGTCAACCTGGGTGTACATTATATTTGCGTTTGTAACACAGACACAGTTATTGAACCGTGGCCAGTAAGTTTCAAATTTGTCCGATAAAATAAATTCTTTCCGGACACTGAACCGGCAAGAAAAAATCCTCACGGAAACCCTGCTGTGTACCTCAACGCGTTGAGGCCCAGCTTTGATCCGATTGGTCACAGGCAATGAATGAGCACCAATGCCATTTCAGCAAGCGCATGCAGACTGACCATCTGCGAAGATGGACATTAAAGAATGCAAAGTGTGTGACAGGTCAGAGACCTATAATGCATTACATGTACACTGAGCAGAACACAAGATATGAAGGAATATGCTTTTCTCCCCCTCCACAAAGGGTGCAGAGGCACTACAGCTCCTGACAGAGTCTGCACTGCAACACACATCAAATATAAATGCCTCTTCTAAACCTCCAACACTTAACAGCATTTTTTTACATTACATCTAATGTAATGTATCGAATTACATACCTACAAATTTCAAGTATACTACACATAAAACTGCAGTACAAAAAACGACTTTCTTCAACCTGACTGTGCCTTGGTGTAGAGTTTTATCTCTGTAAATGTTGTTTCTCCAAACTCAGTGCCAGCATTGTGTGAATCATGCATTCCCAAAGATTCCAGCACACTGCTCCGTCGCCTCAAGGAGAGCCACAATGAGACCAGTCTGTACAGAGCAGAGCTGTGACTGCGTCTGCATGCCAGGTTCTTCTACAATTATTTGAATTTTATTACAAGAATTCACTCTAATTCACACTCATTTCAAGTATGTTCAATACAAGCCAGGTACTGGTCTGTGAAGATGGCTGAAAGGAATTATTGATTAATTAGCATTAAATAAGGATACCGGAAAGCACTCTAACATTCTAACACCTGTAATTCTCAGTGCACCAATTCTAACGCATGTGATTCTGAGTGCACCTATTCAAATGCAAGTAATTCCAAGCACATCCATTCTAACGGATGTGATTCTGAGCGCACCAATTCTAACATGTAATTCTGAGCGCACCCATTCTAACACCTGTAATTCTGAATGTATCCACTCCAACTCCTGTGCTTCTGAGTGTGCAGCATTGCTTTTTCCTCTGAACGCTATCAATGTTCTGATGCTGAGGCACCACGCAACTGTGAAAATCGGTACTTTCACTTTAAAGTGTCCTGAGGAACAGTGTGAAACAACAGCAGAAGACAGCAGTTCCACTTGGGCATTTAAGAGTTTTTCCCTCCATTTTTCATGAGCCTACTTGGAAATACAACCTAGAGAACACTTTTCCTGGGCAGATACACGCAGGTGGGAGGTGTGAAAATGGAATGGGCAGTGAGCAGTGTTAAGCCCCAGAGGGCACATCTGCACCCTGTTAATATGTGGGCACTTAGGGTGTTACGGCTTCTTTAATTATCATCAAGCGAAAAGCTCCATGTGCTTTTCAGCATGAGGACTCAGATACAAGGCTTTTTATTTATTTATTTATTTATGACCCTGCACACTCCTGCATTTCTATCACTTCTGTCCTCCAGACTAATGAATGAGCACAAATGTGGATAATATTACATACTGCACAGAATTTTACTGATAAATTTGGCCAGAAAAAGTGAGATGGGGGAAAATAAAACATCAGGAATACAACAGCACAACATGAACACAAACATCTGGGCACTCACAAGGAGACACACAAGTGCATTACAGTACAACGTTAGTAAACGCAACCATCTCCAAACACACAAAAACATGGTCCCTCAGCGCAGGGGGGAGGGGCTGATGGGACAGGAGATGGGGCCTGGCACGACAAGGAGTGGGACTGGTAAGGCAAGGAGTAGGGCTGGTGGGGTAATGGGTGGGGCTAACCAGATGGAGGGGCTTGCATGCCAGTTTCACCTACCAATCCTGTGGGGCCAGCTTGAGGGGCTGGTCGATGACTCTGTAAGGCACTGTCACACTCAGCGTGGTCCCGCCTGGCTGGATCTGGTCCTTCCGCCTCTGAAGCAGGACCTCATTGTCCCTCTGGATCCCCTGTTTTTTCTTCTCCTCCGACGTCACAAACCTTTAAGGGGTGGAAGGGGGTTTCAGTGAGCGTCTTCGGAAACGGAGATGAAAGCCAACCCCCCCAGACACCACCGTGGCGATGGCATCCAGGAGATGAGCGTACAGCTCTTCATCAAAGGCTTCAATTCTGCAGAGCATGTTAAAGGGGCCCTCTGTTCAGGACAAAACATCTGTTTCTCCTTAAGAGATGCCAACAATGAGCGTAACTGGTGCACTCTGGCACTCAGCATTATTATGCGTAATGGTTAGGGGGTGGCTGGTTTCGATCCTGCTCTGTGCTGCCTGTCATGTGACTTTGTGAGACTGTCTGGGGGGAAAAAAAAACCTGATTTCTCAAAGGCTCTGTCATGCAACACCTGCTGCACCAAACAATAAATACCACACTGAAAGATGTAACATGTCTAGTCTGAGCATGTTTTCCCACCTGCTCAAGCCCAGGCCTGGCCATTTGTGTAAAATTTGTACACCTTGGTGGTGCCCTGTTGTGCACCTCCTTAATGGTATGAACATTAGGAACAACGGTGGTACAGTATCACTGTCTCGGAAAGTAAGGAAGTGCTTTTACACACTGCTGACCTTAAAAAGGGGGTATGTTGTGGTGGCCAATGCCCTTGATGTTACCATCAGAGGCACCGGCTCCAGAGCCAGAGCTGGGACAAAGGTAAACGAGCAGCAGATATGCAAATGAATGATAAAGAACATCATTTTGTTGTTAAACAAATTAGCAAACCGTCCCATTTGAATGGTGGCACGGACATAAACTGTGGTCACAGATACAAAGGCAAATGTCGGGAACGGCTGAGTGACTGTGCTAACCGCCACTGGCTATGAGCAGTGATGCTGAGACTCCACTGCACCAGTTGCTGCCAATATGACTGAGACTAATGAGCATGCCCCTGAAAATTTTATACTTTTACAAAACGGCAGGTTGGATTCTCTTACACATAAAATCGATCCCGGTGCCCATGAACCAAATCAGGTATTCAATGAGGTATTCAATGTTGTATTTGACAACACAACATTGAAACGCAATAGGCGCTGCCGCACTCCACACTGACGCTTTTATCAGAGAATTAGCCTACAATACAAACAATGTAAAAGCTATTTGCCTTTCCAAAGGTAGCTAGCATAAACAATGGCCAAAAAAGAAAGAAAGGGAAACAGAATATTCATTTAGTGAATTCAAACAAAAGCCAATGTGTCTCGTACGTCAAGAGTCATTGGCAGTTTTCAAAGAGTATATTTCAGCCTATCACGCACTCCTCTTTAAAGTTTAAAATATACCCGCAACAGGGAGAGAGAGAGAGAGGGAGGGAGAGAGGGAGAGACAGGGCGCTGTCTTATGAAAGATGGAAATTTTAGCACTACCACTTGGCCGCTATCTTGGCATCTCACCCCGTCAATCATGTTGCATCTGATAAAGGGGCGAAACGACAACAACCACGATTCCCACATGATTGAATAACTCAGCATTTCAGATTGTTTCATATATTTAAGCATTAGTAATAGAGTGTCCGTGATAGCTTGTTCAAGACAGCCTTTTCATTTTTGTGAATCACCCTAATAAACGTTTAACAACAACTTTGTCAGGAGAGGAGCCTTTGTGACTGTCACACAACACACCAACGGGACGCCAAACTTAAGTGAAATGACACATCGCGTTTTTTACGTTGAAAGTATAGATTTGTTAGAGACAAAAGTAGGCTGCTGTGATGCAAATGTGGTTTGTTTAATTGTGCAGTTATTTTATACAAAAAAACATTGTTCAGCACTTGATAATTACTATTTTGCTTTATTAATCAGTCTTGCTGGTAAGAATTACCCACAAACATGGAAAATAGTGATGTGCAGTTCGTGAACGAACGAATCCTTTTGAACGAATCTTTGAAGTGAACTGAGTGTACTGAATCACTAGTCTAAAAGATTCATTCCTTCCTCTTTGCAAACACGCGCACTGATTAGCTGGCATAGCAGCTATAACTCTTCCTCCAGTGGATATTAGATATGCGGTCTGTCCACGAAGCAGCCTATCACAAAACTGTATCAGTAGTAAGTTCACAACAACTAGCCAATGGCTGAAATGCTAAAACTCTCAAAGCACCTCCCACTGGCCATCTCGGCACAGCTGACGATGTGGGACAATGCAAAAGATCTGGTGACTACGAAGACTCTAAACTCCACCTACTGACCTGATGAACTGTTGACAAGTTCCTCAGTTCATCAGTTCGTTCGGACTCAAAGGAACCGTGAGTCCTCAGTTTGTTCGGACTCAAAGGAACTGTGAGTCTTCAGTTCACCAGTTCGTTCGGACTCCAAAGATTCACTGACTATGAAGACCTGGTGACTACGTGTTGCCAGAGTCTCTAGTTCTCAGTATAACAGGCTTGGGCTACATCCGCCATTGACTGTGACGATGCAAAAGGAATCAGAGCACTTCCGTGACATTATTACAGGAATAGAAAATATTATTAAATATTATTTTGCTCATCTACCTGGACTATTATTTTATATTTTTAGCAGTAGCATATTTTAGGTGCGCACAGTTTATCACAACTGCAATTTTACGTAGGCTACAATGTATTTAATGTTGACATCACATTTCCTTTTAACATGAATAAAGTCCTTATTAATAAATACTGCCAAATCAACATAGTAGGCTGCAAAACAAAACAGAAATGTGATGCATAAGCCTATGCATTACATTTGTAGCGTACTATGTCTACATTACCAACAAATAAAAATACGACATCGCTGACTAGGCCTACAAATATATTAAAATGTTTGGGCTGGGTTAGTTCAAAACTTGTAACACGAAGTTATTCGCTTCGGATATAAGCGTGGCTCTTTTTTCCTTAGTGCTTTTGTTTAGTTTTACCAAATGACATGTACTTAGGCTATTATATGTGTTAAAATGTGGGGTTCTATTACCTTTTGCGGCTGCATGATTGAATAGCATGGTGCAGTTTCACGTAATGAATATTACGATTTAATTATTATTAATTTCATTGACATTTGGTTTCACACATGCTGTTTTGCCGCAGAGCAGGCTAATAATGGACATGATGTTTGGAACAATGTAGAGTAACTTTTAAAATGCAATAAAACTATTTACAGATTCGTGTATGCCGCCCGACCGGATATGGAAATGAACGAATCAATGAGTCAAAGATTCAAATCATTTTATTGAACTGAACGAAAGGAACCGAATCACTAAAAAGAATCGTTTTGAACACCACTAATGGAAAAACCATAATATTTGAACTGTGCATGCATGCAATATTTTTTATTTAATACAGTTACTAGCCTACTTATATCTCTTCAATAAAAAAATAATCATTGTAATAAATGTCTGGCCCCTGATTTTATTCACAACCCTCAGCATGGCCCTCAGTAAGTTTGAATTTGACACCTCTGTAATACAGTTTACTAGAGCGCAGTAAGCCTACATTTTTTGGACAATGAACATGTTGTATGAACTCCACAAACACTTCCTGAAGTTCACAGTAAATGGGAGCATTCTCGCTAAAACTTGGGAAAGCGCAATAAGCTCGTAGTCATGGCTTGTGGAAAAGCCACAGAACCAATCAGTGTGTCCTGCAGGGCAACATAACGGATTTCACAGAAGCAGCACGAAAAACCAAACCGTCCTGGTTAGCCATGTCTGTTTCTAATCAAAATGCAGATGCAACAACGGAGGATTTTGGAACAATATTTTCTGATGTACGGTTCAATAAAACTAAAAATGAATTGAAACCTCTATGTGTTGCGCATTACAGTGAACTTTCTTAACCTTCTGGAGACTTTGTAAACTTGTAAAGGACATTCATCTCATCACTGCAACAGTTGCTCTCTGTTCTAGGGCTGACGCCCTCATAAACAGCCAAGGAAGATGCTCATTTGCAAGCCCCCTTTTTAATGACAGCCTATTTTGGAAGGATGTTTAGAACAAACAGTAAGTGCTGTTCCTCTGAGATGCGAGGATTGGCTGCCAGCACAGGAGGTGTCGCTTTCCACACCTGCGCCTGACGTTCCTTTTTACTGCTGTCAGTTTGCCTGTTAGAAATGGCTGGCGGAGCTGTCGCTTCAACAGGGGCCCAGGCGGGCAAAAATGTGGGGAGTGGGGGTTGGACAGGGACCCACGCCACTTCCTGGAGCACCACTTAGAAAAACGTGCTTCAGAAAATGTTTTCCTACCCCCCTCTAATTTATTAATGCAGCATACCGTGTGTACTAACTTCAAAGCCCATTCCCTTTCAAGCCCCCCCACTAATTATAAAAGCTCACTGTCAGCTCAAGGAAAGCCAAGGACTGCTCATCAGAAGGAGTCTCTGAAGGCTGCTGCTTTTTTTTTGCATGCCAATTAGATACAAATTAGGCCTCCCATTGCCATGCTAACGCCTCACACTTCTGTGGAAACCAGACCCTGAAAAAGGTATCAGGAATAAAAAAGCAGCTTACAGGATCCCCCCCCCCAAAATAAAATCACATAACAGGAAAGACCAAGAGGTATAAAACTCAGGCCTAAGCAGGAAAGTCATACCTTTAAAAAAGTGTTTAAATTACATTATTATCATTTAGTAGATGTTCTTATCCAGAATGACTTACATAGGGTACAGTTTTATCCATTTATCCAGCTGGATCTTTAGTGAGGAAATTATGGGTTATGTACCTTGCTTAAGGTACATAACCCATAATTCAGTGCCCCAGTGGAGAATCAAACCAGCAACCTTTTGATTATGAGCCTTGTTCCTCACCACTACGCCACACTGCTGCCCATATAAATGTATTGTTATTTCAACTGCAGATTTACATTAGATTACATGACTGTTATGTGGCTCATGCTTTGATCTAGGAAAACTTACAATTTTCCTAGATTTTACAATTTTATCCAACTATACTGATGGATATTTATTGAGACAATTGCAGGACAAGTATCATGCCCAAAGCTACAACAACAGTGCCCCGAATCAAACCAACAACCTTTTGGTTACGAGCCCTGCTTCTTCCCACTACGCCACACTGCTGCCTATTTATGAAAGTCCAGACTGAGGGAGGGTGGGGTGTGCTCCCAAGAACTGCTCGCTTAAACAGGGAAACAGAGTGGGTTAAAAATCACTCAGCCTGCTTCCTTAGACATGCTCAAAAATTGCCACATCTCTGGCTGTCAAATGCAGCGGTCCCTTTGCTCTTCCCACTTCGACCAGCACGGATCCCTTTGCCTATCCAGCCATAGGACTAGTGCTGGGCGGTATGACCAAAAATTTGGTTCACGGTATTTTTTAAGATTCTGTTGGTTTCACAGTATATCACAGTATTTATTTGTTTATTTTTTGCATGACTGGGCCTTTATATAGGTTTGTGGCTTATTCTACTGTCAGGTGTACATAGAATAGCCTATAAAAAATTTTAATTTCATCATGTATATAATGAAGGCTTTGATTACTATAGGGTTTGCTTGGCCCCACAAAATAACACAATATATGAAGGAATCAGTGTGCATGAAACAGTTGCAGAATGTAAACAATTTTTATTGTGCAAACTGCCACGTAGTAAAAACAGAACTTAAAAATAGATATGCCAACAACTTTAACATTGCTTCCTTTTCAAAACAAAATATTTTAAGATAGTTCTATAAACTATAACTGCAGACACAGCTCCTCTCTTGGGCACAACTTCTTCTGATACATCTCCGGTCTGACTTTCTTCATCCTCCATCTCTGTTTTCTGTTCTTATTCTACCGTAGCGACGGAACCTCTTCCAGCTGTTAACTGTTATGCTACCTGGCTAGCTAGCGAGCTGTACCCAGTATGCCATTCGGCGGTGTAATTTTGTAAATGTAAAATTATTAGTGTTACGCAGTGGCACCTGGTGAGCTGGAAACAGGGGGAAGCCCGAACATTACCTTTAAATCTATCATTACTTTCAACCTGTTTCAACCTTTACCCTCCCTGATTAGCAATAAAACAAATAATTCACAGAATAATCTACACCAATCGCATAAGTAGAATAAATGATTATGCTCGCGAAACACCGCAGATTGTCTGAAATTTCTGTGCTTTTGCGAAAGCTACAGCATGAGATTGTTTAATTAACAAGAATGGCAATTTGAATAATTAAGTGGCAAGTAATCCCAAAGCTTTCTCTTAAATGTTTCACATTATAGCTTTCTTGTCTTACAAAATTCAAATTACAAAACGAAGCTAAATTTAGTTAAAGCGATTTAAATTACTGACAATAAACTTTTAGGTTAGGTTGAGTGCAATGAACAATAATGTTTAGAACACAGACCTCACAAAATCTGTGATGTGTCATGAGCATTTAATGTAACTTAAATCGATAAATGCCATCCTTGTTAATTAAACAATCTCACGTTGTAGCTTTCGCAAGCACACAAACACATTTCATGAATGCATGTTTCACAGCAGTTTTCAATGACACGCGTTCTTATGTATCCTTTACACTGACAAAGTCACGTCACGATTAGTTCAAACAGAGCTTAGTTGCGTAAGCTTACCAACAACGCGCTCATCTAACCTAAGTAAAATATTGCATTGTCACTGCTGTTTTTTTTTAATTAAAATTTTTTTTTTTTTTTAATTAACGCTAAATAAAACGAGACAAGTGTTCAATGTTAGCTGTGTGCCGTTATCAAGGCTAGCTAGCTAGCTGGCTACCTAGCGGGTTAAAGGCAACTTCAACTTCAGGACCGCTGATGTCGCATTTAACGCGATGATATAAAACTATGTGACGTATACTCAGAAGAATATAATCGTTTGTAAAGTCCATGCACATTAACTAAGACTAAGAGGTAGTCTCAGCTGTAGACAGAACTTGAGAATCGTAGCCAAATATTCTTTAATTCTCGAGCACAACCGCCCCCGCCCTAGTCCTAGCGGATAAGACCAGGGCTGAATTTCTTTCCCAGTACACCCCTGTGTGTCACAAATTGTTGTGTGCCATTGTGTTTTGCCCTGTTAAAGAGAGTAAGTTGTGGGTAATTAATTGTTGTGTTATAAAGTTATAACTGTTAGTAAGAAGGGTAGGCACAGTTAATAGGGGTCCCCTCTCAATACACTCTGCACAGCGCTCTATAGCGCTTCTAGCGGTGAACAATATTATATAATTTGTTGCCTACTAAAGCTGCGCTCACACCGGCAGCGACTTTATCGCTGTACGTCGCCAAGTCGCTCTGTCGCTGTCGCTAGCTGCAGCTAGCAGCTGTTTCACTGTCGCTTGCTGCAGCCAGCTTGTGGGCATTGCTAATGTAGTTTTGAGGAAGTGGGCTACAAATGTATTGACAGGAGATATATCAATTTTCTAAAAAAATGTATATATTAATAAATATTATAAATATATATTTTATATTTATTTATATGTTATATTTAGGCCTACATAGTCTTTGCTATATTCATCGCAGAGTTGTATGTTCGTATTTTCTTAAAGGCAGGCATATGAATATATCGCCCAATATATGCGTGAACCCACTGAAAAATATGTATTCCCGCTGAAAAATATGTTTTGGAAGGATTTTTTTTTCCTATAAAGAGTGTGATCTTGCTTCAAACACTACCATTTCACCATGGACTGCAAAGTAGCTAGCATTCGCAACTGCCGCTATGGGAACTAAAATGCGAATATAGGAACTAAAGTTTAAGAAAACGTTTCACAGCGAAAGAATATAAGAGGTGTACATCTGCCCTGATTGGCCATCCCTCGACTCTGTCTCTGCTCATTTGCATGAAGTTGAACTTTGCTTAACTGTTTTTAGTTGCCAAGTCGCTGCGATCGCATCGCCAGGCGATGCGATTCGCCATGTCGTTCAGCGTCACCCGGCAACCATTGGAAATGAATGACTTCCGGTCGCTTTGTCACTCGTCGTCGCTGCCGGTGTGAGCGCACCATTACAGCTGTTGTTTCAGCTATGCTATGGTATGGCGGTATACGAAAAATTCATACCGTACAAGAAATTAAAACCGGTATACCGGATGAACCGGTATACCGCCCAGCACTACATAGGACCTTCCATTCTTAAAACTTCATAATACCTTTTCCTCTGCTTCCTCCTAACGTAAATCTCTTATTTAACACAGGATCAATTTTCACACTCAAAAGTATCTCCTGGCAAGTTTGAACCAAATGTAATTTCTGTTCTGTACTCATTGTCTGCACAGCTCCATAAAATAGCTCCAATAAAATAGCTCCACACCATAATAATTGAATAGTAAATGGAGGAAATTACAAAAAAAAAAAAGATCTGTAGTCATCTACTTTCAATGGGAAGGGAACATTTATTTATCTCCCCTGAACAAGACTCAGCCACAGTGCAATATCATAAATGCTATGCCTTTAAAAACAGGTCCCTAAAGCACTTGGAAAAAAATATTACAGTAAAATAACAAATCTGTTCATCTGAATTATGAATGATATCACTTAGTGTTGCATTTTGAAATGTGACATGTCCAAGCACCGTGTTTCTGTGCAATTGCACTAAAGTGGTACCTTCTATACAACACAGCTGTACATCCAAAGGCATGTTGAAATATTTTCCAGGATTCCACTGAACTGCCTTTTTGCTTGGGGTTGGTTTTTCTCAGTTTTTTCTGTGTTTTGATTCTGTCTTGTAAACATCAACACAGCTGCTAAAAAACAGTATTCCGTTTTTCTAAAATATACAGAGCTGCTTATTTTTAGAAAACCATCCTGTCTGTCTGTTTAAAAATCTGTTTACATTCCATTTGAGGTCAAGACTCCGTTTGTGTAGTATCTTGACGTACGGAGCCTTGAGAAATTGAATTGGTTTTTTGAGGATATGGTTTAAAAAAAAAACAAACAAACAAACTGATATACTGAGTCAAAGTCCCCAGGGGGTTCCCAAGACATACTGAAAAACAGATGGTAAAATGGCCAGTCAAATTCTGCAGGCTAACGTGAGGAAACTTTGCCGACTGGCAAATTCACAAGGGACCTCTCATACCCAGGTGGGTTAAGAAAACAATAAAGCCAGTACATATTTTGGAGACCTTGGACAAATTCTGTGCAAATGGCACTTTTGGAAAACCACCGTTATGGTTCGGGGTGATCAAATTATAGAAAAATGGGTTTGCACACGTTTGCCAAACCACATTCGCACAGCTGGGATGAGTCACAGTTACAGGGCGAGGAGTTGAGACTCATACAATCTGTACCTTAAAAAATATTATTTATACTGAATTACTGATTACACAAACACAAAAATAATAATTTATGTAAACATACATTATCCCTTTTCTTCCACTGAGAGAAAATAAAAAAATGTGGAGCCTAACATAGATGGTGTTGGGTTGGGTGGGGGCTTTGTCTCAACAGTGCAGGAATATCACTAGTGTTCACAGTACAACGAACCTAATTTTTCTAAACTGGCCTTCAGGGCCTTTTTAATATCTCCAGCCACTCCGCTCGTGCTTCATGTGCACGGTGAGCACGGTGCTGCCTCACTGTGATTTATGGCTCCAATAAAACGTTACGATGGCAATTACTCCTCTGACGGGTGTGTGTCTTCGTTGCGCACACAACAGCTGTAATCTACCATTAAGGACACGGCCGTCTTACATAAACACACCTATACAGTAGTAATAGAGTAGTTCTATAATGCTGCAAGTGCGGCGTGCAGCTCTTTCAATGTAACGCTCAAAAAATGCACCATCAAAACGTCGTAAATGTGCACTCTGTGCTTTTTTGTGACAGTACATGAGCTATACAGTACACCTGCACAGTATATTAATGAAAATGCTTGTGATAATACTTGAGCTATTCAGTATACCTACAATATATTAATTTAATAAATGTTGAGACCACGATCACGTACAGATTTTAAAAAAAAGCACTATAGAGCATTGCACACGGTGCAAAACAGAAACAGAAAACTACCACATCATCTACTTGGAATATGGTGACCAAACATGGGTCCCCCACTTTTGTGCTGTAGCTAGTATTAGTTCAGACCTGTCTGTGTCTGGAGCTGTGCAGCAGTTCACTCAATCTACAGTGAAAATGAAGGCTCCCACGTTTACATTTAAAACCATGTTTACTTGTCCTTTCAGCCCTTCTTAGAAAGAGGACACCTGCTGTGCGTAGGACGAGGTGGGTTTGTCCAAATTTAATTTTGCCTCAAGTGCAGCACTTAAAAGCATGCTTACTGAGACATGCAGTAGGAATGTTGAACAGTGTCTGGATGTATGGTTACGCCGTAATGGCTGTCTAACTGGTAACCTTCTTAAGAACAGAAGAACAATGCACATTTTTGGCAACAATAAGTTGCATTTGAAATCTCACACAAACCCCAGGATGCACTTTCCTACCTTTCCGTCTCTGTGAATTGGACAGCCTGTCTGTGTATGCTGGGATGTGGAGGCAGAGAGGAGCGATACTGCAGTGCTTAAGGGGGTCAATGTCCGTTTCAACTAAAATCCCAGGGAATGATAACAGCCCAGTTAAATGGCTAAACTTGTCTAGCACAGCCAGCTGAAACATGCTTGCACCCCATCCCAATCAACCATGGAAGAGTGGTATCCACCCTGTATTTCTACACATACAGGAAACTTTCTGTAACTGCATACTGGAATAAAAGTGTTCAACCTTTATACCAGTTCATTGGGCACATATACAGCTACAGGTCAGTATTATAGTTGCAGCTTGTCTGTACAGGGGAAATGAAGCAATGCTTGCATATGCTTAGCACATCCAAGCACAGCCAGATTCTGGGTCAAACGTTTTAAATAATTGTCTTCTTTTGCTCCCAGGGGCCTTAAAATTAGTTTTGATTAGCGCCTGAGTGTATTCCACAACACCACAGCAACATCTGTTTAAAGGGGATATTCAAGAAGCCCCTCCAAAATAATAATAGTCCACTGAGGGAGACAGCTACCATGTTGATTAGGGTGACGTGATAATGAATCCAGACTGTGCTAATCGTGGGGATAATTAAACATTTACTGTACAAACCATGACTGCAGATGGACTCCCTGAAAGCAAATATAACCGGGAAGGAAAAAATGTGATGGGCTACAGCATTTGGGAAACATAGATAAGAAAAGAGATCTATTAGGAGTGTTGACTTCTGAGGCTGCTGTTGTTGCTGGAGCTAATGTGTCCTGAAATGATCCACGCTTCTCTGAAACACCATGTCTCATTTCCCTGGCACGTGGGCGGAGAGAAAGAGGAGAAATGACCCGTTTCTGGAGGGTGAATCACATGGTGCATCGGTGGAGCACTCTGGAACCCAAACAGGGGTGACCACACAACCGGGGGCACAATGCCACCGCCGTGAGGAAAATGAGGTAAATGGGGATTTTTTTGGGTGGGGGTAGCATTCAGCTAGAAGGCAAAGGCATTCAGCTAAAATAAAATGAAGACAAACAAAATGAAACAAAAAAAACAATAACAAGATGGCCTTATTTTCTACATGTACATAAGCTTCTGGAATTCTGGATCTGTCCACTAATATTCTCTACATATTAACGTGACAATAACACCATTTTGTGAGACAGGTCCACACCATGTGCATTCTCTATCTGGACCACCAATGAACACAGACCTTCAGCACAAATAAGGCAGGGCGGCCATACAGCTTTTCTCTTCTATGGGTATTTTGTCCATATGAATATCACTGGTAGCCCAAAATAAATAGACACACACACACACACACACAGACACATAAATATTTTTTCACTGTCAATACACAGAGATGCCCAGAGATGGTAAAAACATCTGTTGAACCATCACAGCCTCTTTACCATTAATGTCCATTTCATCAGAAATAAATTACTGTAACACAGGTACGCACACTCACACACAAATTCTATACACTCAAAAAACACATTGTATACAGCTGCATGACGGAAAGTCCTTCCTAAATGCCTTAATTCTGGACTCCCTCATCAGTGTTTTTTTTCCATATCTACGTAGATCATACACTGTGAAGGTGGGCAGGGGGGTCAATGGAGCCAGCAGGGGGCACTGGCTGTTTCAGCACGATGTTCTATCGTGTTGAGCGCACACCGTTTTTCCAAATGATACAATTATTTCCAGTGGCCAATCGCTCTTCAGCTGTGGCAAGAGGGGAGAGAGACTCATGTGCCTGAAAAATGCTTGCGGCTGAGTAAGGAACCACTATGGTGGAGTAAGGTTCCACTACGGCTTGTTCATTTGAATTGGAAAAAAAAAAAAATAATAATTATGGAATTATGGAATTATGGAATACTGTGGCTGAGGCACTCAAACTTTACATTTACACACATGTGCACGCACACGCACACAGACATTCACGTGTGCACTCACGTGTGCACGCAGCCAGGGAGGAATACCTGACTGCACACATTAAAAAGAAACAGCTCTCATCAGGGAGTTTGTGGGATTATGTGTCAGGATTTATCTATTTTTCTGAAAAGGGAAAACCAATGCGTCAATGAGCCATCCATGAAGCAGGAGGAGAGGGATATCTCATTGCGTTATCTGGGTCAGACGTTTCAACCGCACACTGTCAAATAGTGTTTTAACTGCGTGCAGTCATATGGCATTTCGAAATGGACCAAACCGGACCCCCCTCAAAGGTGATGTATTTTCTTGGCATGGAAATGCTTCAACAGGGTTAATGATAAACAACAATGTACACGGATGCTGGATTACACAATTTAAGCATTTTTTCAAGAGTTTCATAACATGTTCCGATTTTCCAATTTGGGGGGCAGGTTTTACATAAAGTACTCTGTGATGGTACACAGACACCCAGGAACTGACAGAACAAACAAGTGTCTCTCAGCAGGCTATTTCACTGGTGGGTGTGACATACAAGCAACTCCACTGTCTCTCTACAGATAGTGATGTAAATAAAGACAGTAGCTTCTTTCATGTCTACTTTTAGCACACTTAGAAACATACCATCACTTTACACCTCTGCCCACACAAACATATCATTCACCTTTGACATGTCCAGATACTTACTTCAGGTCTTGCAACAGATCTTTTGCGTTTAGCATGGTGATTAACGAGGTTGTGGCGGCGGGAATGATGACAATAGGGGTTCGGGATCCTTTGAAGAGAGAGAGAGAGACAGAGGGGGAGGGGAAATTAATGTATTCCTTTGTATTTTTGCATTCAGTTCCAGTGCTAATGCTGAATTCAACCCCATGTCCTGAACTACAAGGCTTTAAAAATTGATTAATGTATTCTCTTTGAAGACCTGTCTAAGCAGGGCCATTTCTGCCCAGATCTACTTTTAGAAGACAAGCCGCTCCTTCCTAATGAATGCGTGCAGCTTGGATAGCAAACAAATACAAAGGCTGTGCAGTTTACATGCTGGTCTCAGCCATGTGGCTTATTGGCACTGCTAAATCAATGCGCTTGGTCGGTTTATACAAGCTTTTGACAGCCTGCATTAGAGGCTTCAAATGCTGCCATACTGGCCAAATATCAAATGTACTCCTTTCCGTCCAATCATCATCTGATAGCGTTTTATAACCACTGCAGCCCACTTTAAAAAAAAGGCCTGTTGACCGCATATATTAGTATTACAAATCCAAATCTCATAGAAGCATCATGGGCTAGCAAGGGGGGGTGGGGGGGTGCATGAGTAACCAGAATGCACCATCAGGCGTGCTCTTGAAAAAAGATTACGTGTTAACCTAGAAAGTGGGCCAGCTTCTATGGTTGTGATCATCTCTTTGCAACGAAATGAAATGATCCACAAATTTTGGAGAAAACAGAGGTTGCTGAATCATGCAAGGCTTCTAAAGCTACACCTGCCCATTCATTTGGCTCCAACGTCTGTCACTTAATGTTCTGGGAAATTTTTATGAGAACTTTAGGTAAGCAACCTCCTTTATAAGAAGTCATTTTGTGTGAAAAATGATTTGATTTTGGCCAAATTGGCTAAAAAGTCCACAGCAGTCACATTATTTGTGTACATACTTGATCGGCACAGAACAGCGCTAAGCTTGCGGTTCCTGCTCTCCCACAACAGGCAATCAAAAGCTGTTCTCTGTAGTGTAGACCCTGACATAGACATTATAATGAGGGAGGCATTATGTTGAGGTCATTTGGTAATTAACGCTCACACCATGGAGCCAAAGGCACCCATGTGACCCTGGCAATGGCATGAATCCATACCAGCACTTCGGCCTGTCAACGACCACTCTTGACACTGGACCCTTTTCCTCCCTGCTCTGTATCACAGGTGAGTGCAGCGCGAGAGTGTGTGTGTGTGTGTGTGTGTGTGTGTGTGTGTGTGTGTGTGGGGGGGTTACAACTCACCATTCTGCTGCCTTCTCAGAGACGTATGTTAAGAAGCAATAAAAATTACACCAGTACGCACTATTTACCAAAACACATAAGAAAGAAGACAAAAAAAGAGACGGAGCACGTTGCTCCATCCATACATACCCTTCTTCTGGTTTGGAGGTGGTCTCGCTTGAGAGACTGTGAGAGAGAGAGAGAGAGAGAGAGAGAGAGAGAGAAGAGGGAAAGACAAATGAGACAGAAAAAAGAAACACTTCAAATGGAGACAATCAGCGGACAGCGTGTGACAAGCACTCATCTTAAGGACTGTTTTTTTTTTTCCATCCTGGCTGAAGAGAATCGATTCCCATGCATTTGTCTTACATAACACAGCACGCCAGGCTCCTGAACAAAAGGCACCGAGAAGCACACGGATAATGCGCCGTAACAGGCGCATGGATTCACATATTAGAGGGGCGTTTCGCTCTGGCATGACCTTTACACAGCCCTACAATCCGCGCTTTGTGCGTCAAAACAGATACACCGCCATGCCCAAGCCCACTGACACCACTAATGCCTTCACAACGGTGACGAGATACTCTGGCTTTGTGAGGCATTCTTTTCTCTCCATCTGGGCTTTTTTATGGGTTGTTCTATGCATGTCAGCAAGCAGGAGGCTCGTCTCCTCCATCTGCCAGCCAGAGACTTATGTAAGCACTCGCCCGATTAATATTGATGTGCCAAGATAGGGGGATGATGATACACTAAACCGAGTGCTAGTGTCAAAAAACCTAAAATACTCTGTGTCTCTGTATTTACAAAACATGACAATCCAAAACTTAACATGGGGAAAAAAAAAAAAAAAAAAATATTTGAAAAACTTTGCAGCCTTTAATTTATTTTTTCCCTGCCAGCTTACGGTTCACTAGGGAGCTGAAATTTATAGATTCACTCCATGGAAATAGCACGCTTTATAATGAGGCTGGGAGATTGGGAGCTTTGGGAAAGTGGAAGGTCATGCTGGATGCGAGCCGCACTGGCCCAAGCTTAAATTTCCAGGTTCCATAAACCGTGAACGCTTTTGTGAGTGGTTCCGTCATGGCCATTCGTCTAATGGTTTGTGTAATGGCGGTGCTTGACCCGACTTGCGAGGTGCATTTCACCACTGTTGTCATGGGGAATATTAAGGGGACGATGAAGTCAGCTGGGGCTTGACTTCATACCACTGTGGTCTGAGAGAGATCAGGTAAAGATAGCTGTACTGAAATGACTGTGGTGAACATGAGCAGTAGTGTGGCGTTGAGTGGCGGCAGTGTAGCATAGTGGTTAACCCTCCTATTGTCTTAAGAAATACTAACACCTATTACCTTTGGGTCACTATGACTCGGGGTCCCATTTATCTCATAACTCAACTAAACCTTTGAATACAAATGTGAAATTTGGCACAATGTTACAGCTATAAGTGTAGAATACAACCAAATAGTCATAAACAACATAAGCTGTTTAGTTAACTCTCTAGCGCCCCCCAGAGGTCCCATGCCCTGCAAAAGCATGAAAAATGTTTTGGATATAGGTAAAATTGCCATAAAATTTCCCAAAATACAGCTCTTAGCCTTTTAAGACGGAATAGATTCTGATATTTATGAATTGAAACTCTCAACATAAATTAAGTCTATAGGGCCCCCTTTTGAAATGGCTGACTATAACATCTGAATGTTGTAAGAGAAAGAAGATAAAGCTACAAACTTATGAATGCCAATGAAACTATCTACAGACATATTTAAACTAAGTCAAGGAGGTTGTGGTTCTGTAATATTACCATGAACACATCTAAACTGCCCAATGGAAGCGTGTGAGTTACTGCTCTTTCCAACATCCATATAATCCAAACATACACTAATTCAAATGAATAATAGACAAATAAGAGCTGGTCTTAGTCTAATCTCTCACCCTTGGCCTTCCTGTTATGGTTGGACCTCACAGGGATTGGTACAGCCCCTACCAGTGTAGCTCAAATGATCACTGAGACACTCAAGCTACCCCACCTCGACAAGGTGCTCTGTATTGGGGTAGATATGGGTAGGTAGGGTAAAGGGATAGTTTGGTAAAGTTTGGGGGGGGTTTATTGTATTTTTTTTTGTTTTTTTTGTAGTTTTTTTACATGCAGTCCCTCTTATTATACAGTGTGTTGGCAGTGTGTAGAAAAATCATGAGGTGTTATCTCAAACACATGACTGGCAAAAGTTGTAAGCATGTGTATGCATGTCGCTTGCATCTCTGGCAGATCATTGGGGTTTTATTATCAGACCCTGTGCAAAGATGACATCGCGCACGTTTTGGGGCTGGTGTCGGCACTAGCTTTGGTGTTTGGGCACATCTTTTTCTTGCCTGAATCACCAGTGATACCAATGTTACATTACGTGGAATGCGCTCCCTCTGTGCCATGACAGGTGCCACAAGATCTTTCCCTAACTGTTCAAAGAAAAGTCTACGCTTGTGCAAGGTCAATTTCTGTGCTGCTAATAGTTGAGCATAAATAAAATGTCAAGTCAATCATTAGAGGTCAGGGGGCATCAGTGGTTTTGATACAGTATGGAGTACAGGAAAACATGGAAATTATGTACTGCTAGCAACCTAGCATGCTAAACTAGCATTCTGTCAGTACTGCGGCATCATAGCTGGTTTTGTTTTTGTTTTCCCCGTCCATGTGCTCTTGTTTACTGTTTCTCTGTGTTCCAGCCCTGCCCTGCTCTCCGCCCTGCCCCCGCCCATCTGATTACCTGATTGTCTCCACCTGCCTCCCCGCGCACCTGCATCCCATCTCATCTGCCCAGCCCTATATCCCCCCGGCTTGTTGCTTGTTTCGTTGCCAGTTCGTCTCAGTCTTCTGTTTCACTACTCGCTGTTTATTTTCGTGTCTGCCTGCTGGTTCTGTTGCCTTGCCTGTTTTTCTCGACTTCGTTTCCTCGATCTGCCTTTATGGTGTTGGTCTCTGCCTGTTTTGACTATGAGTTTTGGATTACCCTCTGGATTTAATAAACTCATTGTGCACCAGTCTTCCTGTCTGCGCCTGAGTCCCTGCCTGAGTTCTCACACATGCATGCTAATATCTTTGAAATGGGCCTAGTACCAGGTAATTATGAGTATGAGGAAATACTTGATGAGTTTGTGGCACTCCGAGTTAGACAGAGCTGCTCATAAACATCAAAAGTTATCTCAGGTCATATTGACCCTAAGACAATAGGTGTTACTTTTTTGTGGCAGCTACACTGAAAATGATTTTTTCAGTGTAGCTGCCAATGACCCCCCATTTTTGGGGTCATTTTAGGAAGCTACATAGGAGGCCATTTACTTAGATTAATGTTTTATATCATTTCCTAAGGTTTGAATATGATGTTGGGTCATTATGACCCCAGGACAATACGAGGGTTAAGGAGCAAGACTGGTAAATGAAAGGTTGCTGGTTTGATTCCCCACGGGGGCACTGCTGCTGTACCCTTGGGCAAGGTACTTAACCCACAACTGCCTCAGTAAATGTTCAGCTGTATAAATGGATAACATTGTAAAAACCTGTAATTGATGTAAGCCTCTCTGGATAAGAGAGTCTGCTAAATGCCAATGATATAATAATGTAATGTGTGAGAGCGATCAGATGACGATAGTGTACTGAAATGATTGTGCTGAGCGTGAGCAGTAGTGTGGCGTTGAGGCTATGGAGCAAAGCCTGTAACACAAGCGCTTCTCTTTTGATTCACAGCGACCTGCTATAGCACCCTCGAGTGAGGAACTTAACTCTGACCACTTCAGTAGGATCTGCAGCTGCATAAACAGATAACGTGTACAAATGGGTTTGTTCTGCACATCTCCACTCACTGATTGTGTATTTAAATCTAGCTAGCTAGTGTGCTTCTGCAATTCTGCAATGCGAGTGCTGGTAGGATTGTGCTGCAGCATGTCCCTGATGTAACTGAGCTTAAGGGAAAAAGAACTTGCATCACATGTCCTGCGCTCATAGAATGCGACAGAATGGAACAGAGCGCATGGAATAGGTCCCAGAGTCTTAGGAAAATCTGGTGGTGCAATAACTGTACCTCATGTGTTGACCTGATGTTAAAATATCTTTAATAAATAAACACAAAATCTAAAGGCCCTGCGGTGATGCAGCATTTCCAAAAAAACTTAAGCCCTTTGTCGTGGCCTCGACAGATGTGCTCTTCCCAACACCCCCACAAAAAAACAAACATACCAAAACTGAAAACCAGGATCTGGGCTGATTCAACATAGGCTGTCCTGGCAAATTAAACGGAAAGCTCTCGCTCTCTCACGGCTGAGCTCAGGGTCAGTCCCGACAGCTGTGCGGCTGACGACAGCCAGATTTAAGCTGAAAAGTACAGGCGTTCCAAAATGAAGGGCAGGGGACAGTGGAATGGAACACACAGCTGTCCGCGCCGTGCAATGGCAAGGATCCAGTCTGTGTGGAGCCTGCCCAACTTCGGTGGTGTTGAATCCCCCCGCTCTATAATTTATACATTCTGTTGATCTCTTATCTTGCGCCCTCTGAACAGTGAAAGCATCCTGCAAATAGCATGGTGAGCCGTCCCCTGGATGAGAGGGCGATTGGGCCTGGCTTCATAGCATGAGGAGCACAGTTGTGCAATTCATACCCCACCACAAAGGTGGCAATTCAGAGGTCCTCCTCTGCAGCTTCAGACTTCGCCTTGGGTTCCATTGTCCAGAAAACAGAGGGGGGGGGGTAATGGCTGGCATTTACAGACTGAGGCTGGCAATGTGTAGTATTGCATGGTACTGCACTGCCAGACGTGCTGACATTTAATTCTCCCTGCTCTCCCCCCCACACCCTGGCCTTTCCAAGACCAAACACTGGATCAAGTGGTGACCGCCCCTTTACCAGCTGGAGGAGAAAGCGACATGATGACGAAGAACACCCTCACGCTGTGAGCAGAAATAAACGTGGTTCCAAAGTGTGGATTCATAGCCCTTTCAGTTATTTGTTAGCTTAGCGGAAGCCCTGATCCACAGTGTCTCAATGGTTTACATTTTGCAGCTTATGCATTTACTAGAGTGGTCCAGGCTCAGGTCCTCTGTGAATGGAAGAGCGGCAGTGCCCCACCTGGGAATCGACCTGGCGGCCACTATAACACAGTGCTGTTTATGATCAGTGGAACTGTGAAACTAGCATTGTTAGCATCAAGCGTTACACCGTGAACAAGGCTGATGCCACATTGAGGTTCTTGGATTGTGTGACTGGTCGTTTTATGGACTCTCTAATCCAGAGCCACAAGAGACACAAAGCTTGACAGCTGGAAACTGACGGCAGTAGTGGTTGTGCACCTTATAACAGCACTTATTGAGGCAATGTTTCCCACAATGGCGCTATATTACAAGTATGACACTCCTGATTCAGTATCTACACTGATGAGCCAAAACATTATGACCACCTGCCTAATATGCTGTTGGTCCTCCACGTGCCGCCAAAACAGTGCCAACCCGCAGTGGACTCTACAAGACCCCTGAAGGTGTCCTGTGGTATCTGGCACCAAAACATTAGCAGCAGATGCTTCAAGTCCTGTAAGTTGCGAGGTGGAGCTGCCGTGGATCGGACTTGTCGGTCCAGCACATCCCACAGATGCTCAATCAGATTGAGATCTGGAGAATTTGGAGGCCAGGGCAACACTCTGAACACTTCATCATGTTCCTCAAACCATTCCCGAACAATGTATGCAGTGTGGCAGGGCACATTATCCTGCTGAAAGAGGCCACTGCCATCAGGGAATACCATTGCAATGAA
Organism: Megalops atlanticus; assembly: GCA_019176425.1. Classification (NCBI taxonomy): domain Eukaryota; kingdom Metazoa; phylum Chordata; class Actinopteri; order Elopiformes; family Megalopidae; genus Megalops; species Megalops atlanticus. The sequence continues at coordinate 25,017,487 of CM032896.1, forward strand.
GGGGTGTACCTAGGGCTGGGTGGTATAGCCATCGCGATACATCAAATAGCTATTTTTAGCACAATAAAACACACCTCCATTTGAACTTTGGAGGTGTGCTCCCGCATCGGGTATGACTAAAGGGAAAAGAATACGGGAAGAAACCTAATGCCACATGCCGGGGATAGCTGTTATTGCGCTAAAAATAGCTATTCGATGTATCGCGACGCTATACCGCCCAGCCCTAGGTGTACCTGGTCTGCAACAATGTTTAGGTATGTGGCACATGTCAAATTGACGTCTACATGAATGGCCAGACCCAGGGTTTCTCAGGAGAACATTGCCCAGAGCATCACACTCCCTCCACCGGCTTGTCGTCTTCCCACAGTGCATCCTGGTGCCATCAGTTCCCCAGGAAAATAGCGCACACATACACGGCCATCCACGTGATCTAAAAGAAAACGGGACTCATCGGACCAGACGACCTTCTTCCACTGCTCCAAGGTCCACTTCCAATGCTCGCGTGCCCATTGGAGGAGCTTTCGACGGTGGACAGGGGCCATCATGGGCACTCTGACCGGTCTGCGGCTACGCAGCTCCATACACAGCAGGGTGCGATGCACTGTGTGTGACACATTCTTCCCGTAACCATCATTAAAATTTTCTGTGACTTGTGCCACAGTAGACCTTCTGTTGGTTCGGATCAGACGGGATAGCCTTCGTTGCCCTCGCGCATCGATGAGCCTTGGGCGCCCAACACCCTGTCGCCAGTTTGTGGTTTGTCCCTCCTCGGACGACTGTCGGTAGGTACTCACCACTGCTGACCAGGAGCACCCCACGAGCCTTGCCGTTTCAGAGATGCTCTGACCCAGTCGTCTGGCCATAACAATTTGGCCCTTGTCAAAGTCGCTCAGGTCTTTACTCATGCCCATTTCTCCTGCATCCAACACGTTGACTACGAGAACTGATTGTTTGCTTACCATCTAATCTACCCAGACCTTGACATACGCCCTTGTTTGGAGATGATCAACGTTATTCGGTTCACCTGTGAGTGGTCATAATGTTTTGGCTCATCAGTGTATATGGCTACATAGAAATGAGTGCACTCTTTGTAAGCCACTCAGAATAAGAGCATCTGCCAAATGAATAAATGTACATGTAATGTGAATGCACAGCTTGTATATTCGGACATTTAAAGTTGGGGTATCAATAGTGCTTATATGCATTTGTGGTGGTCTACAGTTGGAAAGTGTTTATCCATGTGTACAATCAATAAGTGACAAAAGTCTAATTTGTGGAGGTGTGGTAGGCCTGTGTGCCTCCCCCTCCCCTGCATCGGGAGGAGAGAGGTGCCCCCTAACCTGGTCTCGGCACGGGCTGCATGGCTGGTGTCTGTGCTTTTCTGGCAGATGCTCCTTCCTGAAAGAGAGACAGAGAGAGAGAGAGAGAGAGAGAGACAGAGAGAGCAACGGCACCAGTTAGTAGCAAAAAGCAAGCCTAGGAAACCTAAACACAAGATGGTACCAGTGCCAGCATACAAAAGTGACAACCAACCAGATCTTCTATTGAATCAGGATGACACTCCTGCAAGCTTCACCCTCCATTTTAGGTACCCAGCTTCAATAGTGCTCCCAACTAGGACTTGAACCTGCAACCTTTCTGTCAAGGGATCACAACAACACCTGCTGCCAGCCCAAAATGAGGCAGCTGGAGTCAGGATTCAAGATTTCAGAGAAGGGACAAGCAATGCTATTTACTTCAATGTTTATGGTCATCTTAAGGTGACATACTACAGACTACACTTAAAATGGCAATATGCTATATATTCTCACACAAACACACACCATGTGTATTATCATGTTTACACATTTTTACTTGAAAACATTAACCCTTACTGCACATTTTCTTGACCTACATGATTGAACCGAACATGTTTCTTTGCGCAAGCCTATCCACTTTATAGACTAACGGACCGTGACAAATTGCGAAAGCCACAGATGATGTAGCAAAGCAAAGACCAGCCAGGGGTCACAGGATAGTTAAAAAGACTCCTCTTTTCAAAAGAGGGCTTCCACAGCAACACTACCTGAGAGGCAAACTACACTCTTTTCATAATCCCTCGTGTGTCTGTTGCGACAAATGCACACCTGGTACCCAGGTGGGCCTGCAAAATGATAAAGGCCACAAAGTCAAACAATTAGGGAATTATTATTTTTTTAATCTCCTTGCCTTCAAAACAGAGTGTAACAGTTCAGTCCTGGGGTAATGTTTTGAATGGCATTTAAGGGGAACCCCACAGTGTGCCCCTGGATGTCACCCAAACTGACTGTCCACCTTGGCCTCTATTATATACCTTATTTTCCTAATGAACCTCTGCGGTGATCTCATGCTGGGGCGTTAAGTCTCTGCTGGATTTTGTGACTTGGTGGTGAAACACAAACCAAGAGGCAACAATCATTCAGACACTAGTGCTGTAAACTACAGCGGAAAGCTCCAGTTTTGAAATGCAACATGGAAATACAGCACTGGTGTGGGGTCTTTTAGGGGGTGGCTGGGTGCATCTGAACCTGTTAGTGAATCCCACATTCTGACGCTACCAAAGAGACCCTGCCTCAGACCTGACTGTCTTCTTCCGAACCAAACCCTCATGATATATTTTTTTAAATTATTAAAACACAATGGAAGATGATAGAAAGACACAATACATGCCACCAACGGCAAATTGGGTTACTCTGGTATCCTGCAATATGTGCGTAATCTGGGAAGGACGTTCTCAGCCTGTAAAACATGGCTGTCATACATATGCCCGTTAAGGTATTTATGCAGATCGCTCACATGAATGGAAAAGGGGGGAGAGATGGCAGCAAAATAACAAGCTTATTCCACTGACACTGAAAACCTGGGAAAAACATGGCTAAGACTGGCAGAGTGTTTGATTAGTGTTTGTAGCCTGATGAAGCACACGGAGCCACAACCCGTAATTAGCAACGCTGTGGCAGACAGGGACCGTCTCATATGGTGCTGAACGGGTTCTGGGAGACTGCCTCTGTCAAAGGTAAGGCCATGCTGCTGGGAACCTCCATTTGAAAAATAAAGAAATGAAATTGTGTCATGGTCAAAAAGGATGGGGCTACACAATGACAAGTACTCTTAAGTGTCATGTAGCTTTTCTGCTACATGGTCACCCCAATTCTGTGACATGGGCTCGCAAATGTGCAACAGGATCACTGGTCATTACCCTCTCAGACAGATCTGTCCAATACCACTCAACCACCCAACCTCCATCCCCCCACTCCAAACCCCATCCCCCCACTCCAACAGGGCTTATTGAGTGTCTGCCTCCCAGGGAGACCCCTCTTCCCCCTGGGCTCCCAAAAAAGCCAGGATGCAGTGATTATCTCCGGGTCTGCATGAATGGTTGGATTTGAAGTTATCATTAGGGTTGGGGGAGGGGGGGACTTACTCGGACCCACTGGGGATAACAGCACTGTGTGTCGATAGCGAGCACCTCCACCACTTTCCATGGTGTGCTCTGAAAACAGCGCCTGCAATCATTCACTCTTCCTCTGTAGCAGCGCTGTGCTGGGAGCACAGAATACACCCAAGCTCCATGAAAGGCTTGCACACACAAAACCGAGACCACCGGAAAGACGTACACCAAAGACTATTCCACATAGATGCAGTAAGCCACAAACACCTGACAGGATATCTTAAAACACCCAGAATGACAGGGGATACTTTTTTTGTTGTTGTCTGTGATGGTGCTTTAATGGGAATTCGTTTAAACCTCGCCAAAAGCATTGAACGCTAAATGGTATTGGACAAAACTGTCAGAAGCTACCCCTTTTATCATTTTTGGCTGTTTTTTCCAACACTTTTCCAATAACTTGCCAATTCTCAATGACAGAAGTTATTCAAGCCTGGAGGTAGATTCAGAGAACAATGCCAGCACAGAACCTCTGGGCGTTTGTGTTTCACACTCTTAAGAGTGTCCAGCCATGAGTTCTCTGGCCAAAAAAACGGTCTATTTCAATAGTAGGCCCTGGCAAAGACAGTGAATCCATCAAATTGACAGAATTTCTAAAAAATCACTTTGCAAAACAAAACTCAGAACTTAATGGAATGTACTCATTGCCATTACAAAAAATATGCCATTATCAGTATATAATAATAGTTATTGTAAAACTTATGAAGAAACTATTTTCTACATGGCTTCCAGTCAGGCTTACAAATGCAAATCTAATGACTGAAACTGAATGGAAACTGAACAGGCTGCAATGGAGCCCCTCACACAGGCTGCCCTGCATCCCTCACACAAATCCCAATGGAGCCCCTCAGACAGGCTGCCCCAAACCCCTCAGACAGGCTGCAATGGAGCCCCTCAGCCAGGCTGAAATGGAGCCCCTCAGACAGGCTGCACTGAACCACTCACACAAGCCTCGACGGAGCCCCTCAGACAGGCTTCAACAGAACCTCTCAGACAGGCCTCAGACAGGCCAAGATGGAGCCCCTCATTCAGGCCTCAGAGAGGCAATGATGGAGCCCCTCAGCCAGGCCACGATAGAGCCCCTCACACAGGCCTTCAGGGGAGCCCCTCACACAGGCCTCAGTGGAGCTCCTAACACAGGCAGTGATGGAGCCGCTCAGGGTAAACAGGGACTACAGGTGCCTGCTGCTGCTTCTTCAAACCAACAGGCTCATTAATGACAAAAACACCCAGATGAGGACAGCCAGTCAGACATTAAATAACACAAAAGCTTTGTGTCATAAGAGAGTATGTGTGTGTGTGTGTGTGTGTGTGTTTGAGTGACAGAGTAAGAGAGTATGGTGATTACAAGTGTTAGCAGGGATATGGCTTGGCACCCGTGCATGAAAGCTGAATTGACAGCGTATGTGCACGTGCACATCGATGCATTCGCCAAACACTCCACCTACAATGGAATTAGAACAGCCAAGCTTAGAGCCCCACGACACTGAGGCTGGCTCAAACCCGACACCCGGCCTCTCTCTCTTACTCTACAGTGGTATTACTGCCTCCAAACGCACTTTCCTTGGCTTGCCAACTGAAGTAATGGTCTCCAAAGGACTTCAGTCAAAGAGAAGGGCTGACATTAATTATTCAGCCTCCTGCATTCCTACAATACCACCCTCTGGTACTTACAATGTAGTCGTGCGGTGAGCGCCGCAGGAGACTGCATCGGCGAGGTTTGCCCTGGCTCCCTCCCACACTCCTGCAGCTCGCCTGTATTTACACCGCTCTCAACTTAAACATGCACACACAGCTGGGATGTGCTGGCTGCTTTTTTTTGGTTGTCCCCACTTGGGACAATTCAAACCGGCCATGGGTTTTTTCTGCAAAGAGCAGAACAGAATGTTTTTTGTCCCTAAAATATTTGGGTTACTCGTGTTCCATTCCTGCCATATGATGAAATAAAGAAAGCACATGATGCTGCTGGTTTGAGGGGCATGCAGAAGCTTTACCTGGTGGAGAAGAGGTGTACAAGTAGAGACAGGGAAAGAAGGGAGAGAATGGTAGAGAAACAGAGAGAGAGAGAGCGAGAGAGAGAGAGACTCGCTACCACTTGCCTGCTCTAGGGGACTGTCAGCAGTAACATTTGGGCACATCCTTCCTAAACCTGAAGCACGCTTTTTAAAGAAACAAGAAAAAAAAAAAAAATTAAACAAGACACCCTCGCCAGCTCCATCTCTACTACAGTGCCTCAACCATAACCATTTGCACTGAGAACTGAGACAGTGGAAGACCGTGAGATGGAGAGGAGGAGAGATAAGAAAAGATAAATAAATTTGCGTTGCTCCAGCTGACAGCCTGGATGCCTTCCAGCAGCCGTAAAGCAGAAGATGAGTGGTAATGAGAACAGGCGCGTGCTGCGGGGGGCGGGGAAGCCCCTCCCCCACGGAGTGCACACACACAGCTAAATCCTTTATTTCGGCCAAGGGGTGGGGGGTGGAAAGGAACGCAAGTGGGGAGGGGAGGAGGGGGGTGGGGTCACGTGGGAGGGCCCCTGTTAAAAGCCCGCGGTGACGCTGGGGAGCTCTGTCGCTGTTGTCGGACCCCGGCGCTCAAGCGTCTGCCTTCCCCCTGCGAGTGGTCACAGCAGCAGCAGCGGGTTTCCGCGGAGCCAAGCACACTCTTCCCAGGGCTGGCCCTCAGAGAGACAAAGAGAGAGCGAGAGAGAGAAAAAGAGCGAGGGAAAAGAGAGAGAGCAAGAGACAGAGACGCAGAGCGAGAGGGAGACAGACGACGGCTCCTGTCCTGCCTAGCAACATGCGGCTGATGCGCGAGAGCTGCGCTGCCTTTCCACCGCTCAGCACCGCCTCTCCGAGCTGCCGACAGTCTCAGGCAGCGGGATCCAGCTAGGGCCAGCCGGAGAGGGGCGAGCCACAGGGCGGGGGTGAGCGGAGCGAATGGAATCTGGGCAAGAGGAAGGAGGCAGCTGCTCTGGCATTTGACAGCGATGCTGGAACCACAGTGAGCACAAGGTGCTGGGTGGGAAAAAGCCAGGAAAGGAAAAAGGAAAAAAAAAAAAAAAGACTGTCACGCCAAGAGAATCCAGCCGTGGCCGGTGGAGACGAGGGGATTATAAGCACACGGAGTGGGGGGATCTGACCGGAGGAGTAAATGGGAACAGAACCCCCGATTTGAGGGGAAGGACCACAGACGACGGTTGCTCCCTGAAACTGGACCAAACGGATTGGGAAATTAAAGTGGCCCGGAGGATGTGTGCCTGATTGGAGGGGGTTGGGGGTGGGGGTGGCGGTGGAGGGAGGGAGAGAGAGAGGGAGAGCTAGAGCGAGAAAGACAGAACGATAGACAGGAGCACGGCAACGCTATTCCTGGTTTCAGTGGCGCGTGCGATGGCTCGTCGAGCGCTTCAACGGACGGCACATGCCTGCGTCCGTGCGGAGGGGCTGCTGCGGGGAGAGGTATGTCTCGCCTGTTCTCTCACCCCTCCATTCCCTTTCTGGCTGCTTTCTGCAGTGACAAAAAGCCCATTGTCTTCTCCTCCCCCTGGAAGCTTTAAAAAGTGCACCGTGTAAGAAGGGGAAGGGGCAGTGAATTGTGCTCATCAGATTCAGATTCCCAGCATCTCCCATTTTCACCCCAATCCCTTTCACCCCTCACCCGATCCGATACCTTGTGGTACCCAACTGCTCATCTCAAGACACAGAATAAAAGATCAGACAAAGCAAATAAAGCAAAAACCACAATTCCATTTTACTGTCCATGACCAGTCTTCCAGACAATGTTTTTAAACACTCAGCCCAATAGGATAACAGCAGTAGATTACACCTCTACCTTAAAACGATTAACTGCACCTTGTTTTTTTTTTTTTTTTTGTACCAGTGAGCTCTGTTCACTTCTCTTTCGGGAAGGGGGAGGGGGCTGTGTTCACCCGAGTGCTGAAACCAAGACTGGGATGAGCCGTGAGACCTAGAGAGTACCTCAAAACCATGCTTTAAAGCCAGAGAGCAGCGAAGCAGTGGAGCATGCGTGTGCACCTGCATCCTGTGTTTCTCCAAGCTGAAAAGTTTCGCCTCCCCTGACGCAGCAGTGTCAGAACTCCCTCCCCAAAGTGTGATCACCCCACCCTGGAGGGTAACTAGAGAAGCCTCTAGTTACTTTACGTTTACATTTATTCATTTGGCAGACGCTTTTATCCAAAGCGACCTACAAGTTCAGTGCAGGAGGTCGTAACTGCTGAATTGGATGCTCTCTTTCAAAAACAAACAACGCAGGGCTGTAGTCAATCTCTTAACACATGAGTCAAGGGCATGTCTGGCACGATTGCAGCCATTCAACTCTCCAGTGATCTCATGAAATCCATACTTAAAAACAGTCGCAACAGTACACCGACTAATCTAGAGCAACAATGGTATGCAAAAAAGTTAGCCATTCTTCACCCTGACAATTAACTCCAGCTTGCTTGTTGATTAGAATATGAATAGAGCATGGCCTGTAACAGCAGTACTGTGTTAGGGAGATGCTGGGACTCCAAGTGGCCAGACCCTGCCTGCTGCTCAGCGGCTCACATCATATCACACACACTTTACAGTGCACATGGACAAAGCTTCCAAAGCCATGGCATAGCTCTCATAATGCCGAACCTGAGGTTGGCACGCAAACCCCCCAAATGGTCGAAAACACGACAAGGGCACCAAACCCGGAATTCTAGCCTTAATGACCTTTGCAACCTTTTGCTCGTTAAGCTTACCACAATGGCTCCCACTGCCAGAATTGACGTCTCAGTCCGCTTCAGACCCCGTTTTGATTGGAGCACCATGGTTGTAGTATGGCAAGAATGCACCCCTCTCCTCAGCCAATCGGATTCTGTTTTTATGTACTCTTTAGCAACGTGCACTTAAGGAACCCAGCCACATGCAGTCCAAAGACAGGCTTCTGATTAGATTACCAATAACACCTCACAGTCTGTTTGTGGTCCCTTTCTGTGTTTATGGACATCAAGCAGGCAGGCTGACTGCACACGCTTCCACTGACCAGCCTGTCACTAGTGACCTCCCACAAACAAGCCCAAAGAGCTGTTCACACCCCTGCCCCCATGCCCCCCTGCTTAAGTTTGCAAACTGGCAATCCTCCCATCTTAGGTGGAGGGGAAATCCAGCGCCCTTTGACCTTTTGTCACCTTTTCTTTGGGGGGGAAAAAACCCTTTAAAAATTGTCTTCATCCAAGGCTTAGGCCAAAGCTTTCATGCTTCAGCCTAAGCCTAAGCTTCAAAGCCCCAGGAGACTACTTTTCTCTCCCCAGGGGCTCAGGACGGCGGTGTGGATGCTGTCCATCGGAAAGGTTAGGCTGCCGCAGTGTCACATCCCTCCCTGCCCCAAGAAACAAGGATCCAAATGCAAGCAGACAGCTGAAATGCTAGGGCAAATTGCAATAAAGAAAGGAAAAAAAAAGAGTTTGGAGTGCCTTCCACCAATAAAAAATTCAAACATCCTTGTGAAAACGCAGTCATGAACAGACAGGAAATTGTGCCCTGGGAAGCCCCCACAGAAGGGTGAATGTGAAGGTGAGTGACAGGTTGAGAGTCGTTATCGCTTGGCACTGTCTGCGGTATCTACCTCAGCGCTGGCTGAGTGTTGACAATCCGTTCTGACAGAGTTTTCCCCCTGCTGCAGGAGCCCAGGGGGTGGGGAGATGACAGCAGTAGGTTGTGGTGCAGTAGCATACTGTGTAACTGGAGAATTTCTCTAGCTTTGATGTGGTCTGAAGAGCCTTATTAGGGTGTACTCACACTAGGCCCGGTTGCCTTGTACCGTGCCGAGCACGATTGTCCCCCCTCCCCCCCCCGCTGGCCTGCGCTCACATTGCGCTTAACGTTCCAGGCCCGAGCACGCTTACGTCACCACGATGCGACTTTTTGTGTTGAAGAAAAGTGCTCCAGCACAACACAATGGGGTTCATGATTGTACTTACTTTGTGGCTTATTTGGAGTCATTTTGGGTGCAGTGACACACGGCCCTCTCACATGCCTTAAAGATTTATCGATTATGCAACGCAGTGATTTTCAGTTAATCATGCTGCACGTATAAGAAGATTTTTACGGAGGCAGCTGACGTTTCAGTCATTATGCTAAGGGACAGACCAATATTTTGTGTCAGATTTGTGTCAGATTACTGTAGCCTAATCACAATAATGTTAGCTAATGCTAACCAGTTAGGGCTACCTCTTGTGTGTGCACTACTGTCATCATTACAACAACAAACATCTTATATTACTACTTGGATAGTACACTTTTCAATTCATTCGAGGATATTTGGGTTAATAATGGGTCTGGTTCTCATCTTATTGATGAACGTGAATTGTAGTCGGCAAGTAAAGCTCCAAATTCCTCCCTCAACGTCAGCTGCCTCCGTAAAAAATCTTCTTATACGTGCAGCACGATTAACTGAAAATGGCTGCATTGCATAATCGATGCTAACTAGCTGGGGAGCTAACGTTAGCTATCTAGCGACAGATTTGACAAACATAGCTAGTTAGCTAACTGGCTACCTATCTGAACGATTGTTGAAGACTAGCTACTTAAACAGTTTGGCTGCTTCATTTGTGATACTCTGACAAAGCCCCTGACAACAGCAATGCTTACATCGCCAATGGGACAGTCGCATCATTGACGTCATGTTCGAGTTCCATGCTCGGGCACAGTTAGCGATCACACTGATGCGTACTGTGCCCGAGTCCAACTGAACCGTGCCCAAGCCCACCTCTTCAAGCGTGCCCGGGCACGGTACGATTACACTAGTCAAACGAACTGGACTTTGGGGGTCAAATGTGCTCGGGCACGGTACGGATCGCCTAGCTTGAGTACACCCTTAGTCAAGACCTATATTGGGGGCGGGATCCCATTTTAACCATCTGCCCTGAACTTTTGTTTGTTGTTTTTCCCCCAACTGTGATCAAAGAAATGTGCAACCCCATGACCCTAAAAACAAATAAACGAATAAACCCAAAACAAAGAGAGTTGAGACCCAGGTCACACAGGAATGTGCTATTGTTGCTATTGTTTCTGCATTGTTCTCAATTCCTCATTTTTGTTTTTTTTTTCCCATTCCAGACGCCACAGAAAGATTCCTGAAAACCATCAACCTTTTTCCCGGACTCACCGAAGCACAAAAGCTGGATACATAGGAAACTCGGCTCCAACTGGCTCCTGTGGGAAAATGCACTACCTCCCTTGTAGCTGGGCCCCGGACCCCGCACGTGCCGAGTTGCCATCTTCGATAAAGGCTGGGCCTGCTGGCACTGCGCGTTCCATGTGATTGGACGTGACTGTCCGAGGCCCTTAACACACGCGCATCATGCAGTGGAGGCGGCGGCACTGCTGCCTAATCAAGATGCCCTGCAGCGCCAAGCGCTCGCTCTTCCGCTCGCATGCCCTCGGCCTCCTCTCCCTGGCCTCTCTTGCCGGCCTCTTCCTGTTCGTCTGCCGCCAGGACTGGCTGCCAGGCCGGAGGGACAGCCCTGTGGCATATGCTGCGCGGGGGCTCCGCCCTCCGAGGGGCGAGACCAATCAGAGCTCACCAAGGGGTGCCTGGAGGGAGCCCCTTCCCCCAGCCCCTAAGCCGGGGGCCAACCTGAGCTCGGACCAGGCCGAGCCGTCCTTGCAAGGGGCGGTGGGCCTGGAAAACTCTCTGAGTGCCAACTCCACCCTGTACGGTGGGAAGGGGGCTGTCGGAGGCCTGCCCGCGGCGAAGCCCTACCGCTATGTCATCAATGAGCCTGACAAGTGCCGCGGTGCCAACCCCTTCCTGGTGCTGCTGATTGCGGCTGAGCCTGGCCAGGCAGAGGCGCGGGACGCCATTCGGCAGACATGGGGGAACCACAGCCTGGTCCCCGGGCTGGGCCTGGTGCGCCTCTTCCTGCTGGGTCTGGGGAGGCCCGGGGATGCCCGCCTGCAGCGGTCCATTGAGGAGGAGAGCCGGCGGCATCATGACATCATCCAGCAGGAGTACCTGGACACCTACTACAACCTGACCATCAAGACGCTCATGGGCATGAACTGGGTGGCCACACACTGCCCGCATGCTGCCTACGTCATGAAGACAGATAGCGACATGTTCGTCAACACCGAGTACCTCATCCAGAAACTGCTGAAACCAGGGCTGCCACCCCGCCAGAACTACTTCACAGGCTACCTGATGAGGGGCTACGCACCCAACAGGAACAAGGACAGCAAGTGGTACATGTCACCCGAGCTGTACCCGAGTGAGCGCTACCCGGTCTTCTGCTCGGGGACAGGCTACGTGTTCTCGGCCGACCTCGCTGGCAAAATCTATGCGGCATCTCTCAGCATCCGCCGTCTGCACCTGGAGGATGTCTATGTAGGCATCTGCCTGGCCAAGCTGCGCATCGACCCTGTGCCCCCACCCAATGAGTTTGTCTTCAACCACTGGCGTGTCTCCTACTCCAGCTGCAAGTACAGCCACCTGATCACCTCTCACCAGTTTCAGCCCGGGGAGCTGCTCAAGTACTGGCACCACCTGCAGAGCAACAAGCACAACGCCTGTGTCAATGCTGCCAAGGAGAAGGCCGGCCGCTACAGGCAGAGGAAGCTGCACTGGGGGCGTGACGGCCTGCAGTTACCTGGCGACACTCATGCACCGAGGTCACAGTGACACTAGTGGGTGTCATGGGGCGGAGCCAACACAGGGACTTTGGTAACCTGTACAGACTTCATTGAAATTATTTTTTCAATCTAAAGGAGATGTTATGTATTGTAAACTTGTAAACAAATGTGGGAAAGTTATTTAAAAAGGGCAAGTAAAAAACAAATATAAAAACAAAATATGTTCATGTGCAATATTGAGCATGCACAAAAAAAAGAACACGTTACGCTGCCAATTAAAAGTATACAAAACAAAGAAATGGTCGAGTTGTTGGGTCATGCATTGTACTATTTTTGAACTGTGGTGCAGTTAAGTATGATGAGAACCACTCAAAAAAAGCAACCAAAAAAAAAAAAAAAAAAACAAGAAAACAGACATTATAGTGACTTCCTGCAAAATACTTTTTTTGCAATAGACATGCTGAATCCTGTGAAGCAGGATCAGCTTACTGATCATCAGGTCTCTGTGTTCTGCAAGAGTTAGAAGTTGATGGAATACTACCTCAAGATCATGGCCATGTACCCAACAAGGGTTCAAGCTTTTCAGTTTCTACTGAAATGGTATCAAAAATTGCTTTTTAAAAGGGGGCTAGGGAACAGAGTACTATAATGTTATGTGACATGGTATAGCAACATGCTGGCTGATCTAGGAAACAGAACATTACCACATGTGACAGGCAGCCTTACTCATCCCAATGTTCCCAGCGAGCTCCATTCTCTGATTTCACACACACATACTAACTGTATGGAAAGGTTTTTTTTTCCCTCCATCCATTTCTGACACTTTCAAACTGACACAGCTTTTCTACAATCTACTTACTAAAAACTAATAAGATAAGCAGATGAAATCTTCAAATACAAGAGTCAAGTGTTAAACCTGTTCCAGTTGCTGTTATTTCTTATGTGGTAACACTGACAACAAAAAACAGTTCCTCTCCACAAGGATTTTTTTTTTTTTTTACCAACTGCAATTTCTGCTGAGAACATAGATTAATATTAGCTAAATATTGCACCTCAGTGACGTGATGCAAAAAAGCTGAGAAAGTATTTACACAATGAGAATAAATTAAGAATCAGCAACTCTAAATGCAGGAGGCCGTATTAAAATCAGACCAACATTTAACATGGATACCACAAGCTGAGATGCGTGGACATTAAAAAAGGGGGATATCACTGTGTGGCTACCATAAACAGTGTAATACTTAAGGATATATACCTGTATAACCTGTAAGTAATAACAAAAGGATGAACAATGTTTTCTTGTTTTGATTAACTTCTTGGTTGATGTAATCCTTTGTTCTTGCCCTTGAACCACATTTATTTTAATTCCTTTTAGAATTTCTACAATGTGTTTAATCCGCTGGTTGCACAATCACTTCCGCGTTCTACTTATTACGGCTCGGTTGTTTCCGGGTCAATTTGGCGACGTTCTACACCCGCTGTAAAGGGCTACCAAAAGTTGAATATCACCGATGTTCATCGGATTTGCAGGACGACTAAAGCCCCAACCAGCAAATTAGACAAAGGATTTAAATTATATGCTGCGTCTTATATATACACAGCTACAAAGATAAGAAAACAACTATTAACTAACTAATGCTAGCTAACGTCAAATGCTAGCTTTCGTTGTACAAGTTCGCTAACATTAACTATGTTAGCAGTGTACCTGTTAAAGCAGAAAGACATAGGGACTGTATAGCTAATGTGCACACTTCAGTATTTATTTATCGCAAGTAATATCGTCATCGCAATAGATTTTCCTCATATCGTGCAGGCCTATTCCTAAATGCCTACCAACTTGGACATTTTCCGTGTCTCCCTGTTTTATCACACCTAATTTGATTGGTCACATAATTTTATCAAGTTAATAAGGATAAGATGGAAACGTGTGTGTTTGGGTGATTTACATTAATTTACAAATTTACATTAAGGTAACACTGCTAATATACACCATCTAAGGCATTATAGTTATCAAGGAAGGTTAATCAAGTTTGTTTTAGTAGGGAGAGAAGGTAACGCTAAGCATTCAGGAGGGTAGGCTTCTTCTAGGAACATGGTTCAATAATAACACACTGTTCTTATAATAACCTACTAGCTCTTTTCCATGAAGCAGAGGTTATATTTCTAATTTCGACCATCAAGGGTTGTTGGCTCTATGAGCTGATCAAGTGTCTGCTGCAGACCTTAGTGTGAGAGGAAATGGTGAAATTATCCCTGCGTATGTTTACCAGCCATTGTCTTCTCAGGTCGGGATGGGTCGGAGAGCCATGGAAACTTAGTATGCCGTTAAATTTGGATGATGCCAAACAAAGTGGGACACAGCTAGGGGTTCAACGGATCACAAAACTCACGGCTCGGATCGTATCACGATTTTTCCTGATCGGATCATTTTTCGTATTAGCAAAAAAGAGGAGACAAATATAACTTTACTTAAAGAACCATTACTCCATTACTTAAAGAACTTAATATATACATTTTACACTTGATCGGTGGACTTAACTGCCAGCTAGCTAGCTAACTTTAGTTTCAACTAATTTGAACAGATGAATCTGGGTGCTAGTTCTTTCATTAAATTAACTAGTGATAGCTAGATTGGTAGCGGTATTATCTAGCTAGCAGATTAATGTCAGTTGTAACTAGCTAGTCACTTAGCTAGCTGGCACAGTTAGACACAAAGATGTTCATACAAATGTTCGAATAAACTTGCAAACATAAAATTATATCCAGAAAATTATTAACTCATTGTATGACTGAATAGTGAGTGAGTTCGGACGCAGCCTTTGTCTTCGCAACGCTTCTGCTAAGTAAGGTTGCTGGTTTTTACATTTACATTTATTCTTTTGGCAATTTTTAAAATTGCGCTTGTATCTTTTCACTGCAACTCTGCACCGAGATTCAGGAAATTATTACTTTAAAAAGTAACAGCGGCAGTAAAACTGTATTTCACACTATTATGGTTAAACTTTGCAATTAATCCGCGGTTCACATGCGTGCCGAACCGTGGGCGGGGATCCGTACAGATCACCGATCAACTACGGTCCGTTACAACGGTTACACCACTAGACACAGCAAGAGTATTTCTTCTTCCTGTTTTTGAAAATGTTCCGTCTTGAACATTTTTTAGCGTACACTCATTGTGAAATAGCCTAAACATTACGCTATCAAGAGCTCTCTAGCTAGCTAGCTCCAAGTAAACAAATAGACCGGAAATAACCGAGCAGTATTATTTTTAATCGGAAGTACGTCACAAAGCCTAGTGCATGTAGCGCATTCTATGCCTGGAATTGAATCCAGCATCCTAGAACCAAAGTGCATCACTGGTCTCCATGTCTCTCCTGAGACAAACCATTGACAAACTCAATGATCAAGTCAAGTGGATGGTTTGAATAATGCTGTGCACCTGCTCTGAGCTCATGTAGATGGTGTAAAGAACAGAACACTATGTATGTCCTGTGCATTTCCTCTCTGAGTAATACGTACACCTAGAGCAAGTAATGCAGCTTCAAATTTGAGGACTGGATTTTTATTGGTTTCTACTGAATTTTTCAACAGTGTGTCAATTTCTGTCTTTTTTGGTAGGGTTCCCCTTTCTAACAGCCAATGGCAAAAACATATAATTTGCTTGCTAAAAAAGAAAGTGAGAACACGTTTTTGTGATGTGGGCATGTTTACTTTTCTTGAGACATGACATTTGTTTACCTTTAGAAACTTACACGAGAGTCCCTAGGACCTCAACAAATGCTGACACTGTGTTGAAAATTTAAAAGAGTGCTAGGAAAAGGAGGCTTAATTCTGTGCAAGACATAAATGTATATAATTTCACACAATACTAACACTTTAAGAAAGGATTTTAGCCACACTGATAGTGCCACTTGAGCTGGCATAACACATAAATAAAAAGGGACACCATATCACACTGCTGCACAGTTTTTATGGTTTACGTGCTATAGGAGACACTGAGTGAAACACCATATGCAACAAGGCATACTGCCTAGCCAATTGCTGATTCTTACACCCTTAGCAGAGTGATGTCACATTATGAAGATCTTTGCACCATTCGAAGGCTGAGAGACAGAATCTAAACTGGCTGTAAGCACAACAACATGTATCTGCCACTTTACACTAGCTTGGACATGCCTTGTAATCTGCACCGGATGATGTTGCAATGAAGCACGAAAGGAAGAAGCAGGAAAAACAAGACGTCTACTGGACACCTAAAAAAGTTACCATTACACAGTATAACAACACTACAGAAAACGTGCTTTAAACTGTCCTCTGATCCACAAGTTAACAATAATACTCAAAAACAGGATTTGAACTGTTTCACATTACACAGTGTATCAATACCAAACAATTCTTACATTTAAACATCTTTCTGTGAGTCATGGAATGACAGGTTTTTTACACTTGGATTTCCTCTGTTCCATCTGGAGTGGGAAAGAGAGCAGCATGGCAGCTTCAAGCTTGCTAATGCAGAGCAGGGGGTGGGGACCAGAGAAGAGGCTCTCACTGATCAGCACCAGGGCCACAGCAAATGTCTGCTGTGATGAGGTGGAGAGGGACTCCTTTACGTGTTCCTGCAAAACCTGTGCCGTGGCAGCAACAGCGTCAAACATCTGAGACAAACACCTCCACCTTTCAAACAAACAACGTTTCCATGTATAAAAAAAGGTCAGAGAGCAGCACCTCCTTGTCTGTCGTTGGCTTACGGATAGAGATTGGCTATGTTTCATTTTAAGGTAATGTGAGGTGAGATGGAGTACACGGGGGGGGCAGCTGCCAATGGCTGGGCTCCAGCGTCGGAATCTGCATGCACGTGTCTATGCGCATTCAGGCTTTACAGGGATCATCCCTTCAGCAGTTTCACTGAAAGAGCTGGGTGGCAGGTACGAGGTAAGGGCAAAGATAAATAAGGCTGGAAATGCTGGCTTTCGGAAGGAATATACCTGCACATCTCCAACCCTTGCACTCCAACACCCCACTGGGCACAGGCACAGGCTAAACATCTGTGAGGGAATGCCATTAACCCGACAATGAACTGACATCCACACACTCAGTCCAGCACTCTTTTAATCTGTCTGATTTATTCTGACCTCATCTTCTGATGCATGGTCACATCTTGAACTACATTTCCCCCACAGTGGTGGCAGGACGGACTCCACTGCAGAGGCTGCAAGAACATCGACCAAACGAGTGATGGCGGTTTGCTTAACCCTTTCGCACGTAACTTATTTTATACTATGTAGCGCACGTGTTAGGTTACATGGATTGTTATGTTTTCATTAGCGTTATTAAGCTTCTCAGTTTTCACAGCTGCATTTGCTATACTTTTTAATGTTATACTGCTGTTTCCTCAAAGCTAACATTAGCTAGAATTTTTCCAATCCAGTGTTCTAATCGCACCGGTTTGACCATACGCACTAAATGGCTAATCACACCGTTTTGACTGTATGTGTGAAAGGGTTAAAACACAAAACCATGTGCACTTCCGCCGCGCCTCATCACCATGGCTGTGACTTGGCTGTATGTGAACACCGCATATACTGAACTATACTGAAAATCTTTATGATGGTCTTCAAAAAAAAATACAGAAAATCTTTATGATGGCCCCCATTACCAACGCCTCTTTGAGCAAAGGAGACTGCATGCACCACCCCAAACAAAAATCAGGACAGAAGCCTGTTCAATGGGCCCTCTTTCTGGCCGCCTTTACTCAATCTATTCAGATGTCAATGAAAACTGTGTGTCCTTAGCACAACTACTACTACACTATGCAACCAGGATAAATGTAATGCAAGTCAGTTCATGCAATAGGGAGGTGGCTAGTCTGACTCCCACTTTTTCGGCACTGTGACAGGCAATGAGGGCTCCTTCCCAGCTTGGCAGTTCTTCTTGAGTTATAAAAACATATGAGTGCTTTGGGAATTACAATTTGTTATTTTTATCGCAAAAGCTGTAATACTCAGCTTGCTGTAAGCAGTGTTCTAAATTGCGAAATATTTTCACTTCATTATAGCATAAGTATTGTGTTTTGTGTAAAAGTGTAAAATTACCACTGGAGAAAAGTTTGGAAGTGTGACCTCTTTCACAGCAAACAACATAAGAATGTTAAAATGACTAGTACATCTTGATTATGAGTGTTGCAGCAGGGTAGTTGTTTTTCGTGAGAAAAGTTCAGTGCCTTTCTATGCCGTCCGCATTGTGGAAAGGAAGCAGTATGAGATGTGACCAAAAACCCACAACAAAAACAAAGCATAATTTTCACCCTTTGAGTGCTGGCACACCTATGAGAAGACAATGAAATGTGTGAGACTCAAAGTAGGAAATCGCAATACTTCTTTTTCTTAAGTTAAGACTGTGGTCAAGGATTTGAGATGTCCTGGATAGGAAGGAAAAGGAGGAAGATGGCCAGAACATAGCCCTCCCCCTCCCCCTCCCCCACTCAATATGCCTCAAGTTAAACTTGAGTTTCTTAAAGATTAGCTTCACGGCCTGGGTTTAATTAGTGCAACTGATGTGGTGGACCGGCTGTACTATTTGACTCTCATGGTGGGGTGTGGATCCAGATAAACCAAAAAAAGCAGTTAAATAATGGCGGCGGCTTTTTGTGTCCCTAATGAGAAGAGCGACCTGCTGCGCTCGTGATGAAACCTGCGGCCCCGGGCTGAGGCAGAACAGATGCAGGACACACCGCACCCTCCCCCGCAAAATAACCCTCCCAGCCTTGCGGGCTTTCCAGGCAGCGCATCATCTTTCAACAACTGGGAAAAAAATAGTGAAAAACAAGTAAAGTCAAATGTGCTGCTTGAAGAAGAAGTAGTAATGACGATGACGTTCAATCCGCAGAGACATTCCAAGGTGGGTAACAGCCAGACACTCATCCAAAAATAGCGCAAAGGAATCTCCCATACCCTTTCCCACGGCAGAAGCCTTTGGCACACACTGGCTGCTGGCAGCAGCAGGGGCAGCCGGATTGGAGAGGGCCGGGGGGGTGGAGCGCTCCAACTCAGCCGAATACCCAGAGGAAAGACATGAGGGCCTGCTGTGATATTTACCACTGTTGCCGCAGGGAGAGGGACAAGCAATATTGAAGCAGTCAACATTGCTTGCTCTCTCACATGCTGGGGCAGGACACACAAAAGCTGAAATGAGCAGAGATGCTGGGGGCAGTACACACACTAGTGCACATGAGCAAAGGTTCTGGAGACTAGACTACAGGCACTTGAGAAGATAACCAGACACACTGATAGAAGAGCACACACCAGCGTAGATGACCAGATTATGTAGCACCGAGCTGGCTCCGTTCCCTAGATGCTGGCAGATGCGGAGGTAGTTATGAACTCAAATGAATGTGCCGGTGTCTTACAGAGTGATTAATGGTGCAAAAGGGCTGCCTTATGAGAGCAGTGGACCCACCAAGGGCAATTAATCAAACTGAGCCCTGGAAGGAAGCTGCCAGAAACAGACCTGTGGGGGGAAGGGGAGGGGTTAATGGACACTGTCACTGGATACAGTAATCAATCACACCCAATATTTACTTTCTGCAATCAATCAGACCCCAAAACTTATTTCCTGCAATTGATCAGACCCCAATATTTCCAGTTATCCACCAGAGCCTGACATTGATTGTTGCATTCTAACAATCAATCAGAGGCCAATATTTGTTTCCAGCGATCAATCAGAGGCTGATGATTATTTCCAGTGCATTGCACTTAGTACGAGAATTCCATGGGGCTGTTCTGTTCCTGGCTAAATGAGGACAGGAGGCAGCGATTTATACTCCAGGGAAAAAACCATGAAGCCATTCAGATATGCCTTCAGTATCAGCTCGATTGGAATATAATGTACTGTTATGCTCACAACGGGGAAAACTAGGTAACCTAACCAAAGAAATAATTATGTTAATGAAAAAGATATTAAGGCCACACTTAAACAGTGACTACAGCCCAGTGCACATTTTGCAGTTAACCAGTTCAATGTACTAATGATTCGACCAGCTCCCATGCACTTATCCACCAGCTACAGGAGTTTATGTAAGACAAATGTATGACACCAACTTCATGTCTTGAAATTTGCAGGAGCTATAGAGAGTAACCTGAAATACAGAAGGACAAAAAACATCCTCTTTCTGTTCCTTTTTCTGTAATAAACAGTTAAAAAAATGTGAAACAGAATTTGAAGTGGATCTGTCTTATGTGACACCACTGCCTCCCAGATCAGCGTGCTCGTTTTCATCTGCACGGTGTTTCATTTATGCTTACTGGACCCTACAAGCCACAAGCTTTGACCTTCTAGCAGCCACTAGAAATGCGTAGGGAAAAACACAGTGAATGCTTATTATTAGTAACTGAAGCGCTCTGCGACGTCTGATTTGGGACACTTCCATATGGCAGGAAGTCTGTTAGGGTAAAGGCTCTGCAGCAATGATTTCCTCAATCCGTAAATGGCACAACTCAGTACCTGACACATGACACTTACACTACTGCTTACTTCTGCAGCGTGATACTGATATACTTGCATTTTTGTCATTTAGCAGATGCTCTTATCCAGAGCAATTTACAAAGTGCATCTAATAAAGTGGCGTAAGTATAGACAAGATGCTACTGACCACATTCAAACATGCATCATCCCCCCACAGTGAGGAGATAACAATGAATACAGGCTTTCATACATAACGGTAATGCAAGATACAATATACCTAACTGAAAACATACAACATACTCTAATCAAACTTCAAAACAGAGTAAAACTACACTCAAGAGGTGGGAAGATTCATGATTGGGTAGGGGATGCTGACGTGTAGCCTGAAGAGGTGGGTATTCAGGCTGCAATGGAAGATGGCAATAAATTATTATTTGTGATTAATGATATTATTATTAACAGTGAATGATGTAAACTGACGTGAACTGCATCCAAATCATGCAATTCACCAGAGTATAACGTTATTGTACAAACTGGCTACCTGGTCATAGAAAAACAATTATCCACGCCTAAGATAAATCATTGATTCTGATTGGTTGAGATGGTGTGTATTAAGTAGCTACAGTTCTCACTGTGTTGTTTTTTTGTTTTGTATTTAAGGACATAGCTAGCAAAAATGTGTTAAGTATTACTAGTTTAAAAAGATAAAGTGAAAAGTATTAAACTAAATGTGTCATTGTATGAACTTCTTTTATTCTGCAATTTAAAAGAACTTGCAGATTAATGGTCATAAACAGATACAGCAATGTTGCTCGGTGAAAGTGTAATAACTTGTATGTTAACCTGCAAGCACAGCCAAGTTGGCTACTCTACAACTTTCTTGGTTTTGGATTTAGTTGCGTTAAGACACTTTAAGTGTGTTACTTAAGGATATATCTCACCAGCCTTGTTACCATGCCCTGTATTAGTTAAAGGCCCTGTTAAAACTGGGTCTATGTATCACAGTGGACCTGCATAAAATAAAACGCAACTTTTCTGCTTAAGAAAGGTCTTTTTTTGCATGTCTCTATTCCCATAGCGATCAGTTCTACCTCAGGGCTACATAACACCATCCAACTCGTTTATTTTCCCACAAAGCCATCCTTGTTCATCCCTCTCGCTCGCACGTAAGCAAACACACACAAACACACACACACCAAACTCTACCCCCTTTGTGAGAATGACTGACACTAATATTAACACTGTTATCCTGAGGTGGCAGTGTGGCTTATTTTTATGGGAAATCTGTGGAATTTCCATGGGACATGACTGCAAGTTAACCTTTCGCCAAGGCAACATCTTCAAAATCCAATCAAGACGCAATTACAGCTGCAAAGTCCATTCCGACCAGCAAGTAACTGAAGTCATGCCAACTGCCAGTTCCCTGCCAAACAGTGACAGCTCTAGGGAGTGCCAGGCTTACCGTCACAGACTTCAGGGTCATGCCGTGGTAAGTTCCCATGGTGTCAATCTTGAACCCCTCAGTTTCTAAAATAAAAAAAAAAAAAAAAAAAAAAAAGATTGATTCAGTGACATTTTTAGACGTTACAAATTAAAACAAAACAAAACACCATGAAAGGTAATGTCATGTCAAAATCATCACATCACAGGGTCAGCCGAGCCAACCATTGAAAAGCAGCCTGTGACTAACCTGGGTACAATGCACTGCATGATCTGTCATGTATGTTTTTAACTGTACTCTGTCCCTGAGAAATAAACTAAACTAAACTTGGGAGTTAGTCTTGACATGGAAACTGTGTGTGCTGGACAATACTTGCTGGACAGCACTCAAGGTCACATCTTATTAGTTCTTATACTTTATTGTTATTTGAAACATTCAATCAATTAAACAAAGCTGGCCAAGGCTACAGTTGACAGGACAGTACAAGAGATGAAAGTTTCAGATACCACAAATCACTTGCTATGTGCAAGTTATTCATTAAAAAAGAATAAATAAATAAATAAATAAATAAATAAGCAAAATGAGTTCCAGAAAATTAGCTATTTGGAAAATACTCATGGTAAGCTGAATTATTTGCCAACAACGAACAGTTGAAAAGTTTTACGGTTAAGGCTTGTTTGGGGATGGAATAAGGAAATGCACTTGCATAAAATGAGAGACATTCATCAAAAATGAATTAGGTTGTGCTGGAATGCTCAGTGAACATACTGGCGGCATAGGAGCACTTTGCTGGATGGAACTTGTGCCGGCATGAACACTGGATGCAATGCATTTCCTGTTTATCAATGCATCACGACTCAAGCTGTCTGGCAGTTTCACGGCTGCCTCAGGCCAGCAGGCTGCCTTCAGTCGAGATGCCAAGGGAGCCAGGCAACCTTGCAGAAACCCTGCGACTCTTAGAGCAGCCTCGACTCTCACATCCACAGACCTTATACCTCAGAACACCTGCAAGGGCTTCAAGACCAATTTGCAGCTATCGCAAATCACATATTGAATCCTTTGGTTGCAAAGGAAAGACACAATGTATTAGAAAAGAATTTCAGTTCACTCTTGGAAATGCATGTCAGGTCAATTTTTTAAACACAGGGATCCAATTATATGTTTTTAATTGTGGACAGAGTCAGCTTCCATGGACTCATAAGGCATCAACCTGGGGCTACTCTGCACTTAAGTGGAATATGCATTTAACAAGGCTAAGTGAATTAAAGACAGTTTACAAAGCTCTATATCTATGTGTAGTTTATCATAGTCTTTCAGACACCCTACTGATGTATTAACTGGAAAAAAACATATACAGTCACATGAACAAAATAATGTCCTAAAGGTTTTTAAAGAGTTATGAGGAGGGAAGAGTATCTGTTATTCATTATCCAACATTCAGCATTATTCATAGCCCCTGCATACTAAATTCAGACTTTTTAGAGCACTGAATGAGTCAGAGTCCAAGAGGTTGAAAAGAGGGAGGGGCATTTTCACAGTGCTCACAGACTTCAGTTTTAGGGCTGCCAGTTACTGGACTGTAATTTGTCTTTAGAAGGAAAAAAAGATGCACATTTATCAGCTAGCCATTACATTTTCACTTCCAGTTTATCTAGCAAAAGCAAACCATGCCAGCAGAAAAATTCCACAATGGGACCGTAATACATAACTCATTTCCAAGTACTGGCATGAGATAACATGTTAATACTGACAGCTTGATTTTAATCACACTCACTGTCACTAAAAAAGTCAAGTCAGTTCATCTCTCCCACTTAACAACAGTAAAAAAACATACCAGCTGTAATATAGATCAAACCTAGAGAGAATTAAATGGCTGTATGGTGACTAAGCACCAACTTTGGGACATAGTGATATCATATTACTGCACTATGAGGGGACAAACCAAAGAATGCTTTTAGAAAACAGACAGAGAAGAGGCCAATCCATGGTAAATGACTAGATATA
Source organism: Megalops atlanticus (assembly GCA_019176425.1). Taxonomy (NCBI): domain Eukaryota; kingdom Metazoa; phylum Chordata; class Actinopteri; order Elopiformes; family Megalopidae; genus Megalops; species Megalops atlanticus. Next base: position 25,041,476 of record CM032896.1, read on the forward strand.
TACTCACCATCACACCTATGTTTCTAATACCTTTCCTTACAAAGATAACAAAAAATAGTAGGCTAACTTTGAAAGTGAACCCCATACAGAACATTAAGTTGGACATCCTTCTTCCCCACTCGGAGAGTTACTAATGCATGGAACGGTTTACCAGGATTTACAGTGGAAGTAAATAACCTTGCAGTGCACCAATAAGGATTTACTCCATTCGATTGGCCAGACACAGACAAAAAAAAAAAAAGTTTCAACGCAATTGATGAATGCCATAGTGCCACGATTTGGCAGTTATTGGCACACGTCTACCTTTGTAGCGGGGCCACATAGTTCCAAAACAAACCTATTCAGTATATGTGCCATTGGCTGACAGGAGCTTTAGAGATTTCACTTTCTGATGTGAATTTAATGTCAGGTATGCAGGAAAGGGAACGAAGACACTCCCAACTGTAACAGAACTGAGGACAGGAGAAACCTGACGGCGGGGAGGAGTCAGAAGTTTGAGGAAACTTGTCTGCTTTATTGCAGATCAGCACATTTCACGTGCTCACAGCACAGGAACTAATTTATTCCCAGAGCCAGACAGAGCCATCCCAGCATCTGTGAGATATACAACCACACTCCACTTCACAGAATAATAATTTCTCCATGGTCAGGGTAGCTGCACATTCCTGCGTGCGTGCAGGGCTTCGGAAAAGAGCCGCCTGTTAAAAATAGGGTCCATCTTGACCTGAAGGGTGGGGTAAATCACCCCCCCCCCACCTAAGCTCAACAAAATTTCGGAGCTTGCCATAGTTAATACCCTTTGTGCACTGGCTGTAAAGCAACCAAAAAACAAAATCTGCAATCTACATCATGTGATCAGATGCACATACTGTGCATTTTCAATGCCTGCCACATGTCTTGCCCCAAAACACCAATGGTGAAGCAACTCTATCAGTTTGGTTGCATCAATACAGCTCAGAATACCAACATTTACTAATACCCATTTGTTAACTTTACCAGTACCAATACCAATGAAGGTAATGAAAATAAAGAACAAGCTTCAAATTGTGACACATTTTCTGGTCTACACCTATTTTGTTATTTACAACTCTTATATCCAACAATGACAACAACAAGCATTTTTATTACATTTTGTTTACTTAACAGACATTCTTAGCTGAAACATACAATGAATTTACACAGGTGACAAACACAAGTTGCGGATTGTTAGACTGAATACTGGAGTAACCTTGCGCTTCTTCTTCAGACAGTTCCACTTGTTGGAGGCATCCTGCTATATTCTATTAACTGACACTAATTTGTTGATTCAGATAATCCACAGTGCCACAACTGCTGAACTGGTTTTCCTCTTTCTTTGTGTACAAGTGGCTTCTCACTGGTGTTTTTTTTCCATTTTCGGTTGTGATATCACCCCAGGACAAACACTGATCTGTATGTACCAGAGTGTGTTGCTGTGTTCTATGTATTGCTGCTTGTTTTGGGGTAGACAGGTTTATAATAAGTAAATGAAGCAGTACTCACCCTCTTTCCCTTTGAATCTCTCCTGATCATATCTGTTGTATGCGGCTGGCACGGGCTGTTTATTCCTTATAGATGGGTCCTTTGGAGAAAGAAAAACAAGTGGGTTAATTGAATAATATTCAAAGTAAATTTTCAAGTGTGCTTTTTGAATGCATTTTAAATAACTGAGGAATTTCAGAAAACACGTTAGCTTTTGAATTATAGTAAAAGGTAAAAATTAGAATATTAGTCTCTACTTTCCAAAGCTGAAATAACCTCTGTTACCAAGTTGTCACTGTGTTACTCAGACTGTGGTGACTGTCAGATATATGAACCACCTGAGCCATGTTGTGTGTTACTGTGCAATTACTGCGTTACTGACACTGTGGTGTGAGTGTGTCGTATGTACGCACCACCTGAGCTGTGTTCTGTGCTGGCCTCTGCTCTGGTGCTCTGCCCTCCTCCCTTGCCTTCACTGACTGCAGGATGGCAAAGATGTTCTTGGAGAAGTTCTGCAATCACACATAAAACGATTGATGAGCCCATCATCGTCTGACCCACTGGACACTGGAGAAAAGGAGACCCAGAGTGCTTTGCTGGGGCGTGCAATATCGGGCTTCAGAGGTGATGTAGCCTCCCCATTTCCAGCAGCAGCTCTGCTGGGACGAATAATCAAGTTAAGCCTATTCCCAAAGAAATCTCTGACATTATTTATTATAATTAACCCAGCTGTCGTCCAGTAATAAATAAATTGGACCACTTCAACTGTACCGCTGAGCCAGAGAACAAACCAGGCAAGGAAAATTACTTCCTCCACGGAGAGGAGGGCTTTGGGTGATTTGGGAGAAGTACTTCATTTAAAATAAGGCATCGACAGATAAACAATGCAACTTTAAAAAAAAAAAAAAACACAGAAAATTAGTACACCATTCTGATACTAGGTATGCAAACTGTCTGTTCACGATAATGGAACTCAGTGTTTTCAAAAGTAATCACTTCTAGTCATCCAATCAGTCCTATCCATGTCTACAGCTGGATATTTATTCACGTAATTTCGGTTAACAACCTTGCCCAAAGGTACAACAGCAGTGCCCCACTGAGGAATTGAACCAGTGACCCTTGAGTTATGAGCTGTTCCTTACCATTATAGCACACTGTTCCTCACTGCTACACAACATTCCACGCTGTTCTTTCCCGCTACAGCATACTGTATATTGTTCCTTGATGCTACACAGTATTGTTGTCCGTCACTACAGCATAGGCTACTGTTCATTACTGCTACAGCATATTATTCCTTAGCACAAAATCATACTCTTCCTTACCGCTACACCACACTGTTTATTTGTACTACTCCACACTGGCCCTTACTGTTGCTCAACACTCAATCAACTGTCACTTTAGGTGTGACGAATAATGCTTTACAACCTAATGCTTAAGGAGGATGTCTAATTTGCACATCATCTAATGAGACTCATGTGTTGGTTTTTGGCCCTGCGGACCACGCCACAGCCTGTTCAGTTCCACTTATCCTGAATGAGCACGATACTCCAGGGAGTGCCCCATGAGGCAGTGGCTCGGTAATGAGGAGAAGGTGCTACTTCCCCTCTCAGCCATGGAAACTTCAGCAGCTAGCCTGAACCTCATCAGCAGCCGGTCTGTGACCAGCTCCCTACTGCCAGAGACAGCAGGGTGGAACGCATCAGCCAATTACATTTCCTCAAATACGTCTCTATATCTATACATCTACACCTCTAAACCATTCTCTCTCTCTCACTTAGGAGTACTTCCTCTCTCTATATACAAACACAAACATACAAAGACAAATGTTTTTCAGTGTTACATAAACACTAGAGGGAGAACATCAAATAAAAGTACTTTGACATGGTAACTAAATGAGTCAGTGAGTGTGTTGTTTTGAATGAACTGTTCCATGTGAAATCTCCCAGTTGTCCTGACCCTTCCCGACTGCACTGAAACCTTACATAAAGAAGCCCTCTATTGAGGCAAAATTTCACACGAGTGGCAAAACAGCTGTTGAGCTGTGACTGACTGAAGGAGGGGTAGTTATGATTTTTTGTACCTACCCAGGCTACCTAAAGCACATCAAGTTTTGATCCAAACATGCTACACACACACACACACACACACACACACACACACACACACACACACGGTGTTATATTCAAACTCATTTCATATTACAAATATATATTTGGAGCACGTTGGCAATGTATGTACATAAATTTATTCATTTTATAGAACATGAACACTGACATTTAAATCCTATAATATCACTTCTGATTTTACTTGTTTTGTATTATCTTTGTATGTATCACAAAAGTATCATTATTTCCTAAATTTATTTTCAGTGTGCAGTCTTTGAGGCTTTCTGAAATATGATCCATTCTGTGAAGGGCCATCAGAGAAGGTCCAGTAGCTAATCACATGTGTTCTGTAGTGTTAATAACAGGCAGACGAATGAAGCAACAGTCTAAACAATAGAGCCCATTCAGTAGATGTTCTCTAAGGAATCTGAACTCATTTTTTGTCATCCTATTGCACAACATGTCTGAGGCTACTCACAGTGTTTTCTGCCTTGTTTATGTGGAATCGAATGGAAAATGGTGACTTAGTAAAGGATGTATCTAACAAAGCTGTGTTTCACACGATCAAGACAGAGCTGTGGCGAGTACCTGCTGATTTGACATGGAATGACAGGGGGCCATACATATCAATCTTTGTGTACAACTTGCCGTAGGATCATGCATTTACATTTACATTTATTCATTTGGCAGACGCTTTTATCCAAAGCGACGTACAAAAGTGCAAATAGTGGGCAAACAACAGGCACAAGAACAAGATGTGTACAGGTCATATAATGCAAATAGTGCTGAAGCTGAGCGCAAGGTCAGTGTCGTGAGCCAACTAATCTGAACTAGGATTACATATCAAATACAATTACAGGGACAATAAAGTACCGCTATACTACCTAGGTAAGTGAGCAACAAGTACAAGACAGGAGTCAGATTTACAACGTCAAAGTTACAAGGTCAAAGTGGCAGAGGTATCAGTCCAGGTAGAGTCTGAAGAGGTGTGTCTTCAGCGCACGTCTGAAGGGTTGGGGTAAAGGAGTTGTTCTCAGGGGGGTGGAGAGATCATTCCACCACATGCCTACGCAAAATCTCACAATTTGTGTACGGAGGATTTTCATCAGAGTTATCAAACACCACATATGCCTAACTGTCCTCATAAATCAGAGCGTAAATCAAATCAGCGTGGGATTATGTGCACATGAACACGCTTAACGTCCACTCCAACAATTGTTCTTACATGGACTGGGACATGCCTTTAAATTGATGATTGATGTTGAGGATGAATGGCAGGACACAAAAAAATAAATTATTTGGACACGGAGATAGAGGTGATGGTTGATGAGGTGGAGAGGAGAAAAAAATGTCCTTTTGGGGGGCCAGACTAGCAGCATTTCAAATCGATGGAAAAATGCGGAGTGGCTCAAAGTGGTGACTGCTATGAATGCAGTTTCACCAGAGGTGCGTACAGTGGAGGAGGTGAAGAAGAAGTGGTCGGATTTTAAAAGAGAGGCCAAAAAACGAATAAGCACACACAGGACCAGTGTGTCCGCACCCGGCGCCACGAGGGGGTGTTTTCTGCCCCTCCCTGTGTGTAAGTTTTATGTACCCTACAGAAAAATAGCAGAAACAGCAAAAATATTGGAAACGTTGGAATACTCGTTGGAAACGACACAGAAGTGAAGTTTCAGTCAACGAGAGAGAGGGAGAGAGAGCAAGAGAGCTGCATGGCATGAGCAGAAAGACAGACAAAATGATCTGATCATCTTTTTTGTTTTTAAACTTAATGACCCTGACGCTGTTGGCTATTATTTTGTTGATTTTAGCAGTCATCTCTCAGTGGGTGGAATCGTTCATAAATTCTATTATTTTGCGTCTTGTAGACCTATGTTAAGAGTGCTCCGATTTCCCAAATTGTGCGAGGACACTCAGGCTTAATACTGGCTTCACCACTGCTGTGAAATAAATGTATTATTCGATTTTGAAACTAGTTTTGTGTTGTTGTTATTTAGCCTTTCAGAGGCTATTGCATGGTTAAATCAATGAATTTCATTAAACCTACCACCAGATCAATTTTAGGTGGTGACCTGGCAATATGCCCCAAATATTCCTATTTCATATTATGGCCATGACGCACAAACACATGGAAAAGGTAAGGTAGGGAATTGTTCGCATCTAGTCACCCGCAGGATGAAAAAAAAAATGCAGAAATAGGCATAGCAGGATGATACTATATAAAAATATTTGCTATCTTTTACTATATAAAAATATTTGCCCCCTCGCCATTTTTAACTGCCCCCTCAGTCACTTCATCCTGGTGCGATAACACTCATTAATGATTGACACAAGACCCATTTACTTGCATCACCGTTAGTTCCTCTTGGTGTTGCCAATCTGCAAATTACAAATTTTATGCGTACGCCACCTCGAGACCATGTGCAGAAGTACACGTTTTCCCAGGAAGTATTTTCATAAATACCGTTTTATGTGTAGAAAAGTGCTCAGCACAATTTTAGTGCATACGCACCGTTGATACATGTGGCCCAGGGTGTTTTTGGTTTTGCTTTGGCATGATTTCTTGACCGTGCACTTTGAACACAAATGTAAATAAACACTAAGAGAGCCATATGCCTGAGTATACCTATGTTATGTTTCTTTCAACATTTTAAACAATCTTTATGTACACTAATATCACAACTGATCTAATCAGTGCTTTTTGACAGGACTGACTGATATACACATAAAATAATTTACTGTGCCTCAAATAAAACTTGCATATTTCAGATAATATGCCAGCTTGGAAACGCTTAGCTTCACACAGCTGCTCAATGCACAAAAACATTTCCAAAACAAGCAACATGAGAGTGTTCTAACAACTCACACAGTGCAACCCTGCCACCTGCAGGACAAAGCGGGTATTATTCTAAATCAGAAAAATGAAACTGGCTAAGAATCATTTGCCCTTTACTGACTTGCAGAAGCTGACAGTAAAAATGCCCTTTGAACCAAATTTTTACTTCAACATAACTGTCTAAAACCCAGTCATGTGCCACGCAAGCTTGCGTCGTGAACAACCTCAACACACAAGATATAAACCAAGTACAGCAAATCAGGCTTATACAATCACCGAGGAAGCCATCAAACCCTACCAGCTCAGAGAAATTAGGGGACAAGGGGGTTCACTGGCCATGTAGACACAACTCAGCATAATATTCACACATTTTCAGTACATTTCCTAAAAAAACATCCTCAACGAGAATGTACTCAGAAATGTGAGCACTATGAAGAAGAGGAAAAATTCCGCCAAAAATTTCCATTGTAAAGAAGAATACAACATATGTAATCTTATATTGAACCTAACTTGTCCATTCCAAATAATTACCTTACAAAGCACACACCTGCATACACTACCTACTCTGGATATGAAGCCACATACATGGCATTGTGCAAGAAACTCAAGAGAAGGTGACAAAACAAAGCGACAAAGGACAGACTTTGCTGGAAAGCTGCAGCACCATGCCACTGCTACAAACTACCCCTGACAAATCTTATGGCTATCTGAATCTAAGCTAAAGGGACTTTAGCGCTACCGGTAACTCCAAACACCTGCTCACAAACGGCGGTTCTGAATGGAACGGTTGCAAAGCGAGTGCACCGCAGATGTGCTGCCTGTGTCTGAATGCCTCTGAGGTCCTGGCTGGTTTAGTATTCTCCCCCTTACCTCCTTGAAAAGTGCAGGAATGCCCTCCGCCAGCCAGCGGTGCAGGCAGCTCGCTTTCTAAAGACGGGCTCATTAACACTCCACTGCTGGCACACAGTTTTGGCCACATCTTGTTTTGCCACACCAGTAACACCTGCCAAGAACACAGCCAGGCGTCCTCTCCCCCGAGGGCCGAGCATCTACTACAGACCTCTGCCAGATGACTGCCTTCCTGGGGCAGAGAGGTGGCAAATGGGGCAGTAAACTGACCATGCTCATCTGGGGTCACTCAGGAACCACGGGTGCCTCCTCCCCCATGATGATCTTCCCTTTTTAAACACTTCTCAAATGTTCACCAGTGCACACCAATGGCTGAAGCAACACTTTGCAAACTTTTCGCCGAGACACCAATGCCCCATCCCCTATTTTCCACTCAAAATATTATGCTCCTGCCCGTTTCTCCTACAAATATTAAATAAATACCATTAACACCTCCAGAGGAAAGGTTATTTAGAGGACATGTGTCATGTCATGCTCAGGAAACACAGACCACCTTAAAATTCCTGCAGAGTGCCAAATAAGAGTATTGTGCCGTCTCAAAATCATATTTATGTTGACCCCGCCGTGCAGACCTGAAGGAGTGAATAAAATCCAGTAGTGCTGTAGCTGCTATAAATCAGAGGTGTCTGGAGGAGCCCAACATGCAGAGCTTTTGTTCCAAAGAGTCAGTAATCACTCCAACTTACTTACTTAGGCGTAAACATACAGAACCACACATCTCCCGTAACAATGGTATAAAATATGTTAAAGTGGTTAGTAAACACTAGGGCTGATTAGGGAATTAAGTTGGAGAAGAGACGATCATGTGCACAGCCCTCAGGGAATACAGCACGACACCCCCGTTAACAAACAAACGGTAAGGAGAGCTCTGATACGGGTCACGTTGCTGAAAATTCCAGGACCAGGTACAGAAAAGAGCTAAACAGAGTGGACAAAAACTGCAAAGTGAAACCAGCCCAATGTTAGGCTTGCAGATCAGTGTTTTTGAATGAACAGTCTCCGCTTTTAATTTTGTAGCTGGCATGTTATAATCTGGGATAGAACATTCTGTCCCCAGCATCCTCTCATCTCTGAGGCAAGCTGGTCTTTGGTGCTATTTTTCTTTCTTTTCCAGTTCTGACTGGACAATGTGATGGTGCAGATGGCTGTGCAGTTCTGATTGGACAATGTTATGGTGCGGATGGCTGTGCAGTTCTGATTGGACAATGTTATGGTGTGGGTGGCTGTGCAGTTCTGATTGAACAATGGGGTGGTATGGAGGACTGTACAGTTTTGACTGGATAATGTGATGGTGTGGACGGCTGCAGGCTCTTGAGTGATGGGGATGATTGCGGGCAGTTCCGTTCTTTCACCTCGGTGTGTGGCGAACAGAAGCAGGTGTAAAATGCTGGTTTGCCTGGTCAGGGTGGGGGGAGCCTTTGTTTTATTCATCTTCTCAGTCCAACAACATGGCCATTCCCACCATCTGTGCACTTCACGCACATCGCATGAAACTGGGGAGTTAAGCCCTTTCCTATGCACTGCCACTGCGCACTCGGCCAGTTTTATGTGCTGAAACGGCGAACCAGAACCACCTGATCATCCACTGATCCCTCTGTCAAGTGGTGAGGGGGTGTAACCCCCTTCCCTTTCAAATCCTTACATGGCTGCGATAATGCAGCAGGGCTTGGCCTCACACATTTGAGAGTGCCGGTGCCATACTGCTGCAACGCGTCTGCCCAGGAGTAAAAAATAAAAATAAATTAAAAACCATCTTGCTCATCCAGTGGGTGCCATGCCTGCAGAAACCACGCCAAAACCTCCAGTGTGGCGGAAACCATAGGCGCTGGCTGGGAAGGGTGGGGAGGGGGGGCAGGAATTGCCGGCTGGTGCAGCCCGTTCAGGCCTATCGAGGCTGGAATGAATTTATCTGTGACAAGGCTAATAATGACTGATTATGTGCTCCAACAACACTGTCCAATTGGCAGAATCGCGTTGCTCACTAATCAAGCAGGGAGGGCGAGCAAACCTTGGATCAATAGCAATTACAACCGCGATCCAGCTCTCCTCCACCACACTGAATGCAGTAAAATCTCAGCAGAACTGCTAAGCAGCTTGCAAGACAATGGGCACCCATTACAAAACTCTCTTGCACCTCTCAAAAGCTGAGAACGATAGCATTTAGCATTGACAGCAATGATGACAGCGATAGCATTTTTTTAAACAGCCTCTGAATATGACAGATGAGCGTTTCCGTGTGAAATCCACATGACCCTTTCCAATTATACTGAAACCTGCAATACATTTTTCCCTTCCTTGCACAGTATTTTTCAACAATTTCATTACCCGCCACATTATGGGACAAAAGACTTGGTTCCCTGCTCCAGGCCAATGAAATACTTCATAACAGTCAAGCACAGCCAAGCGCTGTTGCTTAATGTTGATTTCACACAGAACGGCTCATTTCAAACACGATTAAGGCTTGCTTTCTTAACCTGCTCCTCTAGTGATTTTTACACAACGCTTACCATCGAACCCACCAAACAGGGACGATCCTGTTTGTCCAGGGCTAAATTACTCAGGGGGCCTGCCACAGGATCTGAGTGTACAAATCTGCATGACTGACAACACAGTCTGTTTTAACACACAGAACATCCCTTCTAGGGGCCCCAAGGAAAAGACACCTCATCCTGACCATCCCTTCCAGTGCTTAGAGACTGAGGGAAAGTCCTGAACAAGTTGTTTTCACCCAGGTTTCTGCTTTCCTCTTCCAGAATTACCTCCCTGGATGCCAACCAGTATGGCTTCAAAACCGGCCAATCCACTGAGATGGCCCTCCTGTCCGTTGTCGACACCCTGCAGCTGCCAAGAGGTCATCGGCCCTCATTCTACTACAGCTATCTGCCGCCTTTGACACAGTAAATCACCAGATCCCTCTGTCCAATTTCACTGATCTGGGCGTCACCAGCACTGCACTCTGCTGGTTTGAGTCCTACCTCACAGGTAGATCCTTCAAGGTATCTTGGAGGGGTGGCATATCTAAGACATATTCGCTAACCACTGGGGTACCTCAGGGATCGGTGCTTGGCCCCCTTCTCTTCTCACTGTACGCAACTTCACTAGGGTCAATCATTCAGGCGCACGGCTTCTCCTACCACTGCTATGCCGATGACACCCGGCTCTACTTCTCATTCCATCCCGATGACCTCACGGTCTTGGCACGAATCTCCGCCTGCCTCTAAGACGTCTCAGCTTGGATGAGGGAACATCACCTTTACCTCAACCTGTCTAAGACAGAGCCCCTCGTCAACCCAGCTAGCCTGTCCATCACCACACAGCTTGGCTCAACGACACTAACTCCATCTAGGTCTGCAAGGAACCTGGTCGTATTTGATGACCTGCTAAACTTTAAGGACTACATTGCGACGACAGCCAGATCATGCAGATTTGGACTGTACAACATCCAGAAAATCAGGCCCTACCTATCTGAGTATGCCACACAGCTCCTTTTTCAGGCTCTTGGCATCTCAAGGCTGGACTAATGCAATGCTCTCTTGGCTGGTCTTCCTGTATGCACTGTTAAGCCTCTGCAGGTGATACAAAATGCAGCCGTGTGGCTGGTTTTCAATCAGCCAAAGAAGGCCCACGTTACACCTCTCTTTGTCTCGCTCCACTGGCTCCCTGTAGCTGCCTGCATCAGGTACAAGACCTTGTGCTTGCATTCACAACAGCCAACAAAGCTGCACCTACCTACCTGAACGCTCTACTACTCCCTCCTGACCACCATGCTCTGCTACTAAATGGCGTCTGGTGGTCCCATCACATCGCGGCACAAAATCACTATCAAGAACTCTCTGCCGTTATCCCCCGATGACGGAACGACCTTCCACACTTCATCTGTTCTGCCAAATCCCTCACTATTTTTAAGAAACATATGAAGACACAGCTCTTCTGCACTAACCTGATCACCTGAATCGCTACCAACTAAAGCAATTTCTCTGTCCTAAACTCTGTTTTCCTTAAAAAAATGGTTTATTGCACCTGTGTTTCTACCAGCTTGTACCTTGTCTGGCCAACTATTGAGACTTGGTCATGCAGCAGTTCTAATATTGTGACTCTATGTATGGCTTTTGCTTGTGTTGTACTCTGCCCCATTTGTAAGTTGCTTTGGATAAAAGCATTTGCCAAATGAATAAATGTAAATGTAATGTAATAAATGGGAAGGGCCCCTCACCCTGACCATCCCTTCCAGTGCTTACAAACCGAGGGAAAGGGCCCTTCACCCTGACCATCCTTTCCACTGCTTACAGACCAAGGGAAAGGGCCCTTCACCCTGACCATCCCTTCCACTGCTTACAGACCAAGGGAAAGGGCCCTTCACCCTGACCATCCCTTCCACTGCTTACAGACCAAGGGAAAGGGCCCTTCACCCTGACCATCCCTTCCAGTGCTTACAGACTGAGGGAAAGGGCCCTTCACCCTGACCATCCCTTCCAGTGCTTACAGACTGAGGGAAAGGGCCCTTCTTTGATGTGCTTAACTGCAGTTTAAGTATTCCATCAACCTTTAGCAAGGAATGTAGTCTTTTGTTCAATATGGTGATTAACGTACTGACAAATGCTCTGCCAGAAACAGTGGTGACACCTGCTTGCGTTTTTAAACTAAAGGCCAAAGCACCTGTGGTTAGGACAGAATACAGGTCTGATGTGCATCAGCTGAGGAGCTGGGGAGAGCAAACTGTCCATCTATGTGTCATGAGGAAGTCGTTCATAAAAGTCACACTTGAGCTCCCGAGTGGCTCAGTCGGTAAAAGCACTCGTTCCGAGTGTAGACTGAACGCTACGGCCCGGGTTCGATCCTGGCCGTGTCACTAGCCGACAGTGACCGGGAGCTCACAGGCGGAGCACATTGGCTTCGTTCCGACGGGGATAGGGGTGGGTACGTCGGCAGGGGCTCCGGTTCCATTAGCAACAGTGACCCCTGCTGGTCGATCGGGCGCCTGTGGTCCACGTGCCAAAAAGCTGCATATGAAATGTCTTCCTCCGACTCATCTCTGTGCTAGCTTGGCTTGTGGACCGCAGAGCGAAAAGAAGCAGCGGCTGACATCATGTGTCTCGGAGGAGGGCACGTGCTTGTCCACGCTCTCCCAGATTGACAGTGGGGGTTGTGCAATGGGACCGAACATTGATGACTAATTGGGCATTCCAAATTCGGGAAATTGGCCATTCCAAATTGGGGAGAAAATGGAAAAATGACCAATAAATAAATAAATAAATAAATAAAAATAAAGGTCACAAAAAAAAAAAAAAAAAAACACTTCCTGTCTATACCCGGACAGGTGTGCAAATGACCCTATTGTGTCTTGCTTCAATTAGCTTCCATTTTGTTCTGCATCCCCGAGTCTGCCTCTCTCCAACACAAAGCAAATGGTCACTGGGGAATTGCCGTACAGCTAAAACCCCAAATGTTATTCTTCAATTTGCCATCCTCCCAAAATTCAATTACTCACTGGTCAGGACCATAACTTTTAAAATACTCAAGAGCTGAGCCACTACAAGGATTTCTGAAACATAGTGCTGACCCAAGAGTGCCCTGAATGAGCTAATACACTTACTGCTCTAATCATGTTTTATTAGGGCATAGAATTACAGAACAGTGAACACAGAATCTCCAATCATCATCAATGACAACAATGAGACCAGGACCTTATCATCACAAGTAACAGAGACAGAGAAACAGACATATGAACAGAATTCATACAGACATCTTAGTCTTGCACCTCACCGGATGTGTGCAGTTCTCACTGCAACCTCTTATTTATAAATTAATATGATTAAAATGTGAGCAACAAGAATAAAGGAAGGCTATCGTGGGAGAAAGTACCCAAAACCAAGGATATGATATCACACCTCCGACCTATGTCACCATCACAACACACCTCTGAACTCCTTCATCATTACCACCTCCCAAATATGGCACACATTGGACACCAGTATAATATAGTGTTTGAGGGACCCACATGTAAAATAGTATATATATTTCTGCTTTCACTCAAAAAGTTTGTTTTTTTACTGTGAGTATTACTGCCTGCATGTGAAAGGTACTACCACATGCAAAGCAAGCTCTCAAAGGTTTCAGCTTATAGCACAGCACCCTTTTAGGAGTTCCTGACACAACAGTAGATTTGCTATTTACAATGCATAGGGGAAACACTGTGACCATAACAAGAGTAACTATTTACCTTCAGGCAACACCATATTGAAGGAAAATTACTTTTTCATGGTTGCTGCCGGTACGTGTGAATGGACAAATTCAATGCAGATACTAAGCACTAATGCCACCATTATGGTTTCATCTCTCGTCTACATCACCGATGACATCACACATCTAGCCTAGCCTAACATGCTTTCCACTCTGATGGGTGATTTTTAAGTCTTTTTAAATACAATACACTAAACACTTCATTGCTGTCAATGGTATCCTTCTGCACTGACGCTGCTGTAGCTAAACAGCCTTTTCCTGTCTGCGTGATTGCCCACCTTGGTAATGTCAGCTGGCCTGGTGATATCTGCCCTTTGTAGGCTACTGAATGATCAAATGTAAATTAAGCCATGAGTAGTTGGCAAACTACTGCCCGTCATAGACCAGAGTGGACAAGCAACGTGCCAATCTCAGCTGCCGCAAACATGCTGCTGCAGGTCAGTGCACTGGATGTGAACACCTCCCCTGGAGACCACGCCCCCCACTCCGCAGCCCCACCCACCTTTCCACTGCTCTGTAGAATGGTGGTCCTCGTTCGCCACACTCGCTCCCGGCTCACGATGTCCCTGGTGACGTCCACCTCAGCGTCGACAAAGCTCCTCTGCTTCAGGGTGATGTCATCGTCCAGATCGGTTTTAATCGTTGACCGCTTCTTAGCCATGATCTTGGCTTTGATAGCGGCGATCTTCTCAACGGACATGGCCTCAGACAGGGACCTGAAATCGGAGCAAGATTTACAACTTACTTGGCTGATTTTCATGACTTATTTCACTTCATCTCACCATTTCACTCAAGATATACAGTCATGTGAAAAATTAAGTATACCCCATGGAAATTGTTGACCGTTTCAACAAATTTGAACAAGCAAACATTTGATCCTCTTTGAAACAGTGCCTATTAATAAAGGTGATATACCCCAACAAATGACACATAAAATTGACATTTTGTAGTCATTTTCATAATTTAAATAAACAAAAAAAACAGATCAGTCACATGGAAAAAGTAAGTACACCCCTACATTTATCACACCTTCAAATCCATAAAATTAGAATCAGGTGTTCCAGATTAGGTGCCAATGATTAGAACCTCCTTAGGGAGTGTAGGTGGAACCTGTCTTATTTAAACCTGACATCTAGGGTTTGGTGTTCTCTTTGCTATTGAAGTGTGTGGTGTCATCATGCCAAGATCTAAAGAGCTCTCTAAGGCCTTCAGGAAAAGGTTGTGGATGCCTATGAATCTGGCAAGGGATTTAAAAAGATCTCCAAATTATCTGAAATAAATCATTTCACTGTAAGCAAAATCATCTACAAGTGGCACAGATTAGAAAAAAAAACGACTGCCAATTTGTCCAGGACCGGCCGCCCCAGCAAATTAAGCCCGAGAGCAGGCCATCTGATGCAAAAAGAAGTCTCCAAGATCCCCAAAATTTCATCACAGGATCTGCAGGTAACTCTTGCAACTGTTGCTGTCAAAGTGCATGCGTCTACAATCAGAAAGAGATTGCACAAATTTGACTTGCATGGGAGGCGTGCAAGGAAAAAGCCTTTGCTGTCCAAAAAGAACATTAGAGCAAGACTACAGTTTGCCAATGAACATATAGGCAAAGACCAGGCCTTTTGGAATAATGTGCTCTGGACAGACGAATCAAAGAGAGTTGTTTGGCCACAGTAACAGTAGACATGTTTGATGCAGAAACAAAGACAGCTTTTCAGGAGAAGAGCCTCATACCAACTGTGAAGCATGGTGGTGGAAATGTTATGGTTTGGAGTTGCTTTGCGGCCTCAGGGACTGGGCAGCTTGCAGTAATTGATTCAACTATGAATTCTGCATCATATCAAAGAGTGCTTGAGGATAATGTGAGGCCATCTGTCCAAAAGCTGAAGTTGAAACAGAAGTGGACCTTTCAACAGGATAATGATCCTAAGCACACTAGCAAATCCACCAAGAAATTGCTCAAAAAGAAGAAATGGAGGGTTATGGAATGGCCTAGTCAAAGCCCAGATTTGAATATCATTGAAATGTTGTGGGTGGATTTGAAATGGGCAGTACATGCAAGAAAACCCTCAAACATCTTGCAACTGAAGGAATTTTGCATGGAAGAGTGGTCAAAAATTTCAGCAAGCCGATGTCAGAGACTGGTGGACAATTATGCAAAACACCTACAAGTTAATTCTGCTAAAGGGGGCAATACTAGCTTCTGAGGCCAAGGGTGTACTTACTTTCTCCACAGAATATTACATCTATTGATATTTTTGTTGAATAAATGATTGAAAAGCTAATTTTCCTTGTGGTTTTGTTCAAGTATATCACCTTTATCTGTAGGCACTGTGTCAAAGAGGGTCAAATGTTTGCTTGTTCAAATACGTTGAAAAAAACAATAATTTCCATGGGACGTACTTATTTTTTCATATGACTGTAAAACATAAAATAGCTTAAAATGCTAACACAAAATGGACTGTTTAAACAGGCTGAAATATCTGTTCAAATTTAATGCCTGATCTGTGGAAATTTTTTAAACAATGAAAAGCACCCCCTTGTGGCTGAACATGAGAATAAACCTGGGCACAGATAGCCCACCTACAAAAGTACAGCTGTGCAGGTAAGGATGAATTTCCCCAGAGAGGTTAAACTGAAACTGGACTGGAAACATGAAGAAAGGAGGCAAAACTAACAATTGTTTTTTTTTCTTCCCAGTAAGACTGTCCTCTTCAACAGCACTTTATGTCAAACTCATAAAACCTTAAGCTGCCCTCACTCATTACACTACAGGGTCTAAACTCATCAATAAAATCTCAATGCATCTGAACTGTTTTTAAACTTCACAAACATGTAAAAACTGTTCAGGTGCCCTGCTGGCCAATGAATTGACAATTGGCTTTTGTGCAAGGTAGCTATGGCGATAATTTCTTTTATCAGCATGAATCCGAAGGTGGAGGCTGGGGGGGCAATGAAAAAATCCAAAGTAGCTGTTTAGCAGTTTCACTGTTTAGGCAGTTTTACTGTTAACAGTGATGATGTTTTGATTTGCTATTTTAGTTGACAATGTAAACAGCTGTCAGACAGTACCCTGGAAACAAAGCACACTATTTGATTTTACAGTGGGACACATCACAAAAAGCTTGTGCAGCAGAGGTCCACTGTTTCAGCCACGTCATTCTACTCTACACTACATAATGCGCCCTCCATGTTGACTCTTATGCCTCATTAAACCAGAGTGAAAATCACGATTTAACAGAAATAATGTCATGGCTGATTTTTCCCTTTTTTAAGCTTCACCTTAATCTTAATAGCACTATAGCAAAGATTTACTTTGGCAAACAAGTATTGCGCTTACATCATATTTTACGTACAAATAATGTGTTTTATTCCAGAATTGTAAACTTTATATTACATTGTCATTTAGCACATACTCTTACCTAGAGTGACACAGTTCACAATTATTACATGTTATCCATTTATACAGTAAAGCTAGATATTTATTGAGACAATTCTAGGTAAAATGCATTGCCCAAGGGTACAGCAGCAGTGCTCCAGTAGGGAATGACCTTTCAGTTACAAGCCTAGGTAGTGTAGCGGTACTTTATTGTCGCTGTGATTGTATTTGATATATGTAATCCTAGTTCAGATTAGTTGGCTCGCAACACTGACCTTGCGCTCAGCCTCAGCACTATCTGCATTGTATGACCTGTACACATCTTGATCTTGTGCCTGTTTACCCACTATATGCACTTTTGTACATCGCTTTGGATAAAAGCGTCTGCTAAATGAATACATGTAAAAAATGTAATGTACAAGCACTGCTCTGTATCACTATGCCACACTGCCCCCCTATATGCTTCTTATCGTTATTGTATTAGGCAGAAGATGTGATCCAGTACTGTGGTCTGTCCTACCTGATCTGATCCGTTTGCACGATGCCCTCCTTGTGCCCCTCCAGGCGAGCAGCCAGACGCTCCTTGTCCAGTCGCACCCTCTCTTCATCCTGGGGGGGAGGCATGTCAGTGGCATGCTCAGTGCATCGTGGAGGAACACAAAGCTCAAGGGTATTAAACCGTGAGGCAGGCAGGCTTCACAATTTCCTGCATATTGTCTTCAAATTACAGGAGGTCGAAATGTTTACCCAGTCGGGTAGGGGCTTTCGATAAGGATACACCTAGGTGAACAGGGCTTGAATCTTAGGGGCACGATAGTATTGAAAGGACGGAAACAGAAACTTTTGGCCACAACGTGGAGCTTTACGTAGATACATCTTCAGAGCCTGCACCGCAAGATGTTTGCATTGGGAGACAGCTACCAATAAAAGGGTGATTCAAAGTTACTGTGCTCTACAAGTGCCATCATGACTACAAATACATGAGAAGTGGTAATCTGATTATTTTAAAATGCTATCATATTAATTTCCATCACCGATAAAATATGCTCATATCATACACAACCAGATATCGTGTGTCAATAGAGATGGCTGAGTGTACCAAAAGCATTAAACGCCAAGCACACATCCCTACAGAGTCTGATTCCTCAGATAGCAGAACCGGAGTCATTTCTTCAAATGACTTTTTTTTTTCCAAAAACTCAGATGATCACTCTCTGATTGAAAACGTTCCATTCAATGGGTAAAGTGCTTCTTTTGCTTAGACTACATGTGCAAACCCATTTTACTTTTGCAAATGCTGGAATATTTTAGTGGCATACAATCACTGGCATGGGAAAGACTGTGAAGGTAAACTGCATGTTATCGACTTTAAACAGCTTACTTGCAGAAAATGTTAACTGCATAGAACACTTTCTTGAAACCAAGGTTATAATAGTTTTACATTTTCAAATTTGTTTTTATTTTGATAATATGTTTGTATTCAGTCTGAATTTCCATTTAGTTTTAGTTAGTTTCACCAGTGGTTTCATTAGATTCAATTTAGTTTTTATTTCATGGACTCATTTATATTTCGTTTTAGTTTATTATAGTTTCAGTTTTAGTTTTAGTCATTTTAGTATAGGACAAAAATTGTCTAGGATTAGTGCATCGTGAAAAATAATCTGCTTATCATTGAAGATGTCAACATTTCAAGACTAAACTTAACATGCGATACATTTTTTTCAGACTACACAGAATTTTGGGAGTGTGACCAGTGGCGGCTCCTGCCAAATCTCTCAGGGGGGGTAATTGTTGCGATGATGGCTAAAGTGACCCGTTCAATGGGTAAATTAACAGGTAGCTAACTCGACATTGTCACATTGTATTGTGCAAATTAGTCAGCTAGCTAACTTGACACGTCACATTGCATTGACCAGGGGTAGCAGAACAAAACGTTAGCTACTTCGCAGCCTGCTATCCACGTTTTCCGCTCGTACCAGCTCCGCGAAAATCCCCGGTTATACGATTTCCCCTCCTCTGTAGATACTTGCTTGATGTTTAAATTTGGTCTGGGTGGTCCTAATTCCTTAGCTGCCAATTTATCCTGATTACTATGACGACTGAACGGTATTTCTCTTAATGACACGATCGAGTTGCTCCGAGTTGAGGTAACATTAGCCATGTTGACCTTGAATGTGATAAAACTGCTGGCTGCCCCGACGATCCCTACACCAGGTTACGTATGACGAAAGCATTTAGTGCAAGCCCCCCCGGAACCCATACAGATTGCATTGCAGCGCCTGCTGGCTGCCCCGACGATCCCTACACCAGGTTACGTATGACGAAAGCATTTAGTGCAAGCCCCCCCGGAACCGATACAGATTGCATTGCAGCGCCTGCAGTTCGAAAAAATGCCTTAACATGAGAGTCTATCAGAGCGATCTGGGTGATTTTCAACCAGACTGAAATTGCCCGAAAGGAGCGGTACTCCACAGAACACGACTTGACGCTGATTGGACTATGATATTCAGAGGCAGGAATAACTGTCCAGAACAGTCACAGCTAGCGTAGCACTGTGGTAGAATGTGACAGAAAATTCCCTCCCTTTCCCTCTCTGGTAGTGCGTCGCCTGGTCGCCCTAAGGAACAAGCCGCCCCTGAGTGTGACACCCGCCGCCGTGAATGGATACGACGTCCGCCGACTTGAAACGATAACCACAATTATTTTTTTGTCTTTTCTTATTTTATTAGTTTTTTTTTAAAGCAATCTTTATTAGTTTCGTTTAGTTTTAGTTTTACATTTTCTTCGGGTAAATTATTTTATTTCAGTTTACGAAAATGTCTCAAAGCCATTAGTTTTCATCTTAGTTTTAGTATACGATAATAACCCTGCTTGAAACACTGATATCACATTGTTAGAGATCCCATTGAGACTGGGACGATGGGAGCTTTATCGTGGTAAACACATTTAAAAGCGGTGCTTTAAAAGGGTCCTGCAATGGATATTATTCTGAAGCTTGTGTATCTGGCACTGACCCCATGTAACAATGTGCCATTCATGGCACTGTGTGAAGAGTCACTAGAAACATGCTCTGAGGCAGTCATTGTCAAGGCCTGAAATGGACACGTGCGAAATGTAAGCTACGTGAGTCACCCTGGGCGGAGCCGTCCAATCAGCAACAAAAACAACAAGGTCACATGAACAGGAGCGTGGAGACTCAAGGTTCCTTACCTCTACCCTTGGCTTTTTGGCTTCTGATGAGACTTCATCCGCTGCCCTCTTGACTGTCACCAAGAGAGAAAAGTGAGGACCAATAACTAATGAAAAGAACAAACTAGGTACAGAGTCTACCAAATACTGTTACACGTATGCAACACAGTTCTCATTTCTATTCTGCAAAAGTCTGGAAAAAGTCCAAAAACCTCAACAATATGCATTTCTATTGGATTGACTATGGCTTTCCACATGCGCAGTCCTTAATGCAGCATTATATACACGCACTACAGTACCTTAGGTGCCTCAAGTCAGGTCTCCTCAGGGCGAGTACTGAATACAGCTGTTAATACTGCTTAGGACCTTTAACCAGGCCTGGTCACACACGTGTGCAGGTAGCCAACATGTTTAAAATGCTCACGGTTGAACAATGTGCAACAATGTGATGTAAAAGGAATGCTTCGGGTATGGTCAAGAATGGTTTCAACTTACAGCCAAAGCGGTTATGGCAAGAGGTGACAACAGCAATGAGGTTAAAATACATTTTCTGTCTAAATGTAAACTACAATAATATGCTTGTACTCAGAGTAGCTCCAGCTGTGGAACTTAAGTGTTTAAGATGTGCGTCTTGCAATCTCACCACCCTTTTCATGCCAGTTTCCTGAAGGAGCCAGTATGATATTACTATTAATGCATGAAGTTGATGGAAAAGCACAGACATGTGCAGGTGTGGACCAACACAGAATGATACCAAAAGCTGTACTGGACCCAAAGTGTTTGCGTGCCTGTGGGGTCTGGGAACATGTTCAGTGCTGAGCGCTTTGACACTAGTGTGTTTGCCTTTCATGTCAATGTGCCACAGTGGCACTATGCATGAAACTCAAATCACTGAGAATTCCAATCGGAACTTTTAAAATAATACGAAGTCAAGCTTCCTAAAGCCTGTGTCAACCTGCCTTGACTTCACATAAATCCCTCCTCACCTTTCTGTTTTTGTCTGTTTGCAACACCAAAACAAAGTTCAAAATTCACTGCTGCATTTCAGTCTTTCATCAAAGAACAATAAAATCCCTTGCTTTGCAAAATTGTGATGTGATGAGGAAACTACTAATGAATTTTCCAAAGTGCATACTTTAAAAATGTAGCACAAAATACCGAACACAAACCTTGTGTTGGCCTTTGTAATCCTATCTCTATAGGAGCACTTCTGTCAATACTTGCTGATGTAGCTGTGGAAAAAAAGTACAGAGACATGTGAGCTTCAGAAAGTGTGCATTTAATTAAAAATATCTTTTTTCTGCATTCACATCAACATTAATTAAACTGACGATCAAGCAATAGTAACGAGTTCAGTTTGCTCATACTTACAACTTTCTCCATTGAGATATGAGAGCAAATCCTTTCGGTCAGGTCTTCTCACTACTGGAATGTTCTCTGTCTAGTAGAACACAAAACGTTTAGAGGTTTGCAAGGATAATGAATTTATGGAAATGTGATCGGTAAAAAAAAAAAAAAACTCAAAAGATTTCAATAGCTGGCAAATTGTTGGACAGGGTGTACATAAAGCATATGTTTGTTACTGAATGCAGGAACGCGCAACTAAATTGATTTTGAAGAACCTAAATTTATGGCAAACAAATTTGATTTCCATGTTATCATGAAAAGTTTTAAAATAGACAAAACCTTTGCTATGTCACTGATTCAAGCAGACTCCACTTACTGCGGCTCTTCGCACATACGACGGGTGAGGAAGGTGGACATTGTTGAGCAGGAAGAGGATGGAATCCAAGGTGTAATATTCCTTGGGTTGACCTTCCTTGCCAGTTCTGCAATATTCAAGTAATATGTTCCAGAATTAACTGCAAGAATGTTTCTTTACTCCGTCCACAACACGATTTCACCTCGCACGGTACAAGTGCACAAAATGCGCTGCTTTGACGGTGTATACCGACAGGCGAGGGACAGACTGCCAAACAAGACGTGGATGGGGCAGGGGTGAAGAGAAGTCAATACAACGCTAGCTCGCTAGCTAGCTAACACAATACAGTGCGCTGTCCGAGTTACAGCAGGCAACTTAAACGTCGTACACCAGCTACAAATGATGTAAGCAGCTACTCGAAATATCAGTTCTATGTTAGGCTACTAACTATCAGTGTTGGATCATGTGTTGTTGTCTACTTAGCTAATTGTAGTCACTTAGCTTGTGCGATCGCGGGTGTACTGTCTCATAAAACCACACAGAGTAAACTACAAGCATGAGCAAATACCTACTGCAGCTTGCTACAGTGCCTTCTTTGTCCAAGCAGCTAGCCCTGTGATAACTGCGTCTATGCAATGCTTGTAATCACAACAGCTAGCTGGCTATCTAGCGTTAACTTGACAGGCAAGGGAGTTAGCTAGCTCTTCAGCAACCAGCGATCTAGTTATGACAACATCACAAGCTTTTATTTAGATACAACGAGAAGCATACAACGAACCTAGCTAAACAATGAAGTAAAGCCACAAACGGTTAGCTACATTGTTAGATTCTTGGTCTTGTGATTAAGAAATAGTTAGCTTGCCAGCCGCTGCCTAAAGTGTGAGCCAGTTAGCTCGATCGCTCCATGCTGAACGCAGGGAAAAGTTTTTCTCCTGGATCCGATGTCTAATAATAGCTAGGTAACTGCCACAGATGGCATTGACATACCCCCAAATGACATAGTTTGTTTTGACATTTTTCGGCCAGGAGAACTCTCCGAAGATAACTTCGTCTCCCTTGGCGACGATTTCTTTTTTCTGGATGTTGTACTGACGAAGAACACTCAACACGTCCGCCATCTTCACAAGCCTTCGCAGAATGAGATTGCCAGGCCCCCGAGTGCTTTCCGGCTTACAGCGCTCGCACGGTGCGCCTGATCGCAAACCACGCCGCTGGACCTTACAGTACGGTACATCAAAGGCGGCATATGGCTGTGTCTTTGCTGTTATGTCAGCACGATCATTAAACAAAGACCTATAAAATGCCGCACCGAATTAATCCGTTCGCAAACCCTCACTCTTTAGTGTAATAGAGTTACAGGCACTCTCAGAACCCAATGTTTGGGATCTGCTAGTTATTGTGTCAGACATAGATATGGAGCTCCTAGATCAGTGCTACAACCGGGGGCAACAGAAGAACGGACGAGACCTGGACGGCCATATTAGACGGGAACAGTCTTCCAAGTGCACGGTAAAAGCTGCCCGATTTAATCAAGGGTATTATTTGGTTCTACATGTGCATCCGCACAGGATGCTATTATGAAAAGCCTTTTTTAAAATGTCCCCTAGACTGTCTAGTGTTGCCGACAGGATTACAGCTTTCAGTCACTAGGAGGGAACAGTAGGCTACAAACTTTGAAAGGCAAATATGTTAGGTGTGTCCATCCCATTTCAAAAGCTGTGTCCATTACACTGTGTCAGGAGACTGCCAAGCTGCTGACAGGTTGTGTCTGATTGTGTCATGTACAAATTAACATGGCCAAAAACAGCACGCATTCTGGAGATAAAAAGCATTTGAAATAATGGCACACACAAGTGACTCTAGTCACTGGATTCCAGGCTTATGTAAGGTGAAAACTGATTACATGTAAACTGATTACATGTAATGCAATTAACCTCTCATCATGTTTTACTGCACACACATGTACCTCTGACAAAGCTAGAAATGACAGCATGGCTCTAACAGTGATCCTCCAGGACTGGGGAGTCAGTTTGCAAAATACATGAGCAGGCATATTTATGGGGGCAGCGGTAACTTTAGTGGCCTTTTTCATGCTTTTCTGCCATCTAGTCATTTCTTTGGGGGGTGTTAATGAGAGACACTACCATTTCTAGCAATGCATAGTTGCAGCAAAGCAACCTTTTTATTGTTGATGCAAATAGTACATAATCTACATCCATCTACATCTAATCAATCACCCCAAATATACAAGTACTATAAAGACGTTTTAAGATCATACATTCTTTTTCTTTATTTCTCATACAGATTACCATCTAATTGACACTTGTATATTTATTACATAAATATAAAGTAATGAAACGGACAGCGTCGCTATTTACTGGATTTTATTGACTCTTTCAAAATACAGTAGGCCTACAGCTGTTTCAATCGCTTTTCAAAGTACAGTACTGTACAAATTAAATTACTGAACTGTATATCATTCAATTACACTATAATACAGTACAGTACTGTATATAAAATATACCTTATTGTAGTTTAAATTATAATTAGGCTATAGCCTAATTATGTAAAAGTATTGTGCGGGTTACAAAATACTGTAACGTAAGTCGTGCAAATACAGGCTAAGCCACGGCTTCGCCGGGGTTTCAGTGCATTTCTCAATTTTTAACAGAACTAAAAATAAACTGTAGGCTGTCAATGCCGAACTGGTAGCAGAGTTTGAAATCAAACCTATTCGTAAAATATTCAACCACTTAACGAGGGCGGCTTCAACCACAAGTGCTTTCCCCGTGCGCATTCGTTTTCTGTCTCCATCATTTGCAGCCAGGACTGTTTCTCGTTGTTGGAGTAGACTACACAAAGCAGCCAGAGGAACACCTAGTTTCGGTGCTGCATCTCGTTGGCTCGTTTTTCGGAAGCAGACGGGTTACCGCGAGTCAAAGTAGGCCTATCAAGTAAAAGTGTAAATAAAATACTGTAATTTAAATTTTTTCCATATGTTGTCATGTATAAAAAGAGCCAAAATGAACACTGTAAGCGGACTACTTGATTACTATAAGCGAATTATTTAAACAGTATTTGTATAGGAATGATTCTGTCCCAAGCTTTTTGATCCATATAAAGGGTTGATCACTATAACCGTGATCACTATAAGCGGTTTCCACTGTACATATTGGACTTTTTCTGCTTTATTTTATTAAATGCCATCATTTATTCTTTGCAGCACTGCAAAAAACCAGTTAAAATAAAAAAAGAGGAATTTCAGTCCAGAAAATACAAGGGTCACATTTATTTACACTTCTTTAAAGTCCAGCAAAACGTCAACATTGTTTTTTGAAGCATCAATGGAAAGTTCAATCAGAAAATGCTGGATATACCAGTTTTCACTGTAGTGTCAAGTAGTAAGAAATGTAAGGCTGAGGAAAATGCCAACCTATACTGCCACCCAGGGCTGCAAAATAAATGGTTGTCTGTCAATCAGTTGGACATCTCATAAATAAACTGGCACCTTCAAGTGCCAAACAGACCCAGGTTGCATACATGGATAATAACAACTGGAAGAATGTCACATGGAAATGAAATTGATCTGATCTTTTTGTCCATGCACGTTAAAGCTTATACCCACTGTGAAATGTGAGGGTTTTATTATGTATTCGCATTGTTTTGCACTTGTGGGTCTGGAGACCTTGTTTATATAAACAGAGTTAGAAAGAGTTATAAACTCCAACTCACACAAGGACAATTTGGCCAAAATTACTGAAAACAGAAAAAATAAATATTCCCAATTAATCATCAATATCTTCAGCTCTCAATCCAATTGAACATTTGTGGTTTAAAAAAAAACAGTTCAGACAAAACCACTAGATCAGAGGGATCTAGCAATTCTACTTCTGGAGTGGTCAAAAATCTTATTTGAAACTGCTGGTCATAAAAAAAAAAAAAAAAAAAAAAACACTACAAGAAGAGTTGTGTTGGTGTGATCCATGCCAGAGGATTTATGAAGTAGTAATTACAGGGATGGGAATCAATGTTATTCTGAATGTCAACTCTTAATATTATCTTAGTTTTTAAGCAGAAAAAGATCTACTTTTTATATTTGCCTTTCACATAGTTTTTGTTCTCATTTAGACAGGGGTATGAATAAATAGATAGGGTACTGTATATGCACCATAGTCTTATCTATTTTAATCGCACAATATCACTAGAAGTTGGTTTTGTGCTGGGTCAAACTGGTCTGTTAGAAGAACAGCCGTACAGCATTACTCTTGTGCTGTAGAGTGCATAAGTCTACTTTAACCTTATTGTAAAACAGGAAATACACAAAATATGTAATCACAGCACATTTTAGGTGGATGTCATTATGATGGGTGTAGATGGGCGAAGCTTCAGCACCAAAGTAACCAATCTAAATTAATTTTGTTTATATATAGATTTTTTTCTTGTTTAGTTTGTATTTTTGTTAGTAGCTAAAACGTTTTAAAACCTTTTTATATAAGTTAAATAGTTTATTGTAAAATGGCCATATTTTGAATTTTAAGGTGTGCCTGGGTCTTTACTAACAGCAAGTTGAGGCAGCTCAGATGCCCATTAACAGGGAAGACTGCTCCTGAGGCAGAATAGTGCACCCTAATGCTTGCCTGCTGAAACTATGAGCTCCACCACCACTTAAACTCAAATTGCTATTAACTACATCACCATCTACAATCAAGTTTCTTTTAAATAAAATTTTATGCTTATGTTGTGAACTCTTCGATTATTAGTAACAGTTTTTGAATGAAACATAAAAATTTAGAGTGGCTTTCTTATTTTAGTGCACAAGGCTTATTTTCATTTTGTCTCCCAAGTTCACAAAGGACAACTAAATGGCCAAATGTTCCCATCGCATAAGGACCAACCAGACTGAGTGTGACAGAAGCAACACTAAGCTGATCCAATCAGAAAATACTCTACTCTACGAAAACCCTGCAAGATCGAACTGTAAGGGGGGGGGGGGTTCCACCAAGAGAGGCAAACTTGGGAGCTACAGTATGTGTTCTTAGTACCTTAAATGCATTCAACTTCTGTTCAGCACTTACAGTATATGAGATTCATCTACCCGAGATGACCAAATTTCACAGACGTTGACCAAACCCATAAGCAGTGTTACAAAGACAAAAATGACCTGAACAGATCAGACTGAACATTTCACAATTACCAGGAAAAAGAAAAACTTTTAATGAATCTATCAGAAAGGTTGTTGATGTCTAATATGGAAAATATAACATACTCTCAACTGTGACAGCACATTGGGTTTAGCTTGAACTGAAAACTTCCTATAGTCTCTCAGTGATAAGGGAATACAGTACTCCTCACAGTGATGGCCAGTGGTGAACTTTGGTTCTGGAGTTGCACAAAAAGTTGAGTGCCCCCCTTCATTCAAGCAACTGATGTAAGCCTCAGACAGTTGACTACACCTACCACCTAATGCTTTAATTCAACTGAAAACAAGCAAAGACAGACAACAACAACGTGGCCCTTAAAAATATAAAGTGGATCTCAAGCTGCTGGTTGAGAATCCAAAAATGGCTACTACATCGATGCTTCAGTTGTACAGTGATGACACATTTGGCTTTTTAGGCTCTTCTTCAAATCCTACAAAGAAAACACCACCTCAGATGGCCTTAGGGCGAGTGTGTGGAGTAGTGAGTGAGTTGCAGGTTCAGATTCACAGACACCCTGCAGCTTAGTGCCTGACAAACAAACAGGCCAGGCTGCTTCTAGAAGAAATCCGATTCATACACTCATCTGCACACAAAGACCTACAGCCAAAAACTTGTTTTCTTGTGCTTCAAGAAAATAAGTTTGAAGAGGAAGCTGAAACCAAAGTTACATTGTGACACAGTGCATATTTTCTACTCAGGGGTCAATTTAATGGAATCAAAATGGCAAACCAAAAAGAGGAAACGATAAAAAAGGTTGTGCAATTTATGACAAAAAGGTAGTAATATTACTTTTGAACAACCAAATGGAAGTTCTCACCCAACCTCTTCATATCCTGCTCAATCAACTGTTGTCCTGACTCAATAGACCCCTTAGTGTGAAGCAATACTATTTTTCCTGTTTATTTAACCAATAATTTTGAAGAAGTATAAAGGATTTCAGTTTAAAATACAAATCTAGAGAGATACATTACAAAGGTACATTCAGCTGTATCCATTACATCTAAACAGTTGTGAAACACTACCGGTACATTAGTTTAAATTAGTTTTGCATGACTAGCATTCTTACGTTTCCATTTTAGTGTTTTTTGAATTCCTCAACAATAATACAGTGTTCCTTATGTCCTAGCAGCCTTGATTTTACCAGACAGTGAAAGAGGTTGACTGGACCATTACAAAGCACAATACAATGATGGAAAACACCACTGGTAACATATACCAAACATGACATATCTGAGAATGAAAGAAGGTGAAAAGAATAACGGAACTGCAAAAGGAATTTGAAACCGCTCGGAAACAGTGATCCCACTATTCTTGCGACTGAATGTTTTCTGACTGTGCAATTCACCACAGAAGAAAAAAAAATACTAATTACAACATTACTCTCATCTACTGAGCATTTAATACCTGGCCATCAGCCTCCTCTACTTTGATAACTGAGTTTTTCCCCTTGAGCTGTTTGAACCAAGGGAATGACATTTACGAATGGAAGAAGTAACAGATAAAAAGCAAAAAAACAAAAGTGTCTACAGTCAGGTCTTACTTCCTATTACATATCATGGATATCAACATCATATTGAGTTGCAAAAAACCTACAAAAGTATTGTGTAGTTTATAATATAACATTCTCTGGCACACAAAAACCTTCATCTATCAAGTGTTAGTTATTAGCAGCACGCATGTAATATTTTAGCTAAAGGATTCATCTGTTACAGTAAAATCCACCCAGCCCTTCTTAGCCATTGCTCAGCTTTTTGAAAAGGAAATCCCTCCTGCATCTCCTGCATCATGAACCCTTCATGAAAACTTACATTAAAATGTAACTTGATACTCAGACCCTTCCCCTCCCTCCTAGACCCCACCCCCAGTCCATAACATTAACATTGTTCATTTAAATACACAAATCTGTCCAGCCTGCTGGACACAAAATGGTTTAAATCATTTTTTTCTTTTTTTTTTCCTTCAATTACTCAATTAGGCAACTGATATATGCACCATTTAGAATTTAATGTTTACTTTCTTTTTTTGCAAAGGTTTAGTGTTTTTCTTTTTGGGGCACAGTGCTTTACAAAATTCAGTCCAGCTCACAGTTCTGTTAAACGTCTGTTTGTCCCCCTCCCCTGGTGCTCCTTTCAGATCAGATCCAGAGCAAAGTTG
Source organism: Megalops atlanticus (assembly GCA_019176425.1). NCBI lineage: Eukaryota > Metazoa > Chordata > Actinopteri > Elopiformes > Megalopidae > Megalops > Megalops atlanticus. Next base: position 25,070,685 of record CM032896.1, read on the forward strand.
CTGATGACATCCAAAGCCCCAGAGTCGAAGCCGCAGATCTCCAGCATGCCCCTGTCATCTGGGTCTGCCACGCCCAGGCAGTTTGCAGCCAGCCCGCATACTATCAACTTGGAGTGCACACCCATTTTCTGAAACAAACAAATACATGTGCAATAAGGCAGGGCTAAATACAAAACCTTCTCTCTTACAAGGGCTTCTTCATTTTTTTTTTAGTTGAAGAAACAAACCTGTGTATGGTAGCAACAAATACACTTCACAGCTGACAGGGAACAAACACAGGACATAAGCAATAGATATGTATTCTAAAAGTGAATGTTTTCTGAAATAAAAACAGGATATTGTCACATTCAGACTTAAATGGAGCTCAGAAGAAAAAACTCTCTGCCAGAGGGGTGTATTAAGTTTGTTCTGTGTGCTGAAGAAGCGGGCACACAGTTTCCCTAGCAACATCACAAGGCAGCCCACATCTCTATAGGACTGCTCCAGTCTGAGTCTCAGCAGCACATCTCTCTATAATACCGCTACAGTCAGTCTAGGCAGCATCTCTCTCTATAGTACTGCTACAGTCTGAGTCTAAGCAGCATCTCTCTCTATGGCACTGCCACAGTCTGAGACTACACAAGTCACGGGTGTGCAATGCTATGTGGAACACAGGAATGTTCTTTCAAGTCATATGGCTCATGTTTGGTTATGCTTCTGATCTGATAAAGGGGAAGGCCTTACATTTCTCCTATACCCTCGAGAATTTGAGCAAAACTCATATACAGACTAATGTCTCTGTAAATGTACATTTTAACGCATTGTTCTTTGCTCCTCCACAGTACATGTCTGCACTGAAAACTGATTCACTTGTTTTAATAACATGGGATCCTTCTTTACACACCTCAGGCTAACTCATGCATATTCCATAATGTACTGCTCCACTTCTACTCTCTATGGATTGTAGCAAAGTACATCGCCAGATCTCACTAAAGGACTTTCTTAATCACTCATCCACACATATATCAGTTTCCAATGGACGTGAATGGTGCCAGTCAACATGGCTCACAAGATACACAGAAATTTACTGATTAAGTAGAAAATTTACCAGAAAATTCATCTAATACACAGGAATTGCATACATAACATGGATGCAAAACAACGGCAAATGTTCTGGTAAAATCAATGTTTGTTTAATAGCCAACTTAACCTAAAACAAAGATCACATGCAGTCAATATCTTTTTTGGCCTAAAAACTGATCAACTGGATAGGTATATATACTGAAAAATATAATATTGCAACTATTTTTAAAAACAAAGGTTGCAGTTATTTCTGAAATCTACTGATGCTGTGACTTCATGGCTGTGAAGTGCGCTGCATGCCTTGGCAGAGCTGAAAGTTTCAAAATCCTTTGAACAGCCAGCGATTCTCATCAAGCTTGTAACTTTGTCCTCTCTGAGGGGAGTGCTAATTGTGATTATTATTCTGTTTTGGAGAGAGAGCCTCTTTTAAGTGAGTACATTTGATATGACAATGATGTAGGCGATCCCTGTTAGTTTTGACCAGTCGGGGGAAAATTTGGCTGAATTACATACTGAAATTCTCACCAGTAGTGCAGAACTTCAATTCACCATACCTACAGAATATAACATATTTATAAAAATATTTTTGGGGAGACATCCATTTTGATATTTTGACATCCTGCAGTGCTGTAACTTGGCCAGCATGGTCACTAGTGCAAAGAATATCTGAAAGGCTGTGGCTGCCAACGCATGCCCTAGCCGCGCACTAGACCAAAGCTCATCAATAGCCGTAAGTGTAGCCTGTGCGCTTAAACAGACAGCCTCCATGCAGCATATCAATATGCACGGGAGAGAATTTTCATTTTCAATGCAATTCAATATTTTATCATAGAATATCTTTTGTTTTTTTATTAATTTTGGCAGCCAAAATTTGTACAGCTGATAAGGTTTTTATTTGTCAAACAAACAGAATTTTTACTAGCCAAAAGCTGGTATATTGGTGAAACCCTAGTATATATGAGTACTCAAGCGTTTTGCTAATGCTCAGTGTAAGAACTTTGGAAGTAAAGTTGCTTCAGGGTCATTTGCTTGTCAAACAGATGACCATGCTACGACTCAAGTAAACCACCCCATGACGAAACAGTTGCAAGCTCAAGAGTAAAGTCAGTTGTGCAAAATTGGAGTTACGTAGTGACTTCCAGAAGGCCCCTTATTCAATTCGAAGACTGCCTGTAATACCAAATGTAAACATACACAAAGTCATGTAGGAAAAAGCTACAGGACATGTGCGAAGTGTTTCACTCATACATACGTGTCTGTGCATCCTCAGGGCCTCTGCTGGGTGGACCTTCCCAAACCAGGTGTCATTGTTGGTAAAGACGATGAAGACGTCTGCTGCCCTCTCATTCTCCGTGGCCCACAGGACAGGTAGGGCACAGTCAGTGCTCAGGGCAGGAAGCTGAGACAGAGGGAGGAAGAGAGATCCAAGCATGAACTGTACTGTGTGGTGAACACAAATTGTTTCAGACACCAAGCGAGTTTGGTGGCTGTTTGGCGGTTATATCTTCTTTTAGAGATGCTGCAGGCTTCCTGCAACGTTGTTCCTACGTTGTCTGAACGTTCTCACCTTGACCAATTCCTCCGTTACTTTTGAGAGAGACATGTCTGCGGTGATCACACAGGGAGATACTGCTCCTTCAGAAAAGACGAGGACCTGGGAATCCACTTCTGTTCGCGTGACAACCTTCAGCCAAAATATGTTCAACACAAATGAAACACACGGTCCCAGCACTACAAAACTATTTCCATCTCCACAGTCATTGAAATACCAACAAAATTATGGTTCTCTGCAAGCTACTGCCAATCCCAGCAAATCATTTTGACAGCTGAAATGACAAATGGTTCATACAAGTGTAAAAATGTGAAGTCAGACAAAAATTTAAACACTAATGCAAGAGTAGTTTTTTCTAATTACTTTACATGGTCAGGAAAAAAATCAAGAGGAAGCAAACTGTCACTAGATGTCTGTCAGAATACAGGTTAGTGATGTTGCCCACAACAGAAAGGTTGCAGGTTTCAATCGTGTGCTTCAAATGCTGTGACCAAAGCTTTAGAACAGGCAAAAATCTCAGCTGAAATTTGATATCTTTATCATCTTAGAGCTTTCTTTCCATAAAATGTGCTGTGCTGTCCTCTGTCTCAAAGGACTACAGACCTATAAACTGGGCACACACTATTTGCATGAATAAAGCTGAAAATGTAGTCTTTTGATGTGTGGGTGACAAAATAAGTCCAACAAATAAACACAGTTAAAAATAACAGTGGAAGAATAATAGCAGCAGGCAGCTTAGCTGTCAGGAAATGGAGCATGCAACTTTAACATTACAATGAAAATTCCTAAGTGGGGCACTGGTATAGTACACTTGAGTACAGATATTCCCTAAACTGCTTCAGTGAACAACTAGGTGCATAAATTGGTAAGGTATCAACCATACTCAGCATGGCTTAAGGTACCTGTTAAGCAAGTTCATAATGTATTGAAAGAATGTTTTGTCAATCTGCAAATACTTCAGCTACTAACTGCTCCTTAGTCGGGCAGGCACTGCCTTACCATGGTCACAGCTGCAGCTGTGGTGGCAGCACTAATGGAACTCCCCAACACTGTGGTGTTCGTGGGAGCGCTGACATCCACCCCCACAACAAACCTCTTCCCAGTGGGCTCGACATTCTGAGAGGGAGTGCAAGATGTGGGGGGGTTGACTTTAAGTATTTCAACACAACAAATAATCATATACACATCCTTAAAGGGGCAGGACTAAAATTTAAACTGGTAACAAACGAAGAAACAAGGCAAGGTGTTCGACACAGCAAATAATCACATGCACATTCTTATACACATCCTTAAATTATTGGTAAGCACAGAACTGAAATGTCAACTGCTAAAAAAGAAACCACAGTCTACACACTACTCCATCCCTCCAAAGAACAATAACAGAAAATTATCTATACATGGACATGAAATGGACAAACAGTTCCAAGCATCAGTGTAAACTGTTTCATAGTTGATGTTAAGTGTTCACACGATAGCATTAGCATGTCATTTTCACACAAGGGGTGCATTAGGACATGGCAATATCCTAATGCAATGTCCAATTTGTATCGAACATCACACCCATGACCTCACAAGGGACCAGAGAACAACTTTTTAAAAAGGAAAAAACTAAATGTTTTCTACCAGGACTATCAAAGTGTTCTTTCTCGGTGAAAACTAAAATATGCTGATAACAGTAACAGGCTCATCAGCAACAGGAATTGTTCTTACCATAAAACATTTGTAAAAGGCTTTGTCCAGTGTTTGGACAATGTCGTCATCTGGCTCCCACTTCAGCCTCCCTCGATTTCCATGGCCCCTCTTGTAAGTTTGCAGAGTCACCAAGATATGGAAGGGGTGAAGTTTAGCCTGGGGTCAGAAACAATCCAAACAGGGTAGTTATATTTCCACTGAACTGTGGAGATGTGTGGACAGCCTGACAGCCACCCTGAGCAGGTGAACCCTATCAGTACCTTCTTCAGGGCTGACTCGTTTTGGAGCCTCTCACAAACGGCTGCAACATCTGCACTTCCTGGCTGGAGGACCTTGTTGGCAGTCATCTTACCCAGGTTTCTCAGCAATCCTGTGATTGGCATTTCCTTCAGCAGGGCTTTCCACACCTAAAGAAACACAACCAGAGCTAACCCGGTTTGGTTAATCACGTCTCCACAGTCTTCACTGAAGTATACACCTCATACAGACCTCTGGTCAAGATACTGGCAAGGAACATATTGTGCCAGGTGAGGCAGCTTCTAGACAACAGCCTGAACTGGGAACTGAAGCAAAGTGACCACACCTCTAGCAGGCTTGGCCTTGCATCAAACAGAAAACATCCAGTTAAAAAGAGAACTGCTCACTGGCACGATCGCTACAATGTCCAAAATAAATGACAAACCTCTTTGGACTTCAGGTGGTTGGTCAGTAACTGCTCTCGCTCCAGCCTGTGCTCCTCTATCAAATGGATGACTTCCAGCTCATCCTCAGAGTGCTTGACCTTCTCCACTGCTTCCAGATACTGGAGAACTTTGGTAATTTCATCTGAATTCTCTCTGTCGCCATACGCTGCCTGGACCTCCTTCCATCCTTTCGTTATGTACTTAATGATCACTGTAATACCTGAAATCAAATCTGTTAGTTATCTAATCAAATCTTCATGTGCTTACTTAGATAACCTTTTAACACTTAAATACCAGGTCCCAAGAAAAGAATCACAATTTCCCTTCAATTCTGAATTACTTATGTTTAAGTAGATGCTTAATCAAAAGCAGGGGCTATATTTTGAAATTATTTAAGCTTTCTGAGTTTAACTGCATATTTGCAGAACTGACTGGAAAAAAATTACGTTCCCATAAAACTAAAACTACTAGTCCCTAGTTCCCACTAAAACTACTAATCTTAGAAAGTCCATCTGGAAAAACAAAGTGACAAGACAAATGCAAACAGACAAACCTCACATTTAACTCTGCTGGCATAAACTTCCTAAATTCCACTGTCCAGGGAAAGGTTAAAGTTTATGAGCTAACAGCATGGGTATCTGCACGCCTTCATGCACACACTGCTTCTTCATGGATACTGATTTGGAGCAGGTGCTGTCCAGACTACTGCGTTCACTACCAGCGAACCATTAAGACATGAAAACCAGTTAATCTGTACAGTCCTGCTCTGAAGGAATGCTCATGAACCAGCAGACAAAATACTGGAAGCACAACCTGCTGATCGAACGCAAACGGCTTCGCACTTGGCATTAAAAAATGTGAACAGGCAGTATTTGTAATCACCTTCATTTGCAGGCTTCATGTGAGACAGCCTCAGCAGGTCCTGGTGTGACCAGCCGATCCTCTGCTTGTATTTGGTGACCGCCAGCGCGAGACTCATGGCGTCTTTTTCATTGTACCAGTCTGCCACGGCCTTCCGCAAGGCCCGCCCCCACATGCCGCACCTCATCCCCTCCTTCAGGTCCTTCTTGAACTGGACAAAGGTGAAGAGGTGCGTGGGGGCGCGGCACACCTCCTTCACGGCCTTGAAGGCCGCCTGCTTGGTCTTGACATCCGAGTGCTGTGAGCAGACTGCGAGGGCAAAAATGGCAGGGTTCACCCTGGCCACTCGGCCCTCCTGGCTGAACTTCTTTATCTCCTGAACCACTTCACAGCCCCTGCCCTCCTCTATTAGCCGGATCAGCACCTGTGCATTCTCCGTGCTGAGCTGCTGCTCCTTGACACTGTACGTGCCCGCTTCTGACCCAAAGCACAAAAAGCGCTGCAATCTAGTCATGTCAGTCACCTCCCAGGCGCTTCCACCCGAAGAGTTCGGCACCTGAACTTCGGCATTCGAAGGACTCGCCTGTGTGACCGGACATCCAACGGGCTCCATTTCTCAAAATCCTTCAGAAAAACAAATGGAAAATAAAAAACTGAAATGCATTCAACAAGCTATCTCTGTGTTAGTACGAGAATGTGCCAGCTCGAGTTTTAGTTTTAGCTTATCTTAGACAAATTCTACCTAGCTCACCATTGATTAAGTTTAGTTGTAAAACTAGCCACAATACCACAGACGGGTCAATGCAGGACGTGATCAGACTGTGTCAGCAAGAACAGTCCATCAACAATTACATAGAGAGGGATATTATAGTAGGGTTGCAGCGCATAAACCCCTAATTACAAAGAGGAATGCACATTTGAGAGTTCAATGGTGCAAAAACCATAGGCACTGGTCTACAGAGATGTGGAAAAAAGTGATATGGTCAGATGAGTCATCCTTTGCCATATTCTCGACAAGTGGGCGAGTGCATGTGTGGCATACACCAAGAGAACGGTACAGGCCTGAATGCTTGACCCCTACAGTGAGGGGGTCCGGTGGCTCTGTTATGCTGTGGGGGGCATTTTTCTGGCATGGTTTGGGTCCACTTGTCCCCTTAGAGGGAAGGGTCACTGCAAATCAATACAAAGTTGTTCTGAGTGATCACCTTCATCCTATGATGAAACATTTCTATCCTGATGGGAGTGGTCTCTTCCAGGATGACAATGCTCCCATCCATAGGGCACGAGGGGTCACTGAATGGTTTGATGAGTATGAAAATGATGTGAATCATATGCTATGGCCTTCGCAGTCACCAGATCTCAACCCAATTGAACACCTATGGGAGATTTTGGACCGACGTGTTAGACAGTGCTCTCCACCACCATCAATCAAAACACCAAATGAGGGGATATCTTTTGGAAGAATGGTGTTCCATCCCTCCAGTAGAGTTCCAGAGACTTGTAGAATCTATGCCAAGGTGCATTGAAGCTGTTCTGGTGGCTCATGATGGCCCAACACCTTACTAAGACTCTTTATGTTGGTTTTTCCTTTAATTTGTCACCCATCTGTAGATAGTTCTGGCTATGCAACGTGATCACTGAACTTGGCATCGAAGCAGTGCTGAAAACTTCAGCCGATATTAATCTGCAATCAATAACTGTGATGCCTTGTGTAGTTAGCAGAGATGAGTATATGCTCTTTGCAGCCAGCAAGCAGCACCTGAGACAGACCACCAATTAAATACATTTACAAATATTACCAAAGCCACTCCACTAATGGCAGTCAGCATTTAATATAAATAATTAACACGGTGCCCTTCGAAAATGGGCTAGCTATACAGTTTTCCCTCGCAAACCACATCTAATTATATTTACGAATTTAACAAATCGGCGCTCGGAAATTTACTGTCAATAGGGGTGTGGGGAACAATGGATCACCTTGTGTGGCCTGTGGATTTATGGTACAATGGGTGTGCCACCATGATTCTGCATCGCTGCAGTTTCCCCAAACAGGATGAACTATGTTTGATGACAAATCAATTTGTATATAAGAGAAAAGTAACTTGCTAGCTAACTTAGCTGCGCCACTAGCTAGCTGGTATAGATGAAGTAGGAGTTGTGTCATTTCGACCTAGCAACAGGACTTGTCAGGACGACAATATTTAAGCAGTATCCAAAATGGAGTTCCCAATATAGACATTTAAACTTAGTGACGTAATTTTGCTCGCATTTTTAAGTAGCCAGGTAGCGATGTGGTTAGGGCTAACAGTTGCTCTGAATGTCAGCAGACTAATCTCCTTGGCGCAATGAAGACACTTAAATTTATAGATTAAGTTCAGAGAGCATCCTCCCTTTCTTGTTATATGACATTTAAGAATACGATGACTATTTTAAATTGGCATGTTGACGGCTTTTAAAAATCATTAATACACCTCGTGTCACGGGCTATGTTCGCAGTATTGCAGTTGTGCCAACAACCGCAATGAAACATATCCTCTTGTGTGTTAATGTTACTGATTTGAACTTTAAATGTATTTGTCAGGTCAGACCTAGTTACAAGATCATTCACTGTTAGCAGCTATACACATTTGACCCCCCGACAAAAGAATGTACTGGCTGAAATACCAAACTAGTCTAGGACTAGGCTCTTCCTAACGTGAAATGCTTTGATCAAGTGTAGCCAGCGTTAACGGATTAATTAGGTATCCTTACTGCGCCAGCCTGAGACGCCTTCCAAATGACTCCAGGACAGTTCTAGGGTGTCTCCCCCAACCCCTTCCAGCCCGCCCCAGAAAGTTTTCGCATGGCGTCGTACGGTGACTTCAGTAAGGAGAGTAGCTTGTGTCGGTCGAAAGGCTAAATAGTTTAGGCTATCAAGTTAACAAATTAGCAACCTAACCACATTTCCGATACACTGTGCTTACGTAGCTAGCGATTTGCACTGGTAGATTCAATGAAGTTAGCCAGCTAGCGTGCCAGAAAATTGAAAAGCATCCTCCATCCCTCTTTGCATTTAAATATCTCGCTAGTCAAAAGACGGCTAGATATGCCAGCATTTCCGACCCAACGAAAGAGGCAAGCCAGTCAAGCTTGCCTGCCATCTCCGATGTTGAATGAATAACATTCCTATGTACTAGCTAGCTACTAATTTCTTCGCCAGTCAGCTTTTTATCTAACGTTACTGTAGCCTGTGCTTTACATGTAGCTGACATGACTAGCTACATTCTATACCCAGCTAGGTTTGCTACATACATACCTTGTCCAATAACTGAAATTCTAGATAATTTAGCCTGCCATGAGACTAGGGTAGTTAGCTAAGTAAGACTATGTTTGCTGTGTTTATAAGAGAAATTGAGAATTAGCTGCTATTCACGTTGTGTCAAAAGCTTACAAGCGAAGTAGATTCTATACAACAGCTAGCATACCGGTGACTAACTCAAGATGCTGTAGTTACTCAGAGAAGTATCTGGCTGCATAGCGATCACTGCAGTTATTGCTCTCGGACCCGGGGCTTGACTCGATCCAAGACAGCGAGCCAGCTAGCCAGCTCTAGATTATGCTGATTACACTGAGTTAGCGAGCTCGATACTGATTAGCTACAGCTTAGCAATGCATTGATGATGATGCTGGCAAAAATTTAGAACATCCGATAGCTGGCTAGCTAATATCTGCGGCGGCTATCACCAAAATGCTGCTACTTTACCTTGATCTTATCTCCAAAACGTACCGGAATCCGTTTGCGTTGTCCTTTTCTAAGAATATAGCGATCTCCAGCAGGCTATATATTGAGCTATTTTCACAGAATGCAAGGGCCTCCCCGGAGTCGCCTAAACCGTGACAACAAGCGGCCGCGATGGCTGCTGGGAGGGGAAAGCGCAGCTGTTGTTCTCTGAATGCACGCGCTGCTCGAGTACCACTCCGGCTCGTGCACATGCCTGCGCTGTAAGACACTAGTTATACCACTAATGTCAGCACACGGAATGTATGACCATATATCTGTGCACGGTCAGTGCGCTAAACCGAGTGTAGTTACGACTTCTTTACAGTATTTAAACAACGTAACCTGTGTTAATGACAAATTACAAAATTAAAAAAAATAATAAGATGCAATAGAATTATACATTATCCCAATTAGTGACTTTATTAATTATTATTAGTTGTAGTAGCAGTTGTATGTAACAGTCGTAACAATGATGTACAATAATTAAAACAATAAGAATAAAAATAGGTTCAGCCTGAATGTTATCAACCTCTCAGTGTTAAGACAACAGGCTACATAGGATATTGTATGTCAACACACACAAGCATACATGAACTACGGCAGCCCCGTCCAATGATCAAAGCAAGATTCTCCAAGCTTGAGGGAAGACCCGCTCGCTAAAAGAGGAAAAAGCTGTAGCCCAATCCACAGAGTTAAGGAGTCAAATAGAACAGCTCCGATCGCTGTTCAGGAGCTCTACTGAACATGCCAGTTGAAAGTGGAGGCTCGGGAGAGCCGAACCGGTGAATGTGAATTTGCAGCTCGGATTTCATCGTCTCCATGGGGCAACAGGTGTCCAAACTAAAGAAAGACGTGACGGTGTTGAAGGAACGAAACAAAGACCTGGAGGCAAGATCACAACACTGCAACATCCCCATCATGGGGGTAAACGAGGGTTGAGAGTTTGGAAAAACCACCACGCTGTTTGCAGCTGACATGCTTTGAGAGGGCCTGATGTTTGAGAAAACCCCTCTGCTCGATCAGGCTCACCGCACACGCAGCAAACCTACAGGGGATAACCAGCCACCCAGGGCCATTGTGGTTAAATGCCATTACTTCTCCAGAAAGGAAAATATAATGAAGAAAGCTGCACAGTTAAGAACAGTGACAACGGCTGATGGAGACTTCACCCTTGCAGTAAGTAAACAACGAGCGGCCTTCAACGAGATAAGCAGTTTGCTGCGTGGATGCGATGGGGTCCGGTTTGGCTTGAGGTAGGCCTAACCGGAAGAGCCAAGGATTAGGACATCGGATGGAAAAGAGTCCCGCTTCAAGGATCCACAGCAGGCGAAGGACTTCAAACTCAAGAACCCGCTCACCAAAAATCACCAGCAAAAGGGCTTGGAGTCGACCACCAAATCTATCGGGGTGACCTGACCATCTCGGTGCTGAATGATGACCAACCAGCTGGGACTGCGGACATTGTGCTACCTGACCACAGTGATGAATGAGAAAGTAGCTGCTAACTAGTTGTTGTGTGAACCTTTTGAAAATCAATAAAAAACAATTCAATAATGAGTGTGCAGGACAGCAACGAAAATAACCATGTACGTCAGCAATATTAGTAAATGCACGGGCAGGCATGAGGTTGAATATTCTCTGGTATGATACCTCATTGTAAGAACAACATTTTGCTAGAATGAGGATTAGCAGCCTTCTGCCTCCTTGTGATTTTGCATCCTTTTCTTACTTGGTGCTGATCGCAAACAGGCTAGCTAACTAAATAGGTCATCAAAAAGTGACTTATTACAGACAGTGTGGGGGAAAAGAACGATTACCTTTAAGCAGGGTATTTCTCCTATGGCCAGTGTACATTATTACATTACATTATTAGCATTTTGCTGACGCTCTTATCCAGAGCAACTTACATCACTTACAGTTTGTATTTATTTTTGCAAAGTTACCCATTTATACAGCTGGATATTTTACTGAGTCAATAGGCCTTTTTCACACTTCCTATTTCCGGGAGGTTGGAATTCAGTGAAGCAGTGTATCTGTACTTCCGGTTTATCGAGAAGCAATGGCGGAATCCTCTCGCTGGTGTTATTGCAGTGTACCTGGCTGCTCTAACTCAAAACAGAGGCATCCTTACCTTAGTTTTCACTATTTCTCGAAAGACAAAGAAATGCGGAGCACCTGGGTAAAGTTAATAAGGAGGGACGAAGGTCCCTCTTTTAATATAGTCCGTGGGAGCACGTTCATATGCGGCGTGCACTTCGAAAGTGACGACGTTTATGTCTCAAGAGTGGCAGAAAAAGACTGAAAACCGGTGCTGCACCACGCCGGTTTTTTGCCATTTTGTAGCCATGTCTGAAACTTATAGTGAAGAACTTTTGAAATCCAACAATGCACTGCGATAGATTAGTGTCCAAATGGTGTACACCAGAGAGCACAGAATACCTCTAATGCATGTTGATGTTTTTAAGGAATAGGGACTACGGCATCATTTTGGTAGTGATGGGACGTTCGGCACCGAAGCTCGCTTCACTTTCGCAAATCATACTGGTTCGAAACAGTGTGATGAAGCTTGTATAAAATTGCCATTTGCCACGTCCGAAGCTTCGTACGTCACTGAACGATTCGAAGTTTTGGCACTATCCCATACCCCATTAGCTATAAAAACAATGGAGAGAGAACCGGCAGGTTTTCGGTGTTTCATAGTGAGCCGAGATAAATTGATACGTCAAATATGGAGATGACAAGTGGAAAGCGTCGATCGCGAGTGTCGGAACATTTCGACCTGTTATCCCCCAATAAGGTAATACAAAACTATTCTTTTGCAGTAGAACTTTTCACTTGTCATTAATACTGTAGCCTATAATTTTCATTCTCGAACCGCTTAATCCTGCTCGGGGTCGTATTTTAATACTGTCGCTGTGTTTTCCTTATTTTAAGGTTCGTTGTCAGCTCTGTCCTCAGGAGTTGGCCTATAACAACAATACCTTATCAATGTTGAGGCACCTTCGTGCCAAGCATGAACATGCAACACTCCCAACGAACCAAAGTGATGAAGGCAATGCTGGAGGTCCTTCCTTTGGTATCGTTTTGTTGTTGTTATTATTCAACAGCCCCACAATCACGTTCCCAAACCTATACTCACTGTTCCTTTCTGTTTGAAGTGTCGCACAAGCACATTCCCCAAACCCTCTTACATCGTTTGTCTGAACTGTTGCTAAGCACAATCCCATCACCTACCACTGTTAACAATATATTTGATTGTTATTCCTCATACAGACTAGCGTACTTAGTGAGTCTGAGTGAAATATTATTAAGACAGTAGCTACCTAGCCCACCCACACGTACTACTTCGATCGTTAACATGAATTGCGGTTAACTAATGACTGTTTATCATACTATGACTTTATTCTGACTTATACATGAACTGCGTAGTTACAAACTTGTGGGTCGCGATGGCTGTTTGAGGGGGCGAGATGTAGCCTAAGCCTATGCATGAAAACTCTCGCCTTTCCGTTAATTGTAATGTTCAGACATTGTAGCCACAATTATATGTTTAAGAATATTTTTAATATTTAATGTGTTTCTTTAGCCTAGGTCAAATCACTTAGGTGGGCACAAGCCCAACCTGAGTCGATAGGCATGAAGCCTCGGTCATCACAAGTATCGATGGCAGCTATAATTCAAGGACAACACATTTAAACATCATTTTATTGTAGCAAATAGAGACAGGTAGCAACATACATTTCTTGCAGGACTTTAATGAGTGATCGAAGATCAAACTGAAGACACATCGCGTTCTTAGGCTTTCACAGTACATAACGCTCTGAAACTGAAATCAACCAGGTGTTGTGTGCAGTCTTCCTCCGGAGTGTCGAGCTCATGGCTGCTGTAATTTCTGCAAACCACCAGATGTCACTGTGTCTGTCTTTGATGCTTCGTTCGAAGCTTCGGATCTTTTTTCGGCACAATCAGGAAGAAGCTTCAAAAGCCTCACAAGGTTTTGTCCGCCCATCACTACACTTTGGACTCAGGGCTAGACTTCCTGAACATTATATGCAACCTGTAATGTATGGGGCTCCTCATTCTTTCTCATTGACCGGTAGCAGCTTGACTGTACTACTACTTCCTCGTTCACTAAATCTGACTATGCATATAAAGGGGGGTTATCACAGCTTACTGACAACTGATGACTTACAACTTAGCCTGCTGAAAGCTAAAAAGTTAGTCTTAGGTTCTGACAGCTGATAACTTGAAATGAGTGTCTCACGTTGCGCACACTAAATGGAAGCAGCTTGCTGCAGACATAATATTAACTCATTTATCTACCCAAATACTGCAAATCGGCATACTCTATTAGACTTTAAAACTCAAAACAGCTTCCTATTATACTGTATTTATGTCGGCTATAATTAATGTTAGATAAATAGTCCGTAGTCACTGGCTATAATTAGCGTTCGCGAGCAGAGCTGTTACAAGCTAACTAGCTATAAGACTAGGTTAAGTTTGCAATTCACTTATCCCTACAGTTAAAAATAAACTGCTCGAAGAACAACTTTTAGCTTTTGTCCAGCTTGGAACCCTTGACTTGTGGATGCTCCTTCACTAATTGCACCACATCGTCTTCGCCAAATTTCGGCAAAGTCAAACGTGAACTAAAGAAGCGATATCCCGATACCGTGTTAAACACGCAGCGAGCAAAAACCGGAAATGGCGATACACTGCTTCGACGAACACTTCCGGTAACCGATTTCGCTGTGAAAAAGGCCTATTGTGGGTTAAGTAGGTTGCCCAAGGGTACAGCAGCAGTGCCCCAGCGGGGAATCGAACCAGCAATCCAGCAATCTTTCGGTTACGAGTCCTGCTCCTTTAACCACCAAGCTACACTACCGCCTGTTATATTACGTCCCTTTTACACACAGGAGGACTACAGAATATATTATTCCTACCCAGGTGGGTACTAGTTTATTCAATTTCGGCACATGCGTTCACAATACATCCACTTAGCCCTGTTCTCTCGCTAGGTGCAACAACAACTTAGGTCCGTGTAGCAACATATACCTAAACAATAGCTCCTATTGTTACACCGCCCATTGTAAGAATCCAGCTATATGAATTGTTGGTTTCTGAATTGTAGTCAAGCCATCGAGTAAACCATATCATAATGCAACGACTGCACCAGTGAAGAAGCAATTGGTGGGAAGAGCCAATCATCGGAAAGGCGGTCTCGTGCACTTGGTCGCCGGTTTGGGCCGACAGCATGCGCCAGGGTTCTACACAATTAGCCTTCGTGTTCAGACAGCGGAGGAAGTTGAAACAAACACGATAAACGCGACTGCATGAGGAGAGGAAGGGTGCAGCAAAATGTAGACGGACGAAAGTAAACAGGAAGCTCACATTTTTCCCGAAAAATATATGTGGAAACGGTCTTGCATGTGTAGATGTGGGCCATTGTCTGTGTGTATTTTAGCTCATGTGACCTACCCAAGAGCGACTGGAGGGGGTACAAGGGGCGCTATGGCTACGTTTAGAAAAGGCCTACCCCGTAGCATCCCCAGAAATGTTTTGGTATAAAATGGAACATTCATTTATGTTAAAAATACAATATAAAATATGACACTAAATTTATTAAAGCTTTTGTTTAAGCGATCAAATAATATTTTTCATTTACAAAATTTATCATGAACCCATGTCGTTGACCTCTGCTTGTGTGATTAGATTCGCTGCTTGCTGCGTATCGCGATTGTAATTGTCAGTTTACTGGCTGCTTTGTTATTTTAGGTTAACTCATTTGTTTTTGTTTTGTTTTGCGAGAAGTTTGCTAGTGCCGTAATACTACATGTGAGGAAAACGTGGAATATTTCACTGAGAAAAAGTTGGCAGGCACGCTCGAACCAGCAACCTTGCTGTGTTGGCGATTCTCTTTCAGGAAAAAAAACCTGCACTTTGACCACTTTGCTGCGAACCACAGCAACAGGCGGATCATTCTCCTATGAATGGTGAGTACAAGAATTCTTGTTCGTTTGCTGGTATCATATAGGCCTACCATATTGATGTACACTGTGCGTGTAGCCTTGCCAGGGGGTCAGCATTAACGTTATTGTGTAGCCTGTGTATGCGTTCAGCGTTTCTGGGAGAGAGGTGGACTATGGTGTGCCCCTTCAATTCCCCGTGTGTATCTGGCACCGGCACGGTGTGTATTATTAATACGTCAACGGGATGTTTTCTATAGTGAGTATTCTATGATTTGGTATGGGAGCTAATAATACGCTTTTGTGGCGCTCGTCAGTGTCTGAACGAGCTGAGCGCTGTGTATCAGTGAATACGCAGTAGGCTATGAGTTGTCTGTTGTGACTTTTCTGTGTTTTGGATAATGAATAAATGTTTTATGGAACTTGTCGTGACAGTAGGCCTAAGTAGCATATTGATGAATAATCTTATAGGCTGTACATTTCAATAATAGTGTTACGATAACCGCAAGCCGACTACATCTCGTCTGTCTTCAGCTGGCCAGTTATTATTATTACTTTTTATCCCAAAATTCATTAGCACCTGCTATATACAGTATAATTAGCTATGCAGTAACCCCGGTCTTCCATGTCTGACGCTGCCGCTGACCTAAGTATATGTTACGGGCCCCAGGACTGGAATCACCGTCCCAAATGATTTGGGTTCAGTGTCTTTCGCTTCCTGAAAAACACAGATGTTTCAGCTGAGAGAGTGAAGACACGAACCAGCGTTTCTCTTCCCAATTTTCTCTTTATTACAGAACCCAGAATACATGTAATAAACATTCAAGACTTTCCCTAGTGCATTGTGTCATAATTGCATTGTCCATTGCTACATTTAATCAACGCCAATGAGTATTGCTCTTTGAAAGGCAATCAATTACGTCACACCTTACACATATTCATAGTCTTTCATTCACTCAAACATATTCAGTCGTTGGGGTACTTTTACTTCATAGCCATATTTGGTAGTTTAGGACTGTTCTCGTCACATGACATGGGACACGTTTCATAGGGAATGTCAGGTAACTCAGTCTGCCTGATTCCCACCCACAAAATCAAAACTCCCGTCTTAACTTTAACTAAATACACGTCCGTGCCAATTCGCTCTTAAGTATTACAACATTTCGTCAACAGAGATAACCCTACTCAAAATACTGGTCAAGTGTACAGAGCTCAAACACTGAAAATGTTAATATTCAAAATACACAATCGAACTCGCAAAGCGTTCGGCTCACAGTGGCGATCGCCATCTTCTAACTTTACCGCCGCACACGGCACTAAACTCTCACACTTTCTTACACTCACGCTAACAAAACTCACCACACACACGTTTCATAAGTTTTAATCTTGAGAGGTGGATTTTAGGTGAGTTTCCATGGCGTACTAACCTGAAAAACACAGATGTTTCATCTGAGAGAGTGAAGACACGAACCAGCGTTTCTCTTCCCAATTTTCTCTGAGGGGAGGGCGGAAACCCTAACCTTAGGAAACCTGGGCGCAACTCCTGCTGAGCTCATTGGTTCCGCTCTTCTCTTCCCGGCTAAGCTAAAACCAAACGCTTGTTTTCCGTTGCTTATAATTAACAATAAATAATAATAATAATAAAGCACATTAACAATACGTACTTCAGCAATATTAATATAGACACAATATGTATTTTAAAAAAACACAAAGTGCTCACATATTTCTTTGGGTGCACCACATATACACTTTTGTTTTAACTCCTACCAAGAGACTACATGCAATGTGAACTGGCTCCTAGCTTTTTGAAACACTCTTTCCAGGAACACTAAGAACTTGTGTACTTTCATCTGACCTGAATGTACATACACAAATGCAAGGTCTCTCCTTATAGGAACTGTTCATGAATCTGTTGCACAACTGGACAGCAAGAAACATTTTAATGTGGCCCCCCATGCCATTACACCCATGACACTAACCATGCTCATCGATCTCATTACATCATTCACACCAGCTACATCCACCATTCTTGTTACACCCACCTTGCTAACCATGGCCACAACACTATTCCCGACACACCCCTGCTACAAATCCAGAATAGTTCAGTATTATATCTGGTAAGTCTTGTGTCTCGCTTTCACAAGGACTAATTCCTTGTGTTTCTATGTATTGCAGGCTAGTACTATGTCTTTCTATTGCCTGTAGTTAATGAATGGGCTTAAGTACACAGTGAAACCCAAAAGAGCACAGTGCTTTACACTGATGTCTTTGAGCCCACAAAGTATAAAAATCAGTTTGGCTTAAAAATGGTATCACACCAAGGTAAATGGCTACCATATCTATGGTCATTGTGTTTCCTGTAGGCATTGGAATTGTCAACTTTTCTTTGTTTTTGGTCAAGAAAAATGTGACACATTCAGTATTTATTCTTTTTTAGTCAGTAGAAACACTTGCGAAAATAGGTGTGGCACAGGGCCAAGTTGCATGAAAGAATATAGAAAACCTGAGTTGGTGTGCGTTGAAGTAGTTTTTGTCCAGTTTCTGTGAGGTAATGTGCTTCAAATGGTGTGGTGTCTTCATTTTGATGTCAGTCATTTTAATGAGAGACCAATTTTTGCACATTTTCATTCAGGCTTAGAGAAAATAGGTTCTTAGTACATGTTAGTAAATTCCCATTTTGTATGCTGAAAGCATTTTTATTGATTAAATACAAAAAAGTGTAATATTGTTAAACATGTGCAACTGCTAAGCTTGACTGCCATATTTGAATTTGGAAAGTCTAAGAAAAAAGCTTTGGTTGTTCAAAGCATTTGAGTCAATCCCTTTGTTTCTGCAATACACCTACATTTATTATTAGATTTTTAAAATGTAGTTTATTCATCATCTAATACAGCGGGGTTCGGCAACCTCCAGCCCCGGGCCAATTCTGGCCCGCGGCCAATTATTTTTGGCCCGCCAGATGATTTTTGAAAAGTGATTGTTTAAATAGTATGACTCTGAGTCCCATGGATAACATACAATCAAAGCTGGGAACCTATCCCTACATAAAAATGTTTATTATATGCTATTTTATGCCTATTTATTTGAGTCTAACTTGACGCACACTTTCAAAGATGCGCGTGCCGCGGGCCACCCCTGCGCACCGTTCTCTATCCCCTCTCTCTCCTTCTCTCTCGCTCTGTGCTGCAGTCTGCTGTGACAGAACTGCTCTGTGTCACTGCAGTTGCACTCAGATCCATGCTCTCTGCTGAAGCTTAGCACGTAAATGAAATAAAGCACATATTTAAACACTTTCTTTATTATTTATTATGCACACATGAACAGAGTCCACTGCTTCATCTTGAAAGGCTTTGAGGCGGGATGCGATGTGATCCTAAAAGACAAAAACACATGGAGTTCCCACATGAGTAATGAAATATCCTGATTGGCGAGTAAATACGGCAGGTTTAAATGAATACTTTCTCAGTGTGAAAACTGGTATTTCCCCTCTTTCACTATTTTTTGAATGTCTGGTGTTACAGATGTCGTTTTGATGCGCAGGGAGTTCTCCAGGTTTTTAGGTGTCAGTCGGTTTCTCTCGTGCGTCTTTATGGCATTCATTGACGAGAAAGTTTATTTCACAAGTGTAAGTGGAAGGAAACATAGTGAGCACATAAAAAGCAAGCTTCTTGATTGTGCTGTAATCCTCAGAGCACGTGAGCCAGAACGCGCACACAGACTCTGCGCCTTGGAGTGCAGCGCTGGCCTGGGAGGACGCTTGGAAATCAATTGATTCCATCTCAAACGTTGCCTCGTTTAATGATGGCAGGGTTTTCTTCGCCAGTGAAGAGAATTCTGGACTTGGGTGGACACTGAGAGGATCACGCACAAACGCGATGACGTCTTTTGGGATAGAGTAGTCGTCAAACCTGGCCATGAAGTTTTTCCGCAGCTGTTTGATAAAGTCCACCATTAGCCCTGTGATTGGTCCTGGCGCCTGTGCCTTTAATGTAGCAAAATGAAGGAGTCTGTTGGATGTCATGTCTGTTTCTAAGAGCTCTAACTTTCTAATAAATGACTCCAGCTTTTCAACCATGTCCACAATAACTTTGTCTCGCCCCTGCAGCTGCAGGTTGAGCTGGTTTAAATGGCCAAATATATCCGCCAAAAAAGCTACATTGGCCATGAACTTTTTGTCCTCTAGATAATCAGATGCAAGGTGATCAGCTGCTGTCGCATTATTTTTCATTCTAAGGAAGGCCTTGATCTTATTCAGAAAGCTCTTCCTTTGCTTAGCCAGCGCACATCATTGTGCAGCAGCAGATCACTGTGTGTGGCCTCTTCTGACTCAGCCACAAGTTGTCGGAAAAGACAGTGTTGTGTGCTTGATGTCCCTCTGACATAATTAATGATACGCATCACTTTATCCATGGTTTCCTTTAGCTCGCCGCTCAGCTTCACACAGAGGACGCTCTGATGAATGAGGCAGTGCAGTGCTTGTATGTGAGGGACAAGCTCCTTCAGCCTGTTCACCAAACCTCTGCGCTTTCCCACCATAGAAGGAGCGCCGTCTGTCACAATGAGATTAACTGTCTCAAATGATAATGAATGCTGCCTAAACAGCTCCTCCAGGTTGGCAAATATTATGTCGCCTGTAGTGTGGCCTTCTAATGGGATAAGAGACAGTAACTCTTCCTTAAATGACTTGCCATCACAGTATCTAACATAGACACACATTTGGGCCACATCTGTGCTGTCTGTGCTCTCATCAACAGCAAGGGAATAATACTCAGCCTTATGGAGCACGTCAATTACATCTCCCTCCACGGCAGACGACAGCGCATCTATACGACGCACAGCGGTGCGCGCAGAGAGGGGCACCTGTTTCACTGAGGCAATCAGGCCATCCATGCATTTATCAGTAGACAGCTCCTGCAAAACGGACACCATGACCTCCTTGAAAACTTCTGCATCAGTGAAAGGCCTCCCATGGCGAGCCAGAACCCAGGACGCTTTAAGTGAGGCACTGGCCACTTTTTCCTGGGCTGTGAGGCCGTGCATGAGGATCCTGCTGCTGTGTGTGTAATTTGCAACAAGTGCATCAATTTTGAGCCTCCGTGCTTCACTCTGGGGTGGAAAAGACACCTTGAAAGCTCCGTGTTTTGTCTCGTGGTGTCGTCTAATGTTGTATTCCTTGCAAACGGCGACTACCTCGTTGCAGATGAGACACACAGGCTTGGCATTCACGAAGCCAGGTAGGATGAAAGCATATCTGTCCTTCCATTCTTCTTTGTATGCTCTATTTTCACTGTCAACTTTCCTCTTTTGGCCTTTCGATAACAACATTAGCTTGCTAACTTAAATGTTGAGCCAATTTTGACCGCGCAAACAGTAAAAACAATGTTGCCGAGGGGGGGGCTAATATAACACATTTATTTATTTATTTATTATTTCAAACTGAATTTGATTGCAACTGGAGGCTCACAAGATAACAATATTACATAATTACTGGACGTCCTCTATGTAAATTACCCTTTGATTACACCATATATATCTTCTGGCCCGCCATCTGATGACTTAGAAAAAATTGGCCCGAGGCCCAGCCAACTTACCGACCCCTGATCTAATACATTTTTATTTTTCATTTCTGACTGGATATAGTGTTTTAAACAATCTGACCACGAGGGGACACTGTTGATCAAATCAACCAAAAATATTGACGTGACCCTGACTTCAAACTGAGGGGCATTTCTGTTCTGTGTTCAGATCATCTCTGAACGAAATAGGGTTAGGTGAGAAGTGTATTCATTTTGGCAGAACCTCTTCTCATATACACAGCTGCTCAGAAATTATGTTGTTTTAAAATGTAGATAGACTGCTGATACAATTCACAATATGGCCCTCTGAGTCCTTTAAACTGAAATTAATTAATTGAAAGAGCAGGTAGTTCTCTTGTGTCACATTTTTTACGGGCTACAGAACACTGAGAAGGGCATCAAAAAGAAGACTGAAGGAAAATACATAATGTTATGTTGCTGTGTTTGTGGTCTGAAATCTAACTTCAGCTGTCATTCTTTGATATATTTTAAGGCATTCTTTCTGTTTTGTTGTCACCGTTTAGCAAGTTATATTTCGAATTTCAAATTATGTGAATGTATTTTGACATATATACAGTACCAGTCAAAAATTTGGACACACTTGATTAAGATAATGGGAAGCATGCATTCAAAGACATTTCATTTGACAAATATAAATAGTGAGGTCGATGCCTATGCATGAACTTCTTTCCAAAACTTTGAAGAATATAAAATATGATGTAGTTTTGATTTGTTTTGAATACTTTTTTTTGGGTCATTGCATAATTCCATTTGTATTATTTTGTAGTTTTGATGTCTTCGCTATTGTTCTAAAATGTAGAAAATTGTAAAAATAAAGAATAAAAGTTATTTCCAAACTTTTGACTGCTACTGTATATAGTTCAGACAATGTGATGTGACACTTGTTAGCAATTAATCAGTTATTAAGTTTCTAATATATTGTTATAGGTGAGAAATAAATATGAGGATATATGTAATAAATATCTATGCATATATGTATAGATAGGGAGAGGGAAGAAGGATTTCTCAAAGAATATACTGTATGCTCCACTGTATCCTCTATACTCCAGCCTTTCATGTTATTAGAAGCTGTTTTCCATATATAGCCTTAGTGCTAAGTGAACATTTCCATAGAGTTATAAATACACAAAGCTGAAATAGGCTGGTGGTTAATGGTGCTGGTAGCAGCAATGTCTGCTGAAGATGTGTCCTGCATATTGACTCATCTCAGGGTGTGGTGGCCTGAGAAACACTCTGGCACTCCCATGGCCTGAGTCTAAGAGACGTCCTCCTGCCGAACACGAAACAGAGAGTTCCTGCTCCAACCTGACAGCTCTCGCTGCGTTTCTGATGGCACAGAGCTCTCCCTCAGGCATAATGAATGGACATTATAATTAAAGGTAAAGGACACTGCCCTGGCACACAGAGGGAGGGTGATCCGCAAGCTTGACCTGTGCTCACGCTACTGTCAGAGTTCGATTGAAACGGCCATGGTCTCCCCACTCCGTCGCCAGGCAACAGCGAAGCGCTGATGCAAGATGGTGCGAACGAGCAAGTGTGGCAGCTGATGGACTAGATGTAGGCCCAGATAATCTGCACCAGCCACGAGGCGCCGGGCACAATCTCTCCCATCCTTCTTTCAGGGCAAATGGCTGATTAGAGCACCAGCTCCTGGTATCTGTGATATCTCTGGTATCTCTGAGTGTCAGAGATTAACCGTGCAATCCATTGCCCACGCTCCGTTATGGTTCCACCTCATCATTTTCCTTTCCCCCTCAGTGAGATCTGTGCATCGCTGTTGAGAGTTATGAAAAGGCAGCAGTTCCTTCACAGAGCTGGAGACCTTCCAGTAACATGGGTCTCAGCCAGAGGCCCAAAAAGATGGAGAAAAACTGCAACATTCACAGTGGTCCTTAACAGAGAAGTGTTTCATGCATGTCTATTGTCTAACATGCTTAGGTCGACAGGCCTGTACATGGATGTTTGTGCATAAAGGAAACTTTTTGTTTCCCAAGAGTTCATTTATGAGTCATACGGTTTGGCAAACATTTGTACGAAAGTTCAGGAGGTGCTGATCAGTTCATGTAGAAGGTGATAACTATTCTAACTAATTCAGCCTGCTGGATCTGTATCCTTGATACAGATACAACTAAACATTACTATTTGATACATGCTCATTTAAATAAAGTTGTTACATTCCCATATAGGTTAAGAATCTAAATGGAAAACAGTACATGTAATTCTCCAAACCCCTGCCTGTCTGTGCCACTTCTGATAGGCTGCATTTTTGCTAACTCACTCCAGCATCAGATAAATGTAAGGAAAACATGATTCAATCTAATCAGATATCAGACGCATCAAAAACAAATGCCAAAGTCATCCCTGCTTTCACATGCATCTTTCTCTTATAGCAGAGAGATGTGACAATCATTTGCATGACAGTTGTTTACATTCCATGAGCATGCCACCACAGTTCAAAAAATTGTTACAAGTGACACTTGACAACAAAGGGTATTCTCACAATGATAGTGTCATTTATATCACTCATTGTATAACTATGTGACCCAATTATAGTAGCTAATTTGACTATTTTCAGTTTTATTTGTTTTGACAAAATGACTTTGAGTGGTTGCGTGAAACGTGTTCTCAAGTTAACGTGTGGATGTTCAATAATGATTGTAAGGCTGTGGGTATGTACTTGTCTTCAGGTGTTGTTGAAGATTATAAGAAGGGTCAGGATGAAAGCAGTAGATTTGAATAGTGTTCCCTGGCTGTGTCTGTACATTCATGAACCTGGGCCTGGCTGTAGCTGTGGCAGTCCTGATTTGATGACGTTTAGATGACGTGAAGGTGCTGTTCAGGTAAACTCTAACTGTGACCCTTTCTTCAAGTTTCAGCACTGTACTGTTTTTTTTTTTTCTTTTCATTTGTTAATTAGTAGATCAGACGTGCTATGGAAGAATAACACAACTTTAGAGAGTGGGGTTATGAAATCTGCAGAAAATGTGGCAACCCTGGTGCTTTGACTGGATATTTGTTTGAGAAGGCGAACTAATATTTGCAGACGAATTGACTCACCACCCTGTCAGGGATTACAAGTGGTTCTTTTGTGTTTGGTTTTCCTCTGCAAAGTACACAGGTCTTTAGGATCGAATTGATATGTATCACATGCATGTATCTAATTAGATTATCCCCTCATTAGATGAGAGCACTGCTTAAAAAACAAAGTACACTGACAGAGCTGGCTTTGTGACCTTCCACGAGGAGTGCTTAATGGGTCGTCCTTTGGTAGCGTGCAAAGCTTTGGTAGCGTGCAAAGCTGATAATTTTGAGGCATTTTTGCCCTCAAAAACATTTGTCAGTTGTGTTGGTTTTCCTCTTTCCACTGCATCTTATCAGTGGATTATGAGCTGCCTGTCAAATTTATTGTGGTCATTATACTTAAAAGGCAAAAGAGGACATGTGTCTGAGGAAATAATGATACTTGATTTTGCCATTATCGTTTAACATCCAGCTGGAAATGGGGTAAATCAGTGAGTCAAGTTTATGTGTCATTCACGAATGTTACTATTAAAGCCATTGCAGATCCTGGTAAAATAGTGTATTGTGTCATCGAGAGATCATAAGCTAAAGAATGAAAATGTTTATTGACTTGTATTGAATTCACTCAAATTGATTTTTTTTAATATAATCTTCACACACTTTAAGCTCCTCTGTAAGCTGACATGACCTATTGTAAAACACACAGTATGTAATATAGGGTGTGACACCAATACAGGTGCATTCAGGATGGTACTGGTTATTACAGCACTATATTGCATGTGTAGATGCGCTTGGTCTTTTTCTTTCTGTGCTGTTGTTCACATGACCTTGCACTTTTGTACCAGTGCTTTGTAAGTCACTCTGGGAAAGACTTTCTGCCAAGCATCTCATGTAAATGTAACACACTTTAAGGTCTCTGTAAAAAGAGTATTTGAAAACGAAAACGAAGTCCAGGAAGAATAGATGACCCTCACTTAGGTGTTTGGTAAACGCTTACTGTTTCTGACTGATCACTGCTCCTGGGTTTCTGTTTTTCAGAGGAGTGGTTTTGGTTCTTAGATAACGTTTTGAGGAAATGATTTCTCATTGTCATAAGATGATGTCATAAAACCTGCACACCTAAAGGAAAATAATCATCATGTCATGCCAGTCAGGTGCATCAGGTGGATAAGAAGGATGTTCCACCCTGTTGAAAAATTACACAACCCAATCATGAAATACATAAGCTGTAACTGGCCTCACAAGTTACCGAGTGATTGTAGATGTGTGTGATATGCCAGCACGTAGAGCACGGCTCCGGTTGAGTAATGGCCAGTGATCACATAGTCAAACAAGCAAAGTGTCATATATCCGTGCCATCTCTTGTTGAAGGATGACCTCATCTGAAGAACCAAATTATATGATAATGAGGTGACATTCGATCTGTGTGTTTTTTTTCCTCTTCAATGTGACTGCGCCCATACCACATCCATTAAGAAACAGAATGTTTCTGTGAGCCAGCCACTTCTCTCATGAGGCATCGAATGCTACGCTGCGTCAAACCACTGGTGAAAACTGTGAAAAAATGGAATGTGGAAATTTGGGAATAAAAGAAAAAAATGTCCTGGGGACGGAAATGGAAAGGCGCGGCTCTCGTGGTTGCCAAAATCCCACATTGTCGTGTTTCAAACCCGTTGCAAGTATCTGTCAAACTCTGAACAATATCACTAGTTGTAAGCACCTGAAAACTTAACAGAGATTGTGTATGTGGAGCTGCAAAGGTTGTAGAACATGACCAGGTACTGGCGGGGAAGTCATCCCACACAGATCAGATCAAACTACCAAGCTGTCCATTTCTTTGAGAGATCCAGTGTCTCAGGTCAACAGACATGTTCCAAAATCCTGAGAGCAATTGTTTCGTAAAATAAACAGCCATAAAATCGACTTTTAAATTTTAACTTGCACAAATCGCAATATTAAAATGCAAACATGTCACAAGTTGGCAGGGAACACCTTTTATCTTATGAATCATGTCATGTATCATGTCGGCTATTCATCTAGTATTCATGGAGGATGATAAAAATCATACAACTCAACGGGAACCAAAGAAAGCCATATGTCACACCACACTCTATTTTATGTTTTGCCCCGAGCCAGTGGTGAACTAGGCCCTATACTATGCTATTTGGCTACTGATATTCACAGTAGTTATGTTGAAAACTGAAAACGCTGTGATGTGTTGGACCATTTTTGGTATATCTTAAAGCAGGGGTGAGGATGGGAAAAGCAGGTCACATTATTTTATATCATTTCTGCCATCTGACATGATTGCTGATATGATGTGATCTGATACCATTTTGTTCCATTTGGGTATTACTGCCTGTCAGTCTGCTAGTTGTTCCTTTTCCACAGGTTGTACATAACTTAATGCTCTTGAAGTAAAAAAATAATAATTTACTGTAATTATTACATAATATTATAATAGTTATTTTTGTTGCTGTGGGTAAAGCCTAGGTCACCTATATTTTTGGACATTCTCCAACAAAAACAACATTGAAACACTTTTCAGAGCCAGTAATTAATTTATGTAAACACATCTGAGCGGTATGTCTGAACTGTACAGTGTCACAGAGCAAATGGGATATTTCATTTGAGAATGATGTGGGCCCTGAGGTAAAGTGAATCTTCCTCAGGAGGGTAGCCTGCATGTTAATGCACTTTTTTCATATAATAAACTGGAAGACATGGCCCTGGATCCTTCAGTGTATTCTGTATGTGGGTAAATGTGTTCAGTCATTTCCTGCTACAGCATGCTATAATTCTTTGACAGAAACATTGGCAGCATACATGCACCACAACACAAGATTGTTTGACAGCAAGTTTTAATTTAAAAAAGGACAAACAATTGAACATCACCTTTGAAATATTAAGTTAAATAATTTAATAGAATTCCTTTCCAGTCCAGCTGCTCTTTTAAACTCAGAGTAGTTTGTATGCTGCAGGAACAATAACAAAATGTAATGGTGCAATCCACAGCATGAGGTTCATATTAGGCATTGGTCATTTGTATCTGTAACTGTGTCATGTGCGCACAGATGTAAACAGAACATATACCCATTCACTGATGTTGTGTTCACATAGTCAGACAAATACATGAATGCCAATACTGTTGGTCTCTGTCCAGAAATAACAGAATATAAATAATAGAATTATAAATGTAAAACTGGAAAAAAGTACAAACATATGAGAGTGAAAGCAGTTTTTACAAGGTCCAGCTAGGCTTGGGCTAAAACTCAAAGTGAGTTAGGACACCGACCAACCAGTGTCTCTCTTTAAGGTTCATTTATAGAGGAGGTTTCTCTCACTCCAGGAGACCAGCATGACTGTACAAACCTCTCTGACCGGGTGTATGTTGTTTTCTTGTGAGCAGACGTGAGCACAATGTTCTCTTTCTGTTGCTGTTCTGTGGAACATTTTGGAGATTTGCATGGTTAACTAATGACTAATGACTTGCATGGTTGACTAATGCTTTTTTTTTTGGTGAAGACAGTGGAACTTCCTGTGCTGTAAGTGCTGTCTGTTTTAATGCATCAGATTATGGACGTGTTCAGCCCATGCTCTTACACAGCTCCTGATCATGCTTGTTTCCCCAGTTCTCACAGCTGAAGCGATTCATTCACTGGCCTGGCTCGTTCTCAAACAGCACTACTGAGCCTGTTGGAATTGAACCTGTGACCTTCTGGTTCTGAGCCTAGACCACCATACTAACCCCCTGCTATAAGAAGGGGTGAAAAAGGCTAATTCCTCTTGGTGGATAACAATCCCAACCAACACCAAGCTTTTCCAAAAGAGAAAGAAAAAAAAACAAAGCAAAACGTATCACTGGTTAATACTAATAGTGTTTTGCTGTGTTTGTAGAGAGTATTGCACTTGCCGTGAATGCACTCGACCAGAAGGGCATTTAATGTGGCTGAGGGGGAGAGGGATAGGGGCCGAGGGCCCCTGCAGCACTCTGTCCATAACTTTGAGCCTCAAATGTAAGCAGATTTTGGTTTTCAGTTCCGATGCCCATATTTTTCATTCAAAGCTGGTCGCTTTGGATAAAAGCGTCTGCTAAATGAATAAATGAATAAATGTAAATGTCATGATGACATGGATGACAATTATAACATTGACTCTGATTCATCCCTGGGGTTGAGGAATGAATTTAACCCTCCGCAATGCCCTCACAGACATTCTCAGTCTTTGCTCATTCACGGCCTCAGCATCTCTTATTCTGTGTGCTGAAGGGCTCAGCCCCGCTGAACACGTCTTCAAGAGCCTTGGGCTTGGGGTCAAGCCCTCATTCGTGTCACCCTCCCCATGGCCACTGTGCACAGCTCCTTGTACAGCTCCGATTGGATGAAGCGAGGGTACGAGCTGTTCTCCATCAGGATGTAGATCTTTTTCTGGGCAGTGGCAAAACACAAGGCTGTTGGCTGCTGGAGGCTCCGGGCAACTGCGTCTTTCGTCTGATAGTCCAGGTTGATCTAAAAAAAAAAGTAAAAAAGACACAAAACTGTGAGCTGGTAGGCATGAATTGTGTAAGTCGACCAGCAATACCATATGAAATGGTTACTTGTGTGTAGGTGGTGGTTTGTTCTGTAAAGTGTATGGCCATTTCTGATTACCATTTGTAATTATGAGCCGGATTCCTCTACATTTAAACCATCTCATAACCCAGGAAGTGCTGTACGCATAGATAATGTGTTATAGGTTAACAATGGGTTAATGTGCAGCTTCTTCAACCATGTTCTCCAATGGACAAAACTTTGAACTATGTGCTAATGAGGCAGAAAAAAACAGAATCAAATGGTTATAGTGTGTTCTGAAGTTAATCAGCAAATTCACCTCCTTTGGTGACTCGCTTCTGATGAATTCTTCATAGATTTTCTCAGCTCTCGTGGTGAGCTTCGCTGGAGATGTGATCTTCCGGAAGTCCTCGCAGGCAAGCCAAAACTCGATGTTCTCCTCGCAGAACTCGGACTTGAGGAAGACCTGGAATGCGGCAAGTCCATCTGTAAGCGATGGAGAGAGGTGAGTTTGCATAAATCTGATGAGCAGCAGCAATCATCACACATAGGGTCACAGCATTCCTGTCCTGCAGTCTGAGTTCAGCTCAACATAAAATCTGTACTGATGTGATCGCTACTTACAGTGGTTGGACAGGAGCTTTTCAAAGGACAACGCCCACTGTTCAACCTCATCCGCAGTTGGCCTGGCACAGGAGAGAAACCCGTAAGTACATGGCTATTTGTTAAAGCCAGTAGAAACATGTCTAGCTCATTTGATGAGAAGTTAGTGAATAATATTCAGGTAACAGTAATTTTGTGTGATACAGAAGTGAAACATGACTTTAATGTACATTTTGTCCATTTAATGTCAAAGAAATTGTACCAAAACTGAATACCTGTAAGATCTCCTCCTTGAAGATGATGGCTTTGCTGAGGAGTAATTCTTCAGCAGGTAGCTGAGTCTGGATCTCCAGCTCAGGTGTCTGCATGAGGGACAATGCTGCAGGTTAATGCACCCCAGTAATCATGTATGTACTATCAGTAGGACAAAACGCAATGATAAAACAGCCAGTGGAGCTTCATGAGCCATATTCAAATCACTCACTTGATTCTCTGCTTCTCTGAGGGAAACGCCGAGACCTTCTTGCAGTTTAAGAACGTTGTGTCCATTTCTGTAATCATGGGAGTTGACTGCAGTCAAAGAGCAAATGTACACGCCTGACTGTATTCCTGCTCACACTAATCCAAGCACTGTTTGTTCTGTGACTACTCCTATGAGCTGTGGAGGTGGGACCACCCTGCCTTTACCTGACCTGGAATGTGATTGGCCTCTTTGTACAGGCATTTGATTACACAGTGGGAGGGGCAGAGGGTGTGACCCAGGAAGTGGTGGGGAAGGAGGAGCAGAATGACCCCTAAGGCACAGCACTTGCCTAATAAACCAGGGCAAGAGAACAGAACAAACACTGCCTTTTATTTGCTAAAAATAGTTCGAATTCCTCAAATTGCTCAGCTCTTGTTAGCTATTTTTGTTTAATTTTGGCCAATGAGCCATTCTTTGGTATTCCTGGGGAAGAGGCACATGAATGGTTAGTACATCAGTATTCAGTTTTTCCACTAGTGAAATTAGTTGTACATTTCAAGCAGGCTAGGATCAGCAAGTTGGGATGTTATATACGTGGCATGCTTTTAATCGTGTTTTTTGAGGCTAATCTCAGGGCAGTTGCACGTAACGCATTTCAATGTGAGCTGATCACATCTGTTCCACGTTGAAAGGGCAGCAGAGTGGTGTAGTGAGTAGAAGCAGAGCTTGTAATCCTTAGGTTGCCAGTTTGATTCCTAGGTGAGGCACTGCTGTTGTACTCATGAGGAAGGTACTACTGCTACTGCATTTGCTAATACTAATGATCATATGAAGAAGCTCAGTTTTTGATCACTTTTCATTCAATGTGCTTCAAAGTGGAATAAAAATGCACTAAAATGAGGGTAAAATACAAAAATTAAGTGGATTAAAATAATAAAAACAGTAAAAGGGAGTAAAATCAACAATTTCATAATAACAGCCTTAAAAGAATGAGAAATATCCAGCTGTGTGAATGGATAACATGTTCACTGTAATTTTAAGTAATGTACATTGCTCTTCTAAATGTCATATTATAAGTAAAGGGTATCAGAAACTCCATATGTAAACCAATTCCTTCACACCCAACTTATATGCATCTCTAACATGCACATTAGTAGTGCTCAATTAATAATGGCCAATTTAAAAGGATACAGAGGAAAAAATGAATAAATTTATTTTCATTACTCATGCAATATATATAATTGAAATATATTTTGACGTATATGTAAATATTCAAAATTGGCCCAATAAATATGTTTTAGTGAAATATATGAAAATATACTTACTAATTACATATATTTACTTATATGTATATCTCTGTTTGTATGTTACATATATGTGCATATGTGCTGGGAGATACAGCAAACCTTCTTGCAACGGCACGTATGGATGTGCCATCCTGGAGGAGC
Source organism: Megalops atlanticus (assembly GCA_019176425.1). Classification (NCBI taxonomy): domain Eukaryota; kingdom Metazoa; phylum Chordata; class Actinopteri; order Elopiformes; family Megalopidae; genus Megalops; species Megalops atlanticus. Next base: position 25,101,943 of record CM032896.1, read on the forward strand.
TGGACTACCTGTGCAACCTGAATGGGCGGCAGGTACCACCTTATGCTACCAGGAGTGACAAGGGCACTAGCAAAATGCAAAACTTGAGAAAAATCAGTCAGGAAGGATCAGGAGAGAGAAATGGTCTGTGGCCACCACCTGCAAAACCATTCCCTTTTTTGCGGTTGTCTTGCTGTTGCCTCTCCTGTCCACCTGTTGTCGCTTTCATTTGCACCAAAGCAGGTGAATTTGGTTCACAATCACTTACCCTTCCTAACTGGATAGGTCAATATCCCAGAAGTTTAATTGACTGGGTCTTATACTGTGATGATTGAGTGTTCCCTTTTTTTGAGCAGTGTATATTGTAGTAATAAGGGAATGAAGAAGCTATTCAATATTGTGTGTATATTTTGTAAGTGCAGTGTTGGACACTGAGTGTATTCTATCTCAATATTGTATTATTTCGCTGTACTTTACTATTGTAGTGTCATTGTATTATACTTGCATCATAAATACTGTGCATATTTTCAATATTATTTTAAACATCAATTGCTTTTCAGAAAGATGTGCATCAAAGCATGTCAATAAATATAATAATTGAACTAAGTGCTGTTTTAATGTAGCCTGATGTCCTAGGGAAGCAAATGTAATTTGTCATTTGACATTGCAGTCGTTTAAATGTAAATATACAGTATATAGTATAGTAGTATGTAATATGGTATACAGTAGTGAAATCTGTTACTGTTGTGTAGGGAAAGAGGAGGTAGAAGTAATTCATAAACTGCTCAACAAACAACATTTTGGCCCTTCTTTAGCTGTATAATCGAGGTGCTTCTGAGGCTGAAACATGTACAGCTGAAGAAGGACTTTTGTCAGTTACAGTCAGCTAAAATTTCATGACCACATATATTTTGTCTTATATTATGCATTTCATGCCATAAATTTGAATATATTTCACACTTAACATCATATATTTTGTTATGTTTCAAAATATATTTCAATATTACAAATATAAGTGAACAACAATGCAAATGTATTGCAATGCATTTACAATATATTCCACATATATTTTTGACACTTAAAATATATTTCAATACAGTTTTTTCTGTATGGGATTTAACATTATTCAGACAGAAGAACTGTTTTTCTATGTTCCCTCCCAACCACTACGCTCTGCTACCAAAAGGTGTCTGGTGGTCCCGTTGCATCGTGGTGCAACTTTTTCCGCCGTTGTCCTCCAATGGTGGAATGAACTTCCACATTTCATCCATTCTGCCGAGTCCCCCTCTGTCTTCAAGAAACCTCTGAAGACACAGCTCTTCCGCTCTCACTTGAGCACCTGAAACACTACCCACAAAGGAATCACTCATGTCTCAAAACTGTTTCCTGCTAAACTATAAAAAAAGAAAGGAAAAAAATGTAGTCTAATGATTTAGTGCACTCGTTAGCTCTACCAGCTAACTGGTACCTTGTCCGGCCAACCACTGAAGCCTGGTCATGTAGCACTTCTAATGTTATTGACTCCTTATGATTTTTTGCTTGTGTTGTACTCTACCACACTTGTAAGTTGCTTTGAATAAAAGCACCTGCCAAATGAATAAATGTAAATGTAAAAACACAAAGACACATACACATGAAAATGGGGAGGGTTTTATATAATTTTGCTTGCACTGTTTTCTTATTTATGGTTTATGTACAACAAATTATGTATACACAATAGAAGTTAAATCAAAGCTTTGACAAAATGAAAAAAAAATCTAAGGTTTTGGAAGATGCTGTATGGAATATAGCAGTATGTCTCTAGAATAAGGATGTCTAAATAATAACCTAGCCATACAGATACAAACATAGATATATTTAGATTAAAGATGTACCACATGAATATGCTACTATATACCATATGCTGCTCCATCTCCTGTACACAGATGAAGCCACAGCCTGCCTGCTCATAGCTAATAGAAGTTCCCTCTTATTGAGAACAAGCAGTATTCCTCAGCTGATGGAAATGGCAAATGGGTGAAAGCCATCAGGTCACAGTTAAGATGATGAAACCCCACCTGTGCACATCACAACTGAGTTAATGATAAATTAGTTACAGGACACTTGCTTTATCCTCTGCTTGTTCATGGACATCAGTTCTGACCAAGACCATCACAGATCCACTGGTGTGTATATTATATGCATTCAGCAATGTGATTATCCATGTTTGTAATCATCTCATCCGCATGGTATACAGACCGGTTCATCTGCGCAGGCAGTGTGCTGAGGTGATGCAGCCTGTTACACTTGGACAGTGTGCTGACCTGCTCTGAAAATGGCTTAGGGAAAATGTTTCCAAATTCTTTTCCTCAGGACACACTGTCTAAGTTAGTTTAATTTTTCCCCTCAGGGCAGCGTGAGTAGTTTTCTACTTTGGATCTGGATTTGATATACCTCGATGGCTATCCCTCGATGGCTATATTTTTGAAATAAAGGTATTTATATAAATCGGCTACACAACACCAGGACTGAGAAATGTGAAACTAAATCACCTGCGCTCTTAACAATGATAGTAGATAGGCTTATACATATTTAACATGATTGCTACACTGGAGTTTGAAATGAGCTTTAAGTCTTTGAGTCAATTTGCACTTGCAGTTGAATCCAAAGAAGTGTTTATACAATACCACACATACATCAGGATAACTACCTTTGTCAGGGCTAAGCTCAACATGCTTGGATTGATATTCTGTATATTATGTATGTTTTATTGATCAAGAAGACCAGTCTCTTTACATTATTGGCACTGAAGTTTGTACACAAGTCCAGTGGGCTTTATCAGGCTGATTTATGAAAGCCAGGTACAACTTGTCCAACCAAACACATTCTTTGAGTTTTTTTCACAACACAACAATATTTAGCCCTTTTTATAGATGTTCCTGTAGCATGAGAAGAAAGAGGAAGAGGGGAAGGCATTTTCTTCTGAATGCACAGTGGAATCACCTACCACCACCAGTACTTCCACGTTTATTCTGCTGCATTTGTAATTAATTACAACACAGAAAGTCGTTTTTCTTGCCTCTTATTTTTGCAGTTTGTAATGCTGATTCAAGGAACGCTTTATTTTGAAGTTGCCGTACAACGTTACCCATCATGGGGTTCAAATGTTTCCAATCGTCCTTGCATATTTGCATAAATTTTAGCAGCAGCCTTCAAAAGGGCAAAAATAATGAAATGTTGGGGAGAGCTCTGATGGAATATACCATCACCCACTCAGGTGGCCCTTTGTGAAATTTAGATATATTTACAAACGTATATTGCAGTAATTTTAGCATTGGTACCGCTGATAGATGTTCTCCTGACATGCGTAGAAAGAGGAAGACTTCTGCATAAAGTTTTCTCGAGTGCATGGCTTCCTCGTCTCCTTCCTACAATACAGTGTTGGCTGTTCTGGTTTGTTTGTAATTAGTTCAGCACACAAAAGGCTATTTTTGTTCTCATGGTTTAATTCTGCACTGTTGGGTATTTGTTTACTATGATGGTGGCTCAGTGCCTGCTGTTATTGGTTGAACCAGCATGGTGTGGGCCTAGTGAATCAACTTGTCAGATTCCACTCATACTAAAGTGATTTTGACTGATTAAAGAAGCTTTATAAATAGAACATGAGGGCTGCTATTTATAAACTGTGAGGAATGATAAGCTGATACGCTGTTGACAGATGGGTTTGACCTCATTGCATTATATTCATACTTCATGCAGTAGGAATGTACACACAGATGCACACCCAGAGTGTGCCAACAGGTGGTAGGGAAATGAAAGGCATGCCAGCCACATGCTATTGCAACATCAAGGCTGAACACTCTGTTCTCAGCTGAAATTTCATTTTCATTTCATTCAGTTTTATTCATGGCCTTTTGTGCTTCATTTCAGCTTTACTCTTCTAAATGGTGTTGTTTAAGTGATATTATCAGTAGGCTGTTGCTTTCTCAACTCTGTTTTTCTGGTCTGATCTTTATTAAGATAACAGATTGGGGGTGGTAGACACTGACTGAACCATGAATGAACCGGTTTCAAATGGCAAGGCTTGGTCCTTGTGGACTCATTATGCAATTATGCAACACATCAAAATGTATATCCACATGACTGCACTACAAAGTCTAGTCATAAGATCAACAGAGCAGGTTTGAAGGTCAGGCTAAATATCTACTCTGACTGAATCTGCTCATTGTAATTCAGAGAGAAAAGAGGAAGGTTGAAATGACTGCTTGTGTGCTGCTGTGTTTCTTCACCTTCATGTGTGCCACTGTATTTCCTCTTCCACATGAAGGGTGTGTATTCTTGCAAGAACCAAATGCAAATGAGCACATTTGGAATGCAGCTACTGACAAAGCTGTTGTTCTAGCTTGAATGTGAGTAGGTGTTCTAATGACCAGCTGATTAAAATGAAGTAATTTGTTGGATTTAACTAAATTAGTTTTGTTAAAGGAAGTCATCTGGCATCTAAGTAATATGAAGTCAAGACGCTCAGCTGAGTCAGGCATACATTGCACAGCCCCTACCTCATCCAGCCCTACACACCTGCCCGGCCTTTACGCTCAGCAGCAACTGGACTTCTTGCTCCTCGCATAGACAGAGCAGGAGGTTTAGGTTTTCGCTCTGCAAGGCAACGACATTTCTCCTCCATCGCTCCCCAGTGGTGGAACGAACTCCCGGTCTCGCTATGGACAGCTCCATCACTCCAATCCTTCAGACATGGTCTGAATACACATCTCTTCAGACTCTATCTGGACTGACCTATCACACAATCGCCCCCGACCAGTCACTTCCCAACTCCTGTCTGCTGTCATCTTGCAGCTTCCCATCTGGATCAGTGCTGTTAACAATTGCTGTGTGTTTTTTTGTTATCGTCTTTACTTTGGTATTTATTGCGCTGTTTTTGAATTTGGATCTTGTTAGTTGCCCTATACCTTGTAGTTTTATAAATTAGCTAGTACTGTGTCCTCAAACAGATTTTGGTCTCAGTTGAGAACTATTGTCTTGATTGTGGAACACATCCTGTCCCTGTACTGTCGCTGTACTTACTGTATGCACTTTTGCACGTGGATAAAAGCGTCTGCTAAATAAATAAATGTAAATGTAAGTATCTTTGATAGCTGTTTGGGCCTCATCAAGTAATATTAAGGCTATTAAAATGTAATGAAAATTCAATGGCCTTGCAAAATTGCACATTTGCCCATATCAGGAGATTGGGCCACACTGTCTAACCAGTTAACCAATAATTACACGTGCATAAACTTTCCACATCAAGCACATTTCCTGAGTCATTAACCCTTTGGGAATTCTACCCCTCCATTTTTGCACAGTGAAAAACATACATTTAGGCTACATCATCTGCTAGTGCATCCAGAGGCAGTTTTTGTAGGCCTAAAATGGCCTCTGGCTGTACAAGATGGGTGTCTTACACACGTAGTTCCTGTGCCATTTACCAATGCCAAGCAGAAGTCACTTCAGTAAGCCTGGCTCGCCTACACATTGCTCACTCTGTTTAAATTGATTGTTTGTGAAAAGACAGGTCCTTTCTGTGGCCCCTTGCTTTGCCATGGATGCTTTCACATTTCAGATTACTGGCATGGATTCCACTTCCCCGTCCATGGCCGTAATACATTAATAAGGGCCAACAGCAGCCTCTTTTCATTCAGCTGTGACATGCTCTCTGTGGCTCTGTGATGGGAAATGGTGAGTTTCGTTCTGTGGTGAGCACATTGCTGTGGTCAGGAACTTCTGTTCTTTATTTACTAGAGGAAAAAATGGGGGGCCTCATACAGTAGCTGGTTTATAGGAGAAAATCTAAGAGTTAGGCTGAACACAACCTAGTGTGAAAGTATGGCACTGACCTTTAATCTTCCTGTAACAAAGCACACAGTACATACCAGCTTGGCTGTCAGCAAGAGCAAATGACAAAATACATCTTCCTGACATGTACTAACAGCACCTCTTAATAGTGGATGGCCCCAACTGATAATGATATATGCAACGCATCCAACATATACATACATAGACCACTTCATCTGTAGTCATTGCATGGAAAGACAGGTAATGCTAGAGTATGATTTACAATGCATTGGTTCTGAGGGTGATTCTGCTGCCATTATTGGCTGCTATGCCCTCAGAGCTGGGTCCACAGTGACAGCCAAAACTCATGGGTAAAGCTGTATCTTCGTAGACTCACTGTGGGCAATTTCCACACCACAAACATTTTTGCATTTTGGAAGGGGGTTTCTGATGCTGTGGTTTTATTGCTTTTGTGTATTTTTGTCAGTTCTTTATAGATATATTTGGTTTTTCCTAAGATTTTACTGTCTCAGCAGTATTTTACAAGATTAACTGACATTCACCATCAGGAGTAGGTTTTAAAAGTGTATTGGAGGGAGGCTGAGAGGCTGCCCTGGAAGTTGCTTAAAGGGAGTTGCGGTTGTCTCTAACTTCTATGTCAAAATAGGATACAGAGGTCAGAGGTCACCGTGGGGTGAGGCCTTGCACCATTTATTTTCAGGTGATATTGTTCGCATGATGTCCAAAGTAATGAGTGCCTGGACATTCCCAAAGCAGCACACGGCTTCTCATTTGACTATGCAAACTTGGCCATTTTTTCCATGTTCCTTACTTAAGGCACCTTCAGCTGAACTTTGAATATCGTATGCAATAAATAACCCATATTCAAAATCCACATCATTTGAACAGTAGCATTTGCATGGCAGTACTAGGTGTACTGGAAAAATAAATATTTTTAGGCTTGGCAAAAATTTTCCACATTGCAATATAAACACAGAATGGTGTTAACATTGCAATGGTACTGGTACATCTACTGGTAAAAAGAAGTAGGTGGGATCAGCCAGCCAGGACTACGAGCATGTAAAAGCCCTGTAATGAGAACAGGCCTTTCACCCCAGGCTGGCCCTGCATTTTCCTATATATGTGAAATAATGACAGCATATTTATTCCTGTGGTGCTTCACATTTATTTAAACCATTCAAAAACAGTAGCAATAACAGACAGCATAAAAAACAATGTACAATTCAGTCTGTAAACAACATCCAACTATGATAGAGCAAAGAAAAAACATAACACATTCAAGACATAAAAAATTAACCAATACACGCATAGTATATGGCATAAGGACAGGTAAGACCAAGGGAAAATATATAGACAGAGCTATGCAAAATAGGGTGAGGCGCAGTGGACAAAAAGCACCAGGCATCTCACTGAATGATACTTACACGATACTATATATACCCTCCTTTTTTAAAACAAAGTCCTCTATTCTTGTTTAGGATTCACTACTTTGAGTTGACGTTTGCAAAGGTAGCCACCTTTTCACTCTAAGCAATGTCTCTGTGTCGAAGCAATGCAACACAGTGATTGGCTGTTTGCACTGGGATTCTGAGCTTTATTATTTGAAGATTTTTGATGCAGTCAGGTCCATTGGCAGCAGAGCAAATGCAGTCCTTTTTCATTGGGGGCAGAGAGAGGGGAGTAAACTGTGCACGTTGCATTTGTCCATCAGGTGTTATTTTTCATGCTTTTTCTCCTTTATTTACCATCTCAATGTGACAACCTCTGCACTCGCACAGGAACACTGAAGCAACAGGAATGCAGCCCGACAATACCCTGATGCAGTTAACGGCTGTTTTTCACACTGCAAGTCACACAGTGAAGTGAGCAGCAACAGGAGGATAGGCGTTGCCTCATTGATGTCATTTGGGCAACTCGCAAAAGCCTGACGAATCACCAGGTGCATTAAAGTGGGGAGATGAGGGGACACTGCCCAACCTACTCTGTTTAAAATATAATATCCCTCAAATACCAAATATAAGCCCCTCTACCTCACTGCACTGACTTGTGCAGAACAGTAGGCTGTTGGCAGGGTAATTTAATTTATCCATTACTGTGCAAGTTGTATAGAGAGAGTGGTGTGCTCTGTGTTTCATGACTCTTGACCTTTGACCCCGCAGGCCTGCATCCTACTACAACCCTCTATATGGCGTCTCAGGTGAGAATGGATCAATCTCTTCCTTCTTTTTACCTTGATCATGCCTATTGCAGATACCAGCAGTAATAAGCAAAGCAATTCCCCTGTAAATTGCTGAAGGTTTGAGGGGCTTAATGCATTAATGACTGTGAGCTAAATCTGTTAATCTTCTTTCTGCTTCAAAACAAGCAGCTCATTCTCATGCTTTACCTCAAAACTTATGTCAATGCACACAATCTCCAGGCGTCTTAATTAACCAGCTCCACTTTGCCTGACACGTCTTGACTTTCAGTGCAGCAAGGGTGATCGAATGAACACACAGCAATCATGCACTTCAGCATCCAATATTTTGCATTAAACAAGTATTACTCAATATCAAACCATCCATTTTGCTGAGCAGCAGTGGTATATTTTAGGCCGTAAAATGGCTGTAAATGTTTAACAACTTGAAGTTACTGCTGAGCAAACACAAATGCGCCTTCCTAGTCAAGTAGGCCAAACCGGAACTTTCCATGCGTGTTTGCATATTGTTCATGTATTGGGCTTGACAGAATCACTCTGAGGGTGGGTCAGGCCCTGTCTTAGCGTGGGTGGATGTTTCAACAGAGTGCAGGATGCAATGCAGATTGCTCTGTCTTCACAAATGTGAGAACTTCCTGTGACCCACTGTCCAGGCCTAAAAATCGTAACACTGGCCCAGTTGTGTTATATTAATGCGTTTTACTTCCATTGCTAGATATTATTACATATTCACAAAAGTCTGCTGACTTATCACCATCGATATTACTGTCATAAAGATTCTGTGCGCTCTCTGTCTGGAGATAGCAATCATGTAAAATGTAGACATGATGTATATCCAGGCAAGGTTTGTGGCATGATGCGTGTAGCAGATGCTATTATCTAGGGTGTCTTGCATAGCATACAGTATTTACATGTTATCTATTTATACAGCAAGATATTTACTGAGATAATTCAGCTTATGTACCAGGTCACAACAGCACAGCTTTTAGTGCCATATCATTGAAACTTATTTGGACACACTTACTTTGGGTACAAATACATGAGAGAACATTTTGCACTTTTTTCCTTATCTAACTTGTGTGTGTGTGTGTGTGTGTGTGTGTGTGTGTGTATGTGTGTATGTGTATGTGTGTATGTGTGTATGTGTGTGTGCGCACACTCAGTGGTACATCAACAGAACCTCATCTGGAAGTTCAACCTTTCACCCTCTGGTTATGAGCCCACTGCCCTGTCCCCTGCTCCACATGGCTGCCTGCTCCGCAGTTTCTTGTGACTCACTTCCTCTATCTCCTAGTCTTCTGGAACCTCCCCTGATTGGCTGGAGAAATAGTGCAGGGTTACGGATCTCAAAGTGTTCTCTGCACTGTCCCCCACCCAGAAGTCTCAGAACAGCACATTCCATGTCAGCTACATGATTCCAACCCCTAAAACACAGTGTCCTTATTTTTCATAAACAAAGCAGCAACAGCACTATAATACAACTGTAATAGGAACAGAAGACCCTCTGTACACTCTTTTAACATGTTGGTAAAGTTTTCACGATCTGCACTGATAATGTGACCTTTTTATATATAAATGTACCTCATGTTTTTACCTCTGGTTAAGAGTCTCTGCCAAACAGTACAGTGTATGTATGTGCACTTTATTAGTTTTTTATAGATGTCAAGGAATTAGGGGTTAGTTAAGTATTCAGATTAATGCTGAATCAGCTTTCCACATATCATGACTGCTACACAAACTCTGACAGACACAGGTCTATTATTTGGTGTGTAACGGCTCTCAAACTTGTTTTGGCTTCGTTTACCATAATTGTCAACCAAATGAGAAACTGAGAATCATGGCTTCCTGTTTCTACACTGTGCATCCTGTAGGAAACCCCCAGACAGTTAACAGGACAACAGATTTGAAATTCTGATGAAAATGTGTGCTTGATGTTGACACGAAATATCAATTTATGATTAATTAGCAGTTTCAAGGAAAACCACTAATTTCAAGAACTGACAGCAGTACTGCTCTCTGCGCTGTTGTGCAGTCTTCACTCCTGTGTTGCATCTCTCAGATGTGCTAGTGAAGCCCTTCAGTCTGCAAGATAGGACAGAATCATTTACAGTATACACATGGCAAACCTTACATTTTTGAGTTTAAAGTTTAAAGAAAGTCACAAAAGGAAGAACAGGGGAGCAACATGGATCAAAATTAATCCTTAGAGCAACACTAAACCAGAATACTAGGCAGTCTGTTCATTAACTTACCCTTTCACTTCCCAAATTTTGCTCCCTTAGACATGCCATCACTAGATCTCCCCTTTCAGCTGAACGCAAACTTTATATCAGATGCCCAGCAACAATATGCATGGACAGCAAAGTTTGTTCAACACAAAGTGAATGAGCAATGGTGAAAAGCATTCTGGGTACTGTATGAGACTTTGATTTGACTTTGTGGAATTGACTATGGAAGTACATAATTACAACTGTTTGAGTGCTTGGTGAAAAAAAGGTTTCTTCTGTATAGCTCCCACACAGATTTATAAAATATATATTTTTTTTTCAATTTGAGGCCTAACTGTTGAACTATTTAATCTGACTTGAGCTGATTGTCTGTATATTCTGTTCCAGGCAGGGAACTGACGTCCTTAATAGTACTCATAGCTGTGCTAACCAGCTGAGTCTCCCTCCACAGTTCTAACAGATCTCAGCGGTTTAGGCAGAGCTCCAGGTCCTGCTGGACACCACATCTGCAGGAGATCAGAGGCTGATCCAGCCACTAAACCCTCAGGTGTGTTATGATCTCTCAAAGGCTATGTTCACACTGTCAGTCCAAATCCAATTTTTTGCATATCCAATCAGAATCCGATCTTCCTGATTGACTGTCCGCATTATATATTGCAAGTGATCAGATCCGATCTGTGTGTCTGGGTGGCAATCCTCATTTTTGGTCTTACCCACATTGGTTGCTATAGTAATGACATTGCGCCTGGAAGTAGAAGTAGTTAGCATAAACAAAACAAAATGGAGGGTAATGAAATGGGCTTGCTTATTTACAACGCGGCAATGTGGAGCCGCGGCGCATGTTTTATAAAAATAATGAGACAGTATCAGAGACGGAGGAGGCGACAATTCTGTCAAACACATGTTAGCTCCAGCTCTGACTACGACCTACAACCACTCATCAATGGCTCCCTTCGCCACCAAACTAGCATGTTTCCTGTACGTGTGACATACACGTGAACTTGACGTGGCGTCAAAAGTCACATATGTAAAAAAACACCCGAAATCCGATCAGAGCATTCAGACTTAAACGGATGTGCAAAAATGCAATTTGAATCGGATTTCAAACCACATACGAATGTGGTTTGAAATGGATTTTTAAAAAACGGATGTTATGTGATTTTTGGCTGTTCAGACTTGCTACATATGATCGGATTCCAATCGGATATGCACATAAATCGGATTTGGACTGACAGTGTGAACATAGCCTAAATCTTATGATAGTGATTAACCCTGAGGCAGACTATGCTGATTACTAATGCAGGCAAGGGGTAACTCCAGGCTGTTGGAGGCAGTGGGCTCTACTGACCCACATTCTACTTTGTCTCCAAATCATTTAATTGAAGCCATTATTTAGACAGGAATTCAGCTCACCTGGTGCTCCAGGTGTAAGTCAGTTGCTAATTCAAAGGCACTTCTGAAACCTGCAGGGCTTCAGGCCTCCATGTCTGCAACACTCCCTCCCTGAGCTAATTTCTGATTAACACAATGCTAATAATACCATCTAAAATGTCATTAACATCTCATATTCCAGTTCCTAGAAATGGAGTTGCCTGTTGCTACCAAACTGCATTTTAACACAGACCTATGCCTTTGGTCCTGGGGTGGACTGCTCCTAGATGTAGTATCATATATTTAGCCATACATTTGCTTGATACTTTTTTTTGAAAAAGAAAAAAAATTAATGAGACACACAAATAAATATGTTCCACTCCAACCTCACTTATTTGATGCTGTTTTGAAATCTGAGAAAGGTAATTAAATAAAATCTTTGAAAGAACCCAAAGAAAACCCTTTATTTTTCCGTCATGGAGTAGTGATATGTGTGCATGTTTTAAAAGTTGATGATCAATCCTGCATAGTCAGAACTTTAGTAAGAACCAAAGTAAGTAATCTGCATGATTGCACCATAGGAGAGAGGGCATGTTAGATTTGCTGGAATGTTGTGCCACTGTTTTTCATTTCACAAGGCCCTGCAATCAAACAATCGTGCTCACACAGAAATCATTTTTAAAACAAATAAGGCTCTCACGACTCCATCCTAATACGATAAATGAGCCACTTCTTGTAAACTCTTGAAACATCCTGTTTTTCTCATGAGCCTGATCTCCATATAGCCCACTTGTCTGTCTGGAGGTCATGTGACATGTGACACCTGATATGAATCAGGTTACGAGCGCAGGACCGGATGTAAATAGGGAAGTGCGTGCTGACTGAAACCCTGACTGATCTCAGAGCGCCGCGATGGAGTTTCACTCGCTCAGCCACAGGGCAGAGAAGCCTCAATTGACGTTTGGTTTAGTTTAAAAAAAAGCACACTGTGAACTAGTGACACACCAGTATGAGCCTCTTTCAGCTGCATCAAAAGCCACAGCATTTAAATGTGCCCACTGAGAACATTTCTCCCTCCTTGGGGTCGGTTTCTCTCAGTTCTTTTGTACATTTTGTGGATACATTCAGTCCATGTTTGCTCTTCAGATAAACTGTGGATGGTTTTGCTTCATTTCGCTACAACAAATCCCATCGAACATGCATTCTGCAAGAGGAAGTAGCAGGCCAGGCCTTCCCCTCTAGCCTCTTGAGACTATGAAAAACACCTTAACAAGCAACTGGGCTTGCTCTGTAAGAAAGGATGCTTTCTTCAAACCCAGGAAAAGTGCATTGATGAACATACCACACCAGTACATTTCACAAATGTCAGATTGTCCATTGCAGTGCTTGATACGTCCAAATAAACACTTTCCCTGCATTTGAGATACTTTGTGACTTTATTCTGGGAAAGTAGTTCAGTTTTCAAGCCCAAATTTGAAATACACATTAAATATTTGTGTGGTGGCCAATCAATTATGGCTGAATATTAGATACTTACATAGTCCATCGTATTGCATTATATACAGACTGTTCCATATCAGTCTTATTGACTTTACTTATTCCTGTTACTTGCATACTCTGGTTAGTCCACAATGGTCTTATCAGGAGTAGACTTTGTAAGAGGTTTGCTGTAGATGCTGTAGGCTTTGTTTCTTCCCGCTGCCCATTATTCTCCAGACATCTCGATATGTGCTTTAGCTCAGGCAGAGAACTGTGCAGACAATTAGGGTTGCATTGCATTATTACCAGACTGAAGCTGGGCCGATGACAGATGGGCACACAAACCCCTGTGTGGCCCAGGTTAAGGTGCAGGTAGGAGGGAAAGATGTCAGTGGGAAACCAACTGGAGTGAAAAGCACTTATAGAAGTGACAACTGCTGAGGTGGAGAGGCTGTTAAGTGAAGTATTGTTATACACGGTAGTTTCCCAATAACTTATGCCAACCTACATTATGATTGTAAGCATTAAATTTACTGCTTCTATATTGAATACATGTAGCTAATCTTTATATGTAGTTTACATGTAGCCAATCCTTATTATATGTTGTTTATATCAAATGAACTTACCAATGTATTGTTGACATGTTGACTATTTAACCTGAAAGTCATTATGTGTTTCTGCCTTTGATTTTTCTTTGTGTGTCTGCTTTCCATCCACTCCACTCAACCTAGAACAACCCTCACCTGTCTCCCAGCACAGTTAAGTATTTATTTATTAATTGCTTAAGTGTGTGTATAAGGGTCTTTCTCTCTATAGTTTTCAACTTTATCAGTAAGGGAACTCATTTCAATCAGTTGCATCCAAGCCAGATATCTGCTCATTTGTAATCATCTGTCCTTGTAAGTCAGTATGTCTGTGTGTAATTGTAGTTATTAGTTAATGAGACCTGTCTGATCAGAGGTACATTAAATGCAGGCGTATGGCTGTTGCTAGAGACTGGATTGGTTTGGCTGTGTGACCTGGCTGGTTCCTTTTGTATGTTGGTTTTTAAAAATCAAGTTTTGCTCCTTCTCTTTGTTTGTTGAGAAATATTAGCCAGCTTCCTCACACTATGAATTAAAGAGACATCAGTCTCAAAGGAGGTGTAATTGTGTTCCACCCAACACAAACCACCATGTAAATCACCCCCTTATCTCTCCCTTGTAACACGTATAACAAATAAAGAGTTGTGGAATATTGTACAGAATAAATTAATTTTATTTTATAACATAGCATGATATCCAGCCAGTGTTACTAAATAGCACATTAATTGTACAATTTACAATTGCAATTTACAATCTGCTAATGCATTAAGACAAAATGAATTGCACTTTAAGCATCTACATACTGCAGAAACAATGTTTGAATTTTCAGACAAAAAGTCTCACACCTTCTCCTTTACATTTGCATCATGCAGTCTGTCCCTGTTTTACAGTCAGGTACTGTATATTAATACAAAAATGGGTGATTAATATATATTAGTCAAATTCCATTTCAAATGGTTTTCACAAGAATTCCTTACTTTCATTTCATGGGAAGTTGGCTGTGACAACATGACCTGTTTACTCAAATTTGTCAGAACTGTCCAGAGAGAGAGTTCCAGTCACTATGACAGTGTACAGTTGTCCCCTTCTGATTTTCTTGGTTGGAAAGTTTCTGCTGTAGCACTATCAGCATTCTCTCCTGAGCATCACCTGTACGGCATAAGCTTATTAAACTGGTGGTGTTTGCACCGAGATCAACCTCCAAACCAAGGCTAGTCAACACTGATCTCGGAGGAGCTCCATCCCGCTTGTTTTCTGTCTCCCACTGAGCTCGGGAGGGACACTACTCTTACCCAGTCGAAGTGGCAAATCGTTAAATTAGATGCTTGAAGAGCCATGACCATGGAAGCTGTCTTGGTCATGGGCCAAGTAGCCCCACTGTAACCAGTGTCTTTTGAGTTTTACTGCATCTTTATGGCTTTCCTTCGTCCAGTCGGAGAGTGACTGGGATCACCAACACACCTGCAGCTTTGCTCATTTAACCAAGCGGAGATCACCGGGTTCTGTGGCCGTCTGTGCCGATTCTGCTCCAAGGAGGATCCAGGTTTTAATCTCCACACCTCATGTGTCTCTATATTATTGCAGAGGGGGCCTCCTCCTCTCTTGGATTGCAGTCCAAGTTTGTGTTTCCTTTCTTTGTCAGAGGCACCAACCCTTGTAGCAAATAGTTTTTTTTTTTTTGGGGGTCGGGGGCGACTCACCCCTCACCCCTCATCCACTCAGGCTATCCGATGCGGCTGATTCCAGCAGGGTTCTGTAGATTTCGGACCGCAGAAACCTGGGGTATGAGTCTCGCTCCATCAGGCCAAACACAATTTTCTGGGCCTCGTCGAAGCAGACTGTCGTTGGGGACTTCACGTTTGTTTTGATCATTTCTCTGGTTTGGTGGTCGATGTTAATCTATCAAAAAAGAAACCAAAGGGATATCAATCATGGCAGATTAACAGATGGTTAAATATAAATCTGTGTGTGTGTGTGTCTGTCTGTAAACTAGACAACAACCCTTTTAATAGCTGGCAGTTCATTGCATGTAGTTCCTGCTTATGCTAAATAGTCATAACGCTACTCTTTGAAGTCATTCTAACCACAGGTTGCTCTGTGCTTAACTGTGACTGACACGTTTGCTGTAGGCGTTTCCTTTTTTCTCATTCAGCATTTTTTTTTGTCAGTGTTAGACTAACTAACTTGTGGTGTTGTATGAGAATCACATAACGGGAACATCTGCCTAACTTAATTATTATTATTATTATGATTTTATGGGTGAAACACACTGTTTTTAGATTACACAGAGGCTTTAGTAAAACTCATCTGAAACACTGAGCAACGCTGACTGCCTTTACTGTTGATATGTTCACAATCTCAAAATGTCTTTTGTGCTCAAAAGTACCTCTTTTGGTGCCTGGGCCTGAATGTACTGTTCATATATTTTCTTTGCCTTGGAGTTCATTTTGTAAGATGACTTGATTTTCTTGTATTCCTCGCACCTAAGCCAGAATTCAATGTTCTCATCACTATATTCAGATTTCAGAAAAGCGTGAAATGTTGCCATGCCATCTGTGGAGACAAGAAGAAAAACCATCAGATTGGTGTTTCGGAATTGAAAGGACAACAGTTGAAAACACGCTGCTCAAACATTATGGCAATATCACAATTCAGAGCTCCTTATGCAAATGTACATTCGACAGTTGGGCTCGGTATTGATTCTGAAGGAAGGACAAAAACACAGCAGCTCACTTACATTTGGACTGAAGGAGTTTCTCCAGTGACTGAGACCACAGCAGTGTTTCCTCTGGGGTCAGCCTGTTTCAGGGGGAGATGAATCACGCATTAGTCAAAGGCACAGGAAAGAACAGACATTCATGTTTGCGCAATTGTCAGGATGGGGGTGGGTGGGAGGTGTCTGCTACCTACTTCTCAATGCTTGACGTGTGCGAAAACATGCACTGCAATCGGCAGATGAAGTCTTTCCCTCTGTGGATGCAAAGATGAATAAAATCAGAATAAAGTCAGTAACATTTAAAATGCCCATTTGATGTGATTATGAAAAAAAAATACCATCAACCCTGACCAGAATGTAATATTTCTGTTTCAGTATATGATGTCAAATCTGTAACATTAATCTGTAACATGACATGAATATTATCAGTTATTTACATTTTTGTGCACATTACTGTATAATTTTACAATACATTCAAAATATATGCAGAAAATGAAGTTTATTTTATTACACAATACTGTTATTTCTTCTAAAAACAATTTTAATCAAACTTCCTGATTTCGTTGAAGAGGCCAAAGCCAAGCAGGTCTTAAACCACCAAGCAGTTAAGTGAAGCAATCAACAAAATGTTAATATGTTATGGCTAATAAAACACATCCTGTTGATTATGTATTAACATATCATATCCAGCGTAATAATCAATGATAATCAATGGCAATCAGTAAGAAATGGTGCCTCTGTTCTCAGTGGTTGTGCACTTACAAACTCCTGCTCCTCTTCTTGTCCTCTCTCTCCATGTTGAGCTGTTGAGACTCCCTCAGTGGCGTTATGAGCCCTGGCATATTAAGGTGGAGGCTGCCTTTAGTTTATAGATCCCGTTGGTGTGGCTTGCCGCAGAGTCGCAGTACGTCTGTCCTCTGAAGGGCTCTTCTGGCGGCCTTTTTAAACTGTTACGCTGGGTAAGGAGCAAAAGAGGAAGTGCGCTTTTTTATCGCTGCGCCAATGACGCCAGCTTGACAGCCAACACAACGAAGCTACGGTGCTTGCGCGCTCCCAAAAACCTGACGTGCTGATGCAAATGCGAAACTCATTGACAGATAAGCAAATGCTGACCTTTGCCGTTGGCTGCTTTTTGTCATGTTTTGATGCGTCCACTTTTGCAGTTTTTTTTTTTTGAAATTCACAATTATGATTGGCAACATGTTTATCTAATTCTACATTTTCTGGAAAGAATCAATAATTGTGTAAAATGAACCCTGACTTACCCTTATTCATAAAGGTGAATTTATAGGGGAAAACAGACAGACAGCAGTGTCCCACCAAATACTTCCCCTGAGTTTTGCCTTTTTTGATCACTCAGACACATCACCTTTTCAGTAGGAACTCATACACCTTACATACTAAGGATTAACCTTCACACAGCAGGATATTGTATTGTTGCTTCTAAGCTTTAATTGTTCGCCTGCAGGTGCAATGCCCCATCTGGGAATCAAATCTGCAACCTTTATGGGGTTGCAAGCTCAGCTCCTATAACGCTGCTTTACACAGCCACTCCTATTTTCTTACACACCCCATTTCACAGTATGAGAAAATTTGACTAAGGGTCATGTTTACAGTTATGTGTATGACTGACACAAATGGAATATTGTTGGTGAGCAGGTGGAAAAAAGAATAATGTCTGCCTAAACTAATGAGAGGTTATGAAATGCATAATAATTGATGATCAGTAAATGTAGTAAAGTTTTAGCACCTGGATCTAAGAGCATTTGGTAAGAAGAGGTCTCAGAAGTGGTGAAGGTAACACACCCTAACCCCCTCTCCCTTCGACAAGGAGATGAACTCTGAGCGATATGCCACAGAAAGCGATGACACCAATTACATGTAAAGAATTCTGTGCTTTTATTCTTAGGAAGATTCAATTCACTTCCAGCAGCCTTGATTTTCAGGCACGGGCAATCTGCGGAGTACGCCCAGGGATGATGGTGTTCTAGGTTTTTCCCCCTCATGATTCTTGCTGTGATCCCTGAGGCATTTTTTTAAATAAGTTAACTCAAGTTGGACAAAATCAGAAGTATTTTCAGGCTGTGAAATGTGGACCACTGTCCCTCTCTCCTCCTCTTCAGAATCGCCCTGAATTCACAAGCCTCAAAAACTGTAAGTACCTTCGCCCGCTCAGTTACAAACAAGCTGTTGACCCACATAAAGCTGCTGACTTCTGTAGTGAGATGAAACAAAGCATAGAGCAAAATCAGTGAATCAGATCACACATCAAGTGTGACAAGACTGAAAAGTGAAGAGCAGTAGTTATTTTTATTATGTTTATAAATAACACATCCTTCTTTAACTAGTCTTTACCTTTGTGAGTGAAATGTAGGGATAAAGGGAGAAGGGCTAATTTACAGTGCTCAAGGTCTCTATCATTGCCAGTCAACCACCTGCCATATGATCGCATTGTCCACTGCCAACAACAATGCTGATTTTTTTTATGTGACTTATTATGTTTCCAAAAAGTGAAGATTGCAAAATGCTCAATTTGGTTTGTCCTCTGAGATCTGTTAGATGTGTTCCCAGAACCACCCTCTCTGGCTGGTAATAAGGTGCCCTGCAAAAGAGATCAGGGAGAATGGAATACATTGTGGTTTGTTCACACAAGCTACACCTCTCATTCATTCTCCAGAAGAAATGAGGTCAGCCTGTTTATGCCTGAAGTTCTGCTACTTCCTGCATTGCCTCTTCTTTCCAGGGTGTTATTTTTTTTTAAAGCAACCCGTATGACCCTCTGTTTTTCTGCACCACCCAGGAGTGACACTGAGGGCAAGAGGTGAGATCATACTCTCGGGTCTTGCTTTGGGCAGCTCAGAGTCCCCTTGCACACCCCCAGGCATCCGCATGAGGCCTTCATGCTTCATTCTTATTTTCTAAAAATTTCACCGGAACCTGGGACAGCCTCCCACCCCCATTACATAGTCAAATTCGGAGGAGTCAGGCCAGACCAGCGCACCAGCTGACCTCAAAAGTTCTGCTAAATCAAACAGCCCGTGAACCTCTGCTATATCCTGTCCTTATCTCTTCATCTTTACTGTCTCTTTTTCTACAATTCACTTAGCTTCTGTGAAAACAGTTACAGACCTTCCTTTAACTACACATCCTGAGGCGGAACTCTAACAATAGCAGTTCCAACAAAAACAAACGTATGCTGCAAACAAAGGTGTCTTTGCTGTGCTTGGGCAAACAAATTAGGATGTCTGTAAAGGTCTAATCTTCCCTACGTAATGCAAAGTGATGATGCCTCCCTGGTCTGGGCAAGAGAGGAGCTCCTGCTGGAACATGCTATACCATACATACTTAACGTACCACCATACACGTTCTTTAGATAGATAGATACTTTATTTTGTCCCCGTGGGGAAATTGGTTTGCAGCACAATCACAGGGCATGTCATCACAACATCAAAGAGTCACCAGTAGACCAACAGACATACTCATACGCATACCCATACAACATCACAACATCACAGAGTCACCAGTAGACGTACTCATACACATACCCATACACGTGCCTCGCACCTTGCAACAGATTAGGCTGGCCAGACATCCTGCTTATTATTATATGCATTACCTGTTTAAAAACTTAATGGCTTGTGGAACAAATGAAAATTTTGATCTATTTTTAGTGAATAGTGGGGGGCGGTATCGTCGCCCCGATGGCAACAATTCAAATGAGGAGGCAAGGGGATGCCTCTTGTCACCCACAATGATATTTGTCTTGTTCATCATTCTGTCTCTGTAAATGCATTCCATACTTGGTAACGTAATCCCTAACAGTTTACTGGCCATTGTTACCATTTTTCTGACAGTCTTTTTCTGTGCTCAGTAGCATTGCCAAACCAGCAGATGATGCAGAAGGCTAAAACACTTTCATTAAAAGCACAGTAAAACATTTGGAGCATTTTCTTGTAGACATTAAAAGATAACAATTTCTTTAAAAAGTACATTCTTTGCTGCGTCTTAGTGCTTATGAGGTCAGTCCACAGGTCCCATTTAAGCTTATGGTTGAGCACAATGCCAAGGTACTTGAACCTTGAACATTCTAGTCCGTATTACTGTCCCATTCCAAAAGCAAGGAGCTCAGAAATTTTATACATCGCTAAGCCACGATCCCAAAATGGCGGGAATAGCAAGGATTGGCAGATGTAAAGACCACCCTTCGACTGCAATGTGTATCCTTGCATTAGCTAAAGGCCTAGCATGGCAGCTCAGAAAATGTCCTATTCCTGATTTGCATATTATTGAATTGTGACCTGAGAGAGCATTGCCACGCCATTGCTGTTACCATATTACACCCACACGTCTGGTCTTCTGCAGGTAGACAGTGTAGTGTCAAAAGAAAACATCTAACACGTCTAATGACCATATGGCACATGGAATTGTGTTACAACTATTTATTAGGACTCATTTTAAATAACATAGATTAGATTAGATTAGATTAGATTCAACTTTATTGTCATTGTGCAGCGTACAGGTACAGAGCCAATGAAATACAGTTAGCATCTAACCAGAAGTGCAAAAAGCAGACGAGCTCAGTATCATTTATGCTCATTTTGACCAAGGGAACTCAGAACCGCCCACCAGAAGTCAGGTTCCACCTGATGACCTGCCACTCACACTCTCCATCAGCAACGTCTGCACCACCCTGAGCAGAGTGAACGCCCACAAGGCTGCTGGCCCTGATGGCATCCCAGGCTGCTCCTTGCACATGGAACTTACATGTGTCTTACATGTCAGGGGGGGGGGGAGAGTTAGTGTCCCAGTTCAGCAGGCCAACAGCTGAGGGAAAGAAGCTGTTCCTGAGTCTGCTGGTGCGGCAGCGGAGGCTCCGGTAGCGCTTCCTGGATGGAAGGGGGGTCAGCAGTCCGTGGTTGGGGTGAGAGTTGTCCTCGATAATGCCTCTCACTCTCCGCAGACAACACCTGCACTGGTTGTCCTTGATGGTTGGCAGCTGGACACCGGTGATGTGCTGGGCGGTTTTCACCACCCTCTGGGGGGCTTTCTGGTTGGAGACTATGCAGTTGCCATACCATACTGAGATGCAGTTCGTCAGAATGCTCTCGATGGTACTGCGGTAGAAGTTCACCTAGATCTGGGGGGAGAGGTGAGGCTTCCGCAGTCTCCTCTGGAAGTAGAAGCTCTGTAGCGCCTTTTTGACCAGGTTGGCAGTGTTGATTGCCCAGGAAAGGTCCTCGGATTGTGGACACCCAGGAACTTGAAGCTGGAAACACGCTCCACCACGGCCCCATTGATGTGAATGGAGAGATGTGTGTGACTTCTCTTGGTCCAGCCTCTCAAAACATTTGACGATGATGGGGGTGAGGGCGACCGGACGGAAGTCATTGAGGGCTGTTGCAGCAGCATGCTTTGGCACTGGCACAATGGTGGCAGTTTTCAAGCGGGTGGGAATGACTGCTAGGGCTAAGGACAGGTTGAAAATGTCTGTGAAGACCCCAGCCAGCTGCTCAGCACAGGCCCTAAGTGTCAGCACTCCAGCCTGAGCTGCTGGTTTCTCCCTGTCTGTCAGCGTGGGTGTGTCTTTTGTTTGTTTTTTTCCCGTGCATGTGCTTTTGTTTTGTCTCCCCACCTCCTGTCCTGCTTATCTGCCCTGCTGCCACGCCCACCACCTGAAGCCCATCCTGCGCACCTGTTCCCTGTATATATACCCTGCTGTTTCCTTTGTTCTTTGCCTGATCAATTCAGCTTTGTTCCTGTGTCGTTCTCGCCAGTTGTTAGTTCTGATCTGTTTGGTTTTTCACTCTGCCTGTTCCTGATTCTCCCTTTTTGCCTGCTGTTTTGGATACTGTGTTTTCTCCTGTGGACTTCTTGGTTTCTGATTTTGGACTGGTTTTTTCACTTCGATTTTGCCTGTGCGTTTGGAACTGTAATTAAAGGATCTCCTTTAACTGCCTGTTTTGTCTGCGCCTGGGTCCTTCCCCCCCTCAACCCTGACACTAAGCACCCGGCCTGGGATGCCATCAGGGCCAGCAGCTTTGTGGGCGTTCACTCCGCTCAGGGTGGTGCAGATGTTGCTGACGGAGAGTGTGAGTGGCAGGTCATCAGGTGGAACCTGACTTCTGGTGGGCGGTTCTGAGTTCCCTCGGTCAAAGCAAGCATAAAAGATGTTGAGCTCGTCTGGGAGGGAGGCATTATATGTTGATGGGGATGGTTGGTTTGTAGTCTGTGAGGGCCTGGATGCCCTGCCACATGCGATGGGAATCAGAGTTGTTAAAATCCTTCGTTTGTATTTGTATTTGGCGTCCTTGATTACACATCAAGTAAATGACTATGTTGATGTGTATTCTTAAGGTAATGGCTTACATGAGTGCTGTTTCATAACCAAGCACTGCAGCTCTGCATACAAGAATTTGTGCTTTTAGCCACCAGATGTTCTTAACTGGGCATCACTACCTGTGTTTATGTATGGTCGACAGCATAACTCTCATTTACATGGGAAAGCTAAGCTTTGGTCTAGTCACATCAGTCTCCTTTCCATCTGGGAGAGAAAATATATCTATGATTTTTGAACCAGGAAATATATTCAGGGTAGTTTTTCACAAATTCAGTATCTCTAATGACAAGACTGCTTTCACACATCTCTTACAGATTTCTGTATGAGTGATCACAAATGAAATGTTTGATAACTAGATGCCTACGTCAATATGTTGAAAGCCAATTGGGTGAACTTTGAAGGGCAAAATGCACCATGAGAAGAGAGGATTCAGGAAATTAATCAGTAGCAGCATCTAAACCTCTGTCTGCAATCATGCTTCTGTAATTTATGCTTTGTCAGCGTACCGGACTTGCTGGTTATCAACAAGCCCGAATGATGCTGATAATTCTGTACAGTCAGCTAGTCCACACCCATTTTGTGTGAATTCAGGTTCAATGGGTGTGGCTGTAATCTCAAAAGATCTCACCAGCAATGCCCTCATGACCTTGGTTTGCTATGTTTAAAGTCTCACCTTCCAACCTGACCTGACTGTAGATGTTTTGCACCCTGCCTTAAAACTTCTTCTTAATTACTGTCAGGGATGTTTGCATTGCGTTATGACAAGGCAGGGCTTGACAATGTGTTTAGGGGTGTGGCTCTCAGTGGTTACATATTGATTATCGTGTCTCCAGATTTGTCAGAACTTTACTTTTTTTGATTATCAAATTAAAAGTACAATCCAATAGGAAGTAATGAGAACACAGGCACAATGCCAAAAAACAATTTTTTGTGTGATGGGTGAGTGATTGTGAGGTCAGCTCTTGAGGTGAATCATTCTAGTGTGTTCCCAGCATGTTCATGATAGCAGACCACTGCCAAACCATGTGCTGAAATACCTTACAGTGATTGGTTGCAGAGACCTTGCTCAGCAAAGCAATAATGAGCATGACAAGTAGCACTTATGTTACACAGCATGAGAGTCAAAAATGAATGTTGAATCACTCAACAACCGCAAGTTTGTGTCTGTTGCTTTGTGCAACAGAAAGCTGCCCACTTTTATTCCTAACAGAGGTCCTGACCTACTGGTTTTGTGTCACATCTGCCAGGTCCTCTGAGGGGAAACAGGGAGATTCTTGTTATGCTCATTTGGGTGTATCAAAGTAGATTTCTCTTCTCTGTTGTTATTTATATTTTTGCAGTGTTCTTCCTTTTTTGCCCAGCTTTTGTAGTCACCAATTAAGTATTTAAGCTCATGCCATTGTGAAGACAACCACTTAACTCACCCAGGAACGCAGCGCAAGAGGAGTGTGATATGAGACACACTAGCATTCCTACCACAGCTGTTTTCAACACTGCCCCACAGTACCACAGTACACAAAGAAGCAAAAGCCATTGGAGCATGGGTGCATCCTCCTGGCACTATTGACTAGCTCATAGGAGCCCAAGAAAGTCACAGAGTGCCGAGAGCGGAATGCTGATGGGATCCTACGTGACTTACTCACCGGTTTGTTCCAACGATGTGGGTTCCTGGTCATTGACGGCAAACAACATGGCTGGTGTCACCAGGGCCACAGGGCTCAGCTTGTACTTAAAGTGAGCGCTTTTACTGTGTGAGCCACTCAGGAGCCTTTCAAGTAGATTTCTAAACAGCACCATCAAAATTGTGTGACCCTGTTTTCAGTTGAGCCACCATTGAGCTGCATTAGAAGTCATACATCCACATTGTAAACTCTTATCTCCCACAGTACTTATGATGAAATTTCATGCACAGCCTTCAATACAAGGCCTTCACTGTGTGTTGCTCCCCTCCTCTGATTAGCTGAGAGAGAATGGCCCTGTTTTGCATTTCTCAATGGCAGGTGTCTGTATATGGCACAACAAACCTGTGAGGAAGATACAACAGAACATCTAAGTCTGACTGACTCTGGACAGGTTTATGCACTCTGAGTATAGAGAGTACTGAATAGCTGCCTCTAAAATAGGCATATAGATGAAGGCATACCATGATATGTTCATTTCATTGTTGAAATTAAAATAATTGTACCATATTAAGTACCATTTGCCCTCATTCTATGTCTTGAAAACATGACAAAAATACAGTTGGTTGGTGTTTGGCCCAATGGCATTTCTGATGTACTGTGTCTATAACCCTGCGCTCACACCGGCAGCGACGACGAGCGACAAAGCGGCCAGAAGTCATTCATTTTCAATGGTCGTTGGGCAATGCTGTGCGACATGGCGAGTTGCGTGGCCTGATGACGCGATCGCCGCGATCTGGCGACGAAAAAAAGTTAAGCAAAGTTCAACTTTATGCAAATGAGCAGCGACAGAGTCGAGCGACGGCCAATCAGTGTTGCTCTTATATTCTTTCGCTGTGAAACGTTTTCTTAAACTTTAGTTCCTATATTCGCATTTTAGTTCCCATGGCGGCGATTGCGGTCCATGGTGAAACGGTAGTGTTGGAAGCAAGATCACACTCTTTAAAGGAAAATAAATTCAATGGTTAGTGTCTGGTTGGTCCTTTCATCTTGTCCATTAGTTTGTGGGTGATAAGTAGATGGAATTATAATTTAAATGAGTTATAACTGTCCTATACCAATCAGCTATAGACATGTCCAATTTCGATCGGAAAAAAAATAACGTTAGCTAGCCACATCCACCCTTTATGTCCAATAATTATATACGCTAGGGTAGATATGGCTAGCTGACGTTAGTTAGCTTGTTATGCTAGTTAGCTAGCAATCCAGCTAGCTCATTGGCTAGTTAGCTAATTAGCTCGTTAAACGATCCCTAACCCTAACCCTAATAATAATAATCTCAGCTGGTTAGCTAACGAAGCTATATGCGAGGAAGTGCAATATGACAATATATTCGCTGAAACAGTGATAAAAATAATTTATTCTTAAAACAAGTTCGTTCCCACTGTGGTAACCTTTTCACACAGGCACTGGCGATAACTGTCAAAAAATGACGAAAATTGCGTAAAATGACGCGTTCTGACTCGTCGGAAGTGAAGCGTGGTAGGCACCCCGTACAAATTTTTACCCCGTACAAAATTTGGCACCACACCGACATTGGGCCAACCGTTCAGATAAACGGTTGGGCCACCGTCGTAAGAACAAAAGAGTGCGACTTTGGGCCATCATGGTTGGGCCAACGTCGAACCGATGAAAAAACAACGGTTGCCCAACATTGAAAAATGGCAATGGGCCAACGCTGGGCCAAAGCAAATTGTTTACTGGGTTATGGTTGTGCTTTCCCCACAAAAATCTAACTGTCACCAACAGCTTTGAAGCGACATCCACGCAACGTTACACAGCCTAAGTATTATTATAGTATCTGAGCTATAGATTTTTGATGTTTTTAAGTGTTTGATCTATGCGCTTTTCGCCAGGATTGTTAACGCCGTGGAATTGTTCTGTATAGGCTACACTTGCAGAACAATTCATGTTACGTATATTCAGAGTTCAGTTAAAGCATTAACCACTTCTCCGTCTTTTAAAACTTCCATTCTCTGACACATAAACAGTAGCGTAATATTTCTACCAAAATAAAGTGAAAATATATAACCTACAATTTGATTTCTCTGTACGTGCATTAAAACTAATTTCACAGCTTGACTCATTATTTCTCGAGTCACGACATTGTGGAGAAACTTGAAATGATGAAAAATCATATGCAATCATGCAAATACTTATAACGTGAGAGGATTCCCCAATAAGAGCCACGTTTTTTCAAAGAACGGGTGAAAAACTTGCCGGGGAGTACCTTGTATCTCGCATGGGAACGTTTGAAACTTTCCACCGGCTTGATGTACAGTGAGACATGGCTCCTCTGTGACGGATGTTATCTTGCAGCGAGACCACGCTGTGCAGAGCGTTGTATGATTTTAGGTGCTTTCTGAGGGCAGGCTTAGAACCACAGACGCTTGGCTGCCATGGTTGCCGCAGCAACAGATGTTTGTTTTGCACACTCTAACCAGCAGGCAAAGTGCGCGAGCCTTATTAGCACTTGACTGCTCGTGTCTGCAGCCCCAAGGCTAAACATACCTTTGTGTCCTTTTTGATGGAAGTCCCTCCCTACAGTCCTTCATTCATATCTTGAGCGAATTGGGCCCGCCAACTTTCAAAACAAAAGTGGTTAGTGCTGTCGAGAACGGTAACGTAGCCTATTGACAGGAAGTGTGATAAAATAGCAAGTGGCGTAAGTTTAGAACGTCTTGACAGTAGTGTAAAATGCATTTGCGCTTATGGCAAGCCGTTTTAACATTTAATAGCTAGACTGGATATGTATTGCAAATATCCGTAATTCAATTCTTCCTAGTCAAAATGAACATTTCAGATAGGCACAATGATAATATTCCTATCCACAATTGTCATTTCAGATAACCACAACGTCATTCGTCCTAGGACAAATGATGTTACTTTTGCCATTCATTTGTATTGGGCTTTCAGTTTCAGATGTCCACAACGTCATTCTTCCTATCCAGAATGAACATTCTGGATGTCTGCAATAAAATTCTTACGAGGAAAAACTCCCATTTAAGATATCTACAATCCAATTGTTACTAGTCATAATTTTAATTTCAGACATCCAAAATGGAAAAACCATTTGAATATCCAAAATACATTTTGACTAGTAAAAATGTCATTACGGATATGTACAACTGCAATTTTACTAGGACAAATACAATTGTGGACCTCTGTATTAATATTGTGGATATCCATAATTGCAATTCGTCCTATGCAGAATGCAGTTTTAGACGTCTGATATTGTAATTGACGTGGAATGAACGTAACTGTGACTTTTGACGCAGTGTTTTGAAGTGTAGGCCTATATAGTGCATATATATAGCCTATACATTTTACACTTGATCGTTGGATGTAACTACCAGCTAGCTAGCTAACGTCAGTTTCATCTAATTTGAACAGATGAAGCTGGGTGCTAGTTCTTTCATTAAGTTAGCTAGTGATACCTAGATAGGTAGCACTATTATCTAACTAGCAGGTTAATGTCAGTTGCAACTAGCTAGTCACTTAGCTAGCTAGCTGGCACAGTTAGACACAATAATGTTCATACAATTGTTCGAATAAACTTGCAAACAATATACAGAAAATTATTAATTTATTGTATGAATGTGAAGTGAGTGAGTGAACGAGTGAGCGATTTCGGAGGCAACCTTCGTCTTTGCAACGCTTCTGCTAAGTAAGGTTGCTGGTTTTTTAAAATGGCGCTTGTATCTTTTCGCTGCAACTCTGTAAAACTCTATTTCACACTATTATGGTTAAACTTTGCGATTCATCCGC
Source organism: Megalops atlanticus (assembly GCA_019176425.1). Classification (NCBI taxonomy): domain Eukaryota; kingdom Metazoa; phylum Chordata; class Actinopteri; order Elopiformes; family Megalopidae; genus Megalops; species Megalops atlanticus. Next base: position 25,130,113 of record CM032896.1, read on the forward strand.
GGTCCACATGCATACCGAACCGTGTGGGGATCCGTACGGATGACGGATCAACTACGGTCCGTTACACCAGTTATGACTAGTAACAATTGGATTGTAGATATCTGAAATGGGAGTTTTTCCAAGTAAGAATTCTATTGCAGACATCCAGAATGTTCATTCTGGATTGGTGATGTGCAGTTCGTGAACGAACGAATCCTTTTGAACGAATCTTTGAGGTGAACTGAGTGTACTGAATCCCTAGTCTAAAAGATTTGCTCCTTCCTCTTTGTAAACATGCGGGCTGATTAGCTGGCATAGCAGCTACAACTCTTCCTCCAGTGGATATTAGATATGCGGTCTGTCCACGAAGCAGCCTATCACAAAACTGTATCAGCAGTACATTCATGACAACAACTAGCCAATGGCTGAAATGCTAAAACTCTCGAAGCACCTCCCACTGGCCATCTCGGCACAGCTGACGATGTGGGACAATGCAAAAGATCTGGTGACTACGAAGACTCTAAACTCCACCTACTGACCCGATGAACTGTTGACAAGTTCCTCAGTTCATCAGTTCGTTCGGACTCAAAGGAACTGTGAGTCTTCAGTTCACCAGTTTGTTCGGACTCAAAGGAACTGTGAGTCCTCAGTTCACCAGTTCGTTCGGACTCCAAAGATTCACTGACTATGAAGACTTGGTGACTACGTGTTGCCAGAATCGCTAGTTCACAGTATAACAGGCTTGGGCTACATCCGCCATTGACTGTGACGATGCAAAAGGAATCAGAGCGCTTCAGTGACATTAGAGGAATAAGAAATATTATTAAATATTATTTTGCTCATCTACCTGGAATATTATTTTATATTTATATTTTTAGCAGTAGCATATTTTAGGTGCGCACAACGTAGGCCTATTGCAGTTCTTGTTTACCAGAACTGCAATTTTACGTAGGCTACGATGTATTTAATGTTGACATCACATTTCCTTTTAACGTGAATAAAGTCCTTATTAATAAATAGCCTACTGACAAATCAATATAGTAGGCTGCAAAACAAAACAGAAATGTGATGCATAAGCCTATGCATCACATTTGTAACATGTCTACATTAACAAATGAAAAGACGACATCGCTGACTAGGCCTACAAGTACATTAAAATGTTTGGGCTGGGTTAGTTCAAAACTTGTAAAACGAAGTTATTCGCTTCGGATATAAGCATGGCTCTGTTTTCCTCAGTGCTTTTTTTTTTGGTTTTAGCAAATGACATGTACTTAGGCTATTATACGCCTTAAAATGTGGGGTTCTATTACCTTTTGAGGCTACATGATTGTTTGAATAGCATGGTGCAGTTTCACGTAATGAATATTACGATTTAATTATTATTAATTTCATTGACATTTGGTTTCACACAAGCCGTTTTGCCTCAGAGCAAGCTAATAATGGACATGATATTTGGAACAATGTACAGTAACTTTTAAAATGCAATAAAACTATTTACAGATTCGTGTATACCACCCGACCGGATATGGAAATGAACGAATCAGTGAGTCAAAGATTCGAATCATTTTATTGAACTGAACGAAAGGAACCAAATCACTAAAAAGAATCGTTTTTAACACCACTATTCTGGATAGGAAGAATGACGTTGTGGACATCTGAAATTGAAAGCCCAATACAAATGAATGGCAAAAGTAACGTCATTTGTCCTAGGAAGAATGACGTTGTGGTTATCTGAAATGACCATTGTGGAAAGGAAGAATGTCATAGTGCCTATGTGAAATGTTCATTTTGACTAGGAAGAATTGAATTACGGATTTTTGCAATACATATTCGGTCTAGCTATTAAATGTTAAAATGGCCACTTATACTTTTTAGATATCTTAAAATTAGTTTTGACTAGTACAATCAAAGTTGTAGATCTTGAAATACAATTTCTACTAGTAAGAATGTTATTGTGGATCTGTTTAATTCCAATTCTTACTAGTGATAATACAATTTTGACTAGGAGAAATGCTATTATGGATGTCTAAAATGTAATTACAGATAGGAGAAATGCTATTGTGGATATCTAAAATGTAATTACAGATGGGAGTGTGGTTCGATTAAATGTTAAAACGGCTTGCCATACACGTCGCTCTAACTTCTGTTTCCCGAGGTTTTTGGGAACTCCACTGAAGACAAAAGATTGCTCAGTGACACACGTGGGGACACCCTCAGAGGGAAGTGAAACGCATGCTCTCAGTTATGAAATCTGTGTGCAATCACAAGACACACAAACCACTGTGATGCCAGTAGTTCTGACCCAACCGCGACTGATAAACCAGCGGCAGTGTTGCCAGATACAGCTGATGGTTTCCAGCCCAAAAACTGTTCAAAAACTGCCAAAACGCACACAAAACCACCCAAAATATTTGATCAATATTTAGTTCAGTATTTTAACTGCCACGATTACTTAATGTACCATACTTAAAAGCAATACACACGGGCAGCCGAAGCATACATAAAAAATCCTATAGCGACAAACAGCAGCAGCCAACCACCACAGCAAAAACCCCGACAGAAGAGAGTGAAGTAGAGAGAAGCGCTCTTCTGTTGTTTATCAGCTTTTAGGTGCATTACCGCCACCTGCTGGACTGGAGTGTTTCCCTCCGTGTGTGTGTGTGTGTGTGTGTGTGTGTGTGTATATATATATATATATATATATATATGGTGCGCTTCCTTCTACTTCTCGGAAAGCGGCAGCTCAGACTGATTGAGACTCCAATCAGTCCAATCACATCCAATCGCAGTCTCCATCAACGTCATCATGACGTTACTAGACAGTGTTGCGGCGCTCTTCTCGCGCTTTTTTTTTAGCAAAGCAAGTGTTGCCAGATTGGGGGGGGGTTCCTGATCTGAACCAGGCCAAATTTTGTTCACCCGCCCAAACCAATTTTGACCCGCACAATCAAATTCAAAACCGTTCAATTGGGCAGAACCTGCCCAATCTGGCAACACTGCCCAGCGGTGTTCCTTGTATGGTGGTTGGCAGCATGGGATATTGTTAAGGACAAAAGCTCATGCCTAATGCATAATATATCCTGTGTAATATAAACTGGAAATCAATATTTAATATGCAAATAATGCAAGGAAATACTCAGTCTACTTGACTGTTTTGAGGCCACTAACTTAAGCAGAGTATGAAAATAACAGGAGTACGTAGAGTAAGTGGATGCATACTGTCACATTACAATAAAATGGATTGTACTATTATCTTCAATATAGTCATAGCAAGACATGTACAGTACTTATGGATTATGAGATCATTGGAAGATTTCCTGAGTTGGTTTGTTCCTACCTTTTTACCACTAATTTCAAATCAGATGATGAGTTTATCAAATGGAACAGGCTCTGCAGTGGTTACAATGTTGCCTCACAGATGATCACTACAACGGCAGACCAATCGGAGAGGCCATTGCTTAATCGCATGGTCTGAGTCATTCCTTCCACAAACAGTGTGTTTCAAAACTACTCTCCCCACCCTAAAGGCACAGTGTACTCACACACACTATTGCCTCACCTAAGTCATAAATATGAGTTATTAACTCCTGAAGAATTTACACCACCAACTTCACCTGCCACTTCTTTATATTATGGTCTAGTATGCAATCATGTTGGCATGTTGCCTGCGTAATGTATGATTTACATCACATGCAAAGACTTGTGGGAAAAATTAAGATTTTATTTGATGGAAAGCAAGTGTGCATCTCCACAATCCGTTCCATTAATAAACTTGTCTTTTTTGACCATGGACCCAAACAAACAGCAAAACTTTACTGTACATTTCTAATATCAACTGCCTTAAGGTGTATAATACTACTTGAGCACCAAGTATCCACATTCAAAGGATAATATAATAGATCATATGAGAAAAACCATCCTTTCCTCTTCAAATTCAATGCAAATGCATAGCACACACAATATGATTTCAACCCTGGGTTCTTTAAATTTCCCTTGCCAGACCACTACAAGTTTTCCTTAACTGTCAGTGAAACTGATACCTCTGCTAAATACCTTAGATTGTGTTGTGAATCAGGGGCAATGAGCTGTTTGTCATTTCATGTGCCCTCACAAACTCTGAGCAGATATCAAGTGGTGTTGAGCCATTGAGCATGCAATATGTCAACCAAAACAGAGCCTCTCTCTGGAAGCTGTAGTGTTTCCTGTAGAATCTCAGCAAAAAGCGATGGACATGGAATGAGAAAGATCAAATGCAACAGATGAGAAGGCCAGTTCGAAAGCATGAGGGTTTATTTAACATTTAATAATGTTTAATAACGTTTACTAATTTGTTCCCTCAGAAAATCTTAGTGGGTCTTTTTTTCTGTGTTCCTGACTGATTTGCCCCTGTTATATCACACAAATAACTCCAAAGTCACATGTCTTACGATGTGGACTGCTGACGTACTTCACTTCAACAAACAAAAAACACAGTGATGCTGCAGATGTAGCAATAGAGTAAAACGCCATCTTTGGAGAGAGATTCATCTTTGGCAGTTACTATGAGACTGTGTTTCTCATGTAAACACAAATTATTCCCATAAGTGCGTGTAGGTACTGTATGTATTTATGTAGATCAGTTGTTTACAGTCTGGCTCAGCACTCAAACCAAACAAGTACAAGATGAGCATTAAGATATATGAATGAGCTTGCAGCTGCTTCTAAAGCAGGCCTGCATGCCAAGTGATGAAAAGTGTCTAAGCAAGAGCAAGTCATTTGCACAAATGAAGTAGCCTAAAGTAGTCATCTGAAAATATGCCCAGGCCCTTTAACAATTCAAAATGAAATGTACAAGTGCCAGCCACTGAAGGCAGATAGGAAAAACAGGCCCTCCTACAGTACTATATGAACCTCCCCCAGATGCAAGGCCTGAATAGGAACCCACAGAATGAATGGAAAAAAATATGGGGGGGGGAAAGGTGACAATTTTCTCAGCCAGCTTACTAAAGGGTTGGACGTCACCTGACTCGAGTGTTCATCTTGTTGCTCCTCAGGGCAGTTCAGGTAACGTGCAGTCATGTGGTTATCTGATTAAAAACCGGATGGAGGAGGACGTCACTCTCCTTAATCTAAATGGCTTCGGAAGAGGTGCCTGATAATCAGGCGAATTGAGGCAAACATTGCGAGCATGACAGTATTGCACTGGCTCGATAAATGACTGCACTTGTTTCATCCAGTCTCATTTATGCAAAACAGAGGTCTGCATTGCGCAATTGCATGCCTTGATAAGACACAGTGTTGTCAATTGATAGTCAGTGCAGGTGAGCTACAGCAGAGCACTGTGGGTAACTTGATGCCCTTATTTCTGTTTTGCCATGTTTGTTTGAGATGTGTTTAGACTACTTAGTGTTTAAAAGTATTAACAGCAGTTCCCAGTTCCCTTGTCGTCTTCTCTGTTGCATTGAGGGCTGGAAAGAATGTATTCTCCTTTGTTCAAGTGCCCTCCCATGAATTTCTGTTTTTGGTTTGACATTGCATTGCATTCGGGGTTGACAGAACAGGCTTGAACACATTGTTCTTTGTGTCCACAATTGCTACTTTCTGAAGTGTCAAAATAGTTTTGGTTTCTTCATGAGCAAGCAATATGGTAATGTGAAATAAAAAAAAAAACTTTCCTGTTTGGAAAGTAATCATCAAAGCACAACTACATCCTCTGGCAGTGCTCATTGTGAAAGTTCTGCTGACTGGACCCTTGAGAGGTGAGCTCAATTTGTGGGTTTGATTGTGTTGCATGGCTTTTGGCTTCATTTCTACCTCTGTCAATGTCCACACCACAGGAAGCAGCTACTTTAGCTTTGACATGTGTGAATGCAGTCTGGCGCTGTGGTCACTTTTCCCACAATGCCTTGTGCAGTGTTGAAACTAAGGATCTTGCAACAGTGGGCAGAACCTCACCTGGTGTACTTGTTTCAGAACAAGTTGCTGGACTGCTGCTGTCGCCTTCATATAATCAATGCATTCCTGTTTGACCAATTAGCTTTGTGTACTTTATATTGTTAAGAATACTGAATATCAGGCAGCAGCATGTTGCAATGGTAAGAAGCAGGGCAAAGGCTGCTGGTTTGATTCTCAGGTAGGGCACTGCTATTATACCCTTGTGTAAAGGACTTAACTTGAATTGCCTCAGTAAACATCCAGCTCTATAACTGGATAACATGCAAACATTGCAAGTCACGTAAGTAGGTCTAGATAAGTGCGTCTGCTAAGCAAATGTAATGTAACATTTTTTGCATTTTTTCAGCATTTATGATTTGTTGAGTCATATATGTGTGCAGTTGGTGTACAAGATACACTGTTACCTACCACACAATGCCAGGGGCCTGTAAGATAAAATGGCTAAAATGGGAGATGCCATTGCTGCAGCTGGTTGAATGTAAGTACAGGGGTGTTGGGGATGTGACCAATGAAGGAAGCCCTAATGAGCAGGTGTGGTCCTGTCAGTCATTCATCTCATTCCTGCCAATGATGAGGAGCAGGATCCATGGAATGGAGAGCTAGTGTGAGGGTGCAGGCACGGACACAGATGCAGACCAGGTGGGTACGGGTTCACAGGCTTTAATAAAATCGCTGGGCAGGCTCGAGGTAGCAGTACAGGCAGGGTCAAAACCGGAAGACAGTCCAAAGTAAACACAAACTGGGAGCGGGGATCAGGAACGGGAACAGGCTGGGTCAGAACTGGGTGGTTGATCAGATCAGGCAACCAAGGCAGGAGTGGCAGGCAGAGACAAGGTACAAAGTCGGGCAGGAGTCAAAACAGATAAGGCAGAACAAAAAACAAGCAGGTACACAACAGAGGAAAAACGCTGGAATGAACTAGCAACAAGACAGGGACAAGCAGGGTTTAAATAGGGCTGGGCTGATGAGGCAATGGGATGTAGGTGAGCAGGGAGGCAGGTGGAGGCGATCTGGAAATCAGGTGGGCGGGGACTGGGCGGAGAGTGGGGCAGGGCTGGAACACATGGGAAAACAAAAGCACATGGACCACATGACAGACAGAGGGAACACAAAAACAACAGCTAGGGGGCTGAAGTACTGACAGCTAGGGTACTTCCATTCTTCCAGAGGTGAACCACAGAAGTCACATTCGTGAAGGACATTAGAGGGGACCTATGACCCATCTCCAAAAGAAATCAGCACTGTAACTCAAAATAACAAACATGCATATATAATTGAAAATTAAAATGTATTTTTTACTATCAAGCACACAGCACACCTCATTATGCTGGTTCGTAAAGCTTTGCACATCCAACCAAACACTTTCCCTGGGATCTGTTTCCCAGTCAAAACAACCAAGGCATTTTTGTAAAGATCAGCTACTTCAGCAGAAAAACAGGCCACCAGACAAGCCAAGACAGGCAAACACAAATAAATAACTGTCTACGACAAGTGTCTGAAAGTAGGGGGAAGCTTTGGTTGTCTGTTTCAAGCTGACATTCACACAAATAGAATGGGAAGCGAGAAGGTTTGGTAGGACATGTCGAAGTGGGAGATAAAGAAGTCAAAGAGTTTCATTTCAGTGTAAGGTCTGAAATCCCCTTACAGAGCCAAGCTCAAATGAAAAGGATCTGGAATGTTAGCTCAGCAGAGCAAGCAGCTGCAATCTCCCATTGCTCACAACTGGCATTTCATGTGATCGATTTTTCTTTATTTATGAAAGCGACTGCCAGCAGTGGAAGTCACTTATCATGGACGCTTTGATCCAAGTTTCTTTTCTCATTGCCTGCCTCAGAGTTGAGCAGAAAGTGCATAGATTCACCATATGCTTTCAGACGGATCAGCTGTGTGAATACATCTTCCTTTCCATGACGCTGTGGGCCCCCCCAACAATAGGCCACACTTGACAGAGTATGAGACAGCTGATGATATTACAGAATTGCAGCATGTCTGTCTCTGTGTGATGATACAGAGAGGTTCTGCAATAGTGGACAGTTGGGTAAACTATGTGTTTGAGATAATTACGGAAGAAGCTCAGTAATGTTTAAGGTATACAGCTAGGCTATTTGCGTGTTGACATGTATGTATGTTATACTGTATGTATTTTTACTGCCCATGTCCTGCTTTAGATACTAAAGATACCACTAGAGAGGCACTAACAGCTTACACTGCAGGCATTGGTACAAGATTATCCATTGTAAATGTTTATTTCCTGACCTGGGGGGAGGATCTTTGCTCTTAATTTCTGCAATAGTAAGTAAAACTGGAACAACATATGGAAGAACTAAGAACTGTCCAAGCTGACCCCTCATTTCCAGTTGTTCTGCCTTGTGCATTTAGCAGGGTCCTGCTCTGAATGGGGTGGGACAGAATCAGATCACCTTTTGTATGCTGTCATAGTTTATCTCTTCTGAGGACATATAGGGCCACATGTATCAATGGTGCATATGCACTAAAATCGTGCTGAGCACTTTTCTACACATAAAACGGTATTTATGAAAAGATACTTGCCGGGAAAACATGCATACCTCTGCATATGGTCTCGAGGTGGTGTACGCATAAAATTTGTAATTTGCAGGTTGGCGACACCAAGAGGAACTAATGGTGATGCATTTAAACGGGTCTTGTGTCAATCATTGATGAGTGTTATCGCGCATGCATTGGTCCATGTGAAATACTGCTTTAACTGTAAACTGTGAACAGTGTCGGACATTAAGTGACTGTCAATTTGGCATTATTATATTAACATTGTAATTGGGCATTGTAGTCAAAAAAATTAAAACGTCACAGATCACCAGGTGTAATCAAACATTTTTAATGAGTACTCCAATATAACAGGCTCATTTACAACATATAAGCTTAAGCATTCACAATTGTTACGGGCGGGCAAGGGAGGTAAACCAGGAGTCAAACAGGGTTATAAGCAAATGTTGTCTAGGGGTAAATGAATGTAATATCTCATGGAAACCTCTCGTGCAACTCCCTAACATTCTCTGCACGCCTCCCTCAGACCCAAGAAAGATATTCGGGTGAATTATCCTGGGCTTTAGATGGCAGCCAGTAAAGTTAGAGGTGCTTACCGGGTCACAACGCCATGCTACCCACGTTACAATCTCTCTCGCGTCCCTGGCCAGCTCCAGCGTGCAGTCCTCTACTGTGACCGGGCCAGCTCCGTCTGCATTTCCTCTGTTTGTTCCGTTTTCAAGTTATTTTCTAAAAGTCAGCTACAGTCCTCCTTCCTTTAGGGCATGCACTATCAACCCCCTTCGTGGTTAGTCTCCAGGTTGCGGAGAGTCTCGGGGTCATGGCTTTTGAGGTCTTCCGCCGTTATATGTCACGCTCAAGCAGTGCTTCCAGCTCTCAGGGACCCCGGGGTGGCCATGACCAACCATCTTTAAGCCTCCCGGCATTCAATCACTCCGCCCACTTCCCGTGGGACCCAACCAAACAATTAAAGGGGCAGGTGCACCTTCACAATGGCCTTGTCTCAAGCCCAAGGATAATTACTTTTACGAGGATATCTTATTCTGCAGCTAACCACTAACTATTTATGGATCTTTATTCATTTTTATTTAAACAAATTTCATCTTAGACTTAAGGATGTGATCCTGAATGTGCACACAGGATCCTGGCAATGACTGTGGCTGTAGCACAATCAATATGGCTGTGCTAGCACTTTTAGAGAATATCAAGAATAACCTAATTAGGCATGAACGTGTGTTCAGGGACCAGGCAGACTTCTTCGCCAATGATGATATATGGCTACGTCGCTTTAGATTGCCAAGGGCCGTTCTCCTCAGCCTCTGTGAGGAACTGGAGGCTCTTCTCCTCAGAGAAATGCGGAGAACCCATGCAATATTGGTTCATCTCCAAGTTCTAATCACCTTGGGTTTCCTCACCACCGGGTCATTCAAAAGAGAGCTTGCGGACAGGTCGGGAATATCACAATCCTCTCTGAGCTGTATCATGCCCATAGTATGGGAAGGGATCACCCGGATGACTCACTGCACTCACTCGACTGCACTCACATTGTAATATGGGCACCAAGAGAGGATGAAGTTGTTTTTGTAAATTGAAAACACTTTTATTCAATCAATGCCCAAATTATTTGCGACTTCACTATGTCACTTACAAATGTCATTGCGCAATGGCCTGGATCTATCTCCGTGTCCGAAAAATTTCTTTTCTTACGTCCTGCCATCGGTCCTCAACATCAATCTCTGCATTTCACTCAGATTTACCCAGGATCTTTATATGCTAATTTGACTAATTAAAGGCGTGTCTCGGTTCATATAAGAACAATTGTGGGAGTGGACGTTAAACGTGTTCATGTGCACATAGTCTCACGCTAATTTGATTTACGCTCAGATTTATGAAGACAATTAGGCATACTTGGTTTTTGATAACTCTGATGAAAAACCTCCGTACACAAATCGTGGGATTGTGCGTACACATGTTCCTATGGCAAGTTGTACACAAAGATTGAAACATATGGCCCACAGTGACTATAGTGTCGCACTGCACCCAACATGCCTGGTCATCCTTTTCTTTTTTTTTTTGTCATTTTTCCATTTTCTCCCCAATTTGGAATGGCCAATTTCCCGAATTTGGAATGCCCAATTAGTCATCAATGTTCGGTCCCATTGCGCAACCCCCACTGTCAATCTGGGAGAGCGTAGACAAGCACGTGCCCTCCTCCGAGACACGTGATGTCAGCCGCTGCTTCTTTTCGCTCTGCAGTCCACAAGCCAAGCTAGCACAGAGATAAGTCGGAGGAAGACATTTCATATGCAGCTTTTGGCACGTGGACCACAGGTGCCCGATCGACCAGCAGGGGTCACTGTTGCTAATGGGACCGAAGCCCCTGCCGACGTACCCACCCCTATCCCCAGCGGAACGAAGCCATTGTGCTCCGCCTGTGAGCTCCCGGTCACTGTCGACTAGTGACACGGCCGGCCGTAGCGTTCAGTCTACACTCGGAACGAGTGCTTTTACCGACTGAGCCACTCGGGAGCCCCCTGGTCATCCTTTTCTAACCACTATCCTTTCCCTTCCCCCCTCTGTCCCTCATGTGATCGGAGAAGCAGGTGCTCCTGCAGCATTTCCCCCTGCCGGTCAGCATTTACACTGCCCTGGTGGACATGATACCTGGACCATCACTGCACTGTAATGTCATAATGTTCCTGCCCTGGCTACTGGACCATCACTGCGCTGTAATCTCATGATGTTCCTGCCCTGGCTACTGGACCATCACTGAACTGTAAATGCATGGCTCTCCTACCCTGGCCCATATTAGATGGAGGCTCCCCCTCTTGGCCCACGTGTGCCCCGGGTGCCTCCTAAACGTCTCTGGACTTGACCTGATGCAGTGAACTGGCAGAGAGTCCATGTCCATACTGTCATACTGACAGTTAAAATGCTAATATTATCCAGGTGTCTCTTGACCTCCTTTTCCCAGGTTCAGGGAAAAGTGTCCCAGTTTTCTCAAGTGACTTGATTTTTATGGTTTTCCAACTCCCCCTGGAAAACACACAGTGTTCAGCATCTCCTAACAATTCAGTAGTAAAAATGCAGAATATCAAATTAAAATTGATTGATTGCAGCTCCTTCTTTAAATCATTAAAATACACCTGCTTTTATGCTGTGGTCATTTTAATTAAAATAATCTGTGGAATATTCAACCAATCACTGCCTCCTGTTCTCTATCAAAGGCAATGACTACAGTTGCACAGTTTAAAAGGTGGACTTGATGGCCTGCTAAGCAATATTATACTGTTGACACTATTATCACTTAGGTAACTAGCAAAACAAACATTCATACCATGTAAAATAAGTCTTTACAAGCAATCAAAAAAACTAAGTCCATTTTGGTGTTTGCAAGGCCTTTGTCATCATAGTTCACCCTTTCAGTGAACTATTTCAAGGGCATCTTTTGCCAGTGCTAACTACCTGCAGCTGCTCCATGTGTTCCTGGGTGTTCCCTTAAGTATTAATAAATTCTCCTATGCTAGATGCAGAACCACCCTTAACCCATCTTCCTGGGTCCCTTTTGGTTCCCCCTCACAGATCGTAAAGGATTGGACAGATATCAGCCATATGGTAATAGCTCCACCCAGCCCTGTGGTCAGGTTAATGCAGTTTCTGCCGTATTGCTTATGCCACTCCAGTCTGTGAGGTTGATTCAAGAAGGGCTGAGGAGAGAGGGGCTATCAAGAAGGGCCAAGGGGGAGGGATTCTGTATTGTCCTTCTGCTGCATTTCCCCTTTGTAGGCCTGACGCCTACAGGTGTCTCCATCAGGGGCGCCATGGGGGGGGGGAGTTAGGACGATTCCAAAGGCCGAGCACTGACAGGGGTCCCTCATAAAACACTATTATTATTATAGGTTTGGGGGGCCCAATATTATATTCTTTCATAGGGCCCAAAATTTCTAGCAGCACCCCTGGTCTCCATTGTGATGTCATGTCAGCAAGGTTTGTGATAAGTGCTGGAAGAAAGGACAGCAACATTTTTGCTAAATTCACACAGTACCGTATGGTTTGGCATGATTAAAAAAAAAGATTCAGATGTAGTTTGCCCAGGATTTCTCTATCTGAAACTTGTCAAATCAGGTTTGCAAGTGTTTATAAAGACGAGTGTGCCCCTGGACCCTCCTAAGCATACCCCCAGTGTATTTATTGCACTCACACCACCGACCATTGTTGCACAAATCATTTACCACCAGTATGTGGAGCTGTGGAGACATGGGACCCAAATCATCCTGCTTCAGCTGGATGGTAATGGGCATAATTTTTAAAAAGACATTTTGCCATGTCATTACATAAAAAACTATGTCATGTTTGCTTATTATCAAAGTGACTTTTTGTAAAATATGTTGTTTAGTCTTACAACACAATTATCTTTAAGCTAAGGGGTTTATTGAAGACAACAATTTAAAAATCAGCTTTCCAAGTTTGAAATTTATCAATGTGTAAGTGTAGTCATTTGGGACGCAAGACAGTGTGTGGTATTGTACACTGTGTGTCATATCCACTCCCCTCCAGTTTGGACTTGACTCACTCATAGTGATTAAGAAAAGGTCCCATGCTACTTCAAAAAGAGCAGCGGTTCCCCCCACCGCAATTCCTGGCCAAATTCCTTATCAGTCGTCTAGCCATCCCCCTGCTTCAATGGCAGAGTAAGTCCCTCACTGTCCACCTGCTTATTCTGGCTGCTGTTTGTCACACTGGTGTGCACTGCTCATTGGTGATTGTTGAGATGAATCACCACCCACCAGACCCTCTCCCCCTTGACTGTAAACTGCTGCACTCTACTGTACGAGTCCTGCTCCTTACCACTATGGTACACTGCTGCCCATCCTTGATCCGTGAGGTGCTAACAAAATTCATTATTATGACTGTGGAGTTTGAAAAGAAGGCAGCATATACACAGCCATCACTTTCCCCTCTGCCAGTGGTTAAAGGATAGCAGGGATCAGATTTTGTTGTTCAGTCACGAGACTCCTCATTCATTGTGGAAGAAAGGTCTATCTATTTTAACTCTTGACTTAAATGCTTCTTCACCATGTTAGGGGACCAGATAATGAGATATGGATCTGTGATTGAGGGGACTCCCTCATCTCTTTACAGTGCAAGCAGCCCTCTGTGCCCCCAGGTTTCAGATGTATTAGATGCTGATATTTTTCACTGTGTATCAGTGATCCCAGTGAGGGAAGTCCACTATGTGTGAGACATCTGTCTATTCTAATGAATCATCCACTGGCTGAGTGCTGACCTCAGTGTCGCTCATGGTAAAATGGTTTACCGTCTGGATTGTCATACTAGCTTCCTGATTTTGTATTTATTTATGGCATGGAAAAGCATGTTTTATTTTGGCATGTTAATTTTCCCTGAGGTAATACTTTAGATATTTTAGTATTTATTTCCCTTAATGCCATATGAGTGTCTAGTATGACTTTATTACACTATGATGCTGAGATCCTCAAAATAAAGCAGTGCAGATACCATAATTTTCTTTTACTGTGGCATCATGTGACAGCAATACTTTTTACAATTATTCATGCTAATGTTCAGACTTGAAATTTATTAATTCATTGGGAAAGTGGAGGGTGAAAGACTGAAAATCTTTTGATACTGATGTTTCATATCCATGCTTACACAACTTTACCTTGGCAGTATTAACAGAAAATTTTTGCTGCATGGGAATTGCAGCCGTAGCAGTGATGGCTCTTTGATGACACCTATTGTTCAAATAGAGATATTGTAAGAGCAATTCCTTGGCGACTTCATTACATGATTTGCACTGAGGTAGCAGGGAAAAGCTTGAATAATATAGATGATTGCGCTCAATCATGTTATCTTGTGTCATTGTATTATTATTTCCTTATTTCTTGAGGAAATGAGTCATGGAGAAAAACAACCTTTGCTAGCACCTAATTCTAATAATGTGAAGTCTCTTTTCATGCCAGCTGTGATGTTTGCGCTGGAATTCTGTAAATCTTTTTAATCTCTGTTACCAGCAAATCAGCAAGCAGCTGTGGAGGGCCAATGACTTCTGGCTGTGTGGCAACAGTTTCTCTGTGCACAAACACAGTGGCCAATGTCCTCCAACCACACCAACAGGGTAATTCCCCCCATAGCATTCTTTGGTAAGTCCAGCACTGTGTTCTTCTCACTTCTTCTCTGCTGGCCACATTCTTAACATTCAAACCCCCCTCGCCCTTGCTAACAGGTAGTAAATTAACTACTTTGAGAAAACTATGCATGAAAACGCATGAATCAGAACCACGCATCTGGTGATCTGCATTTGTGCAAGCCTTTGTGTCTCACAACTTTGCACTAGATGCTTTTCAGTGTGGGAGTGGGAGGAGCTTACGGGGAATCACGGTACTTCAACAGCCAGGCTGAATCTCTGCAAAACTACACAGCTGGAATCTATGTCTCATGTTCTTAACAGATTTTCTGTGTTCATTCAGTAGGGGTATAGTCAGTAGGCGATTTGAGGGGGGATACTATCCCCCTTGTTAGCAAAATGACCAAAATGCATCCCCCTTGTTAAGCTGCCATCCCTCTTCTCCATCCCTTAGTTAGTAGCAGAGAGAGTGCTGTGTGTGCATCTGCCATCCCCCCTGTTAAAAATTAACAAATTAAAAAATAGCCTCTTGGTATAGTTTGTAATACATCTGCTGAGCAGGCCTGGTACCATGGGGGTGCTTAGGGGTGACCTCAGTGCACTCCCAGTTGTCTCCTTATATCCTGATGTCTACATAGTATTTATTACTTTTTCTAAGATGACTTTTTATTCCCCCCTCCGGAGTTGCAATTGCACCCCTCTGTATTTTCTCTTGGTGCCAGGCCTGCTGCTGAACAACAAAACACTGTTAAATATTCATGTTCATCATATTTCAGCTCATTCTGATACATCTAGAAATCTTGCAAACTGAAGACTTTGAGGAAGCAAACAATATCCTTCTCTATATGACTTGATCACTGGGCTTTTATATTAGTCCTGGATGTTGAATGAAGAATAGCAAATTATGGTCGTGTTCTAACATCTTTCCATTCAACTTGATGACACAAGATGTAAATAGGTTACCAATAACCAGATACTATTTATCAAGAACATTTGTGGTCTTGTGGTAGAACAATGGTATCATGTAGTGTTCAGTTAGCTTTCTCCCGCACACTGTTTGAATTGTCATGAATTTTACCTCTGTGGGGCACGGTGGTGGTGGTGGAGCAGTATTGTGGTTCACGAACATCACTATATACAGTGGTCTATAGGTGCGCTCCTATGATATCTGCAAAACAGTAATTAAACATAATATTTCTGAAGTGTCCACTTAAAACATGCATTTCATCAGAATGACACCATGCTGCTTAAATCGTACTGAAATGTGGTAAATGCAAGCACGAAAAATGACAAGGTCGAGCATTCTCAGAGACAGTGCTTGTAAAATGCACGTGCCATCAATCTATTCGATCTCCACTCTGTTTTGCATCCGTGGAATCTTCCGTAATTGTTGGTTGCATTGCCTTGGTTGTTTAATTTTTCACAGAACAGCCAGATTAATGTAATGATTTGATTAATACATGGGTACTCCTGCAATCGAGTGCCACTAGCTGGCGTAGCTCCTGGACTTTGTTCTAATGCGATAGCAATCATTACAGGATGTCGTTCTAGTATGGGAGATACCAGCAGCAGCAGCAGAAACAAAGGATAGTACAGAGAGGGGCCTTACACGATAGGCACTTGGCCCCCCAACAGAGCCACTGTTGGCTCTTGGATAATTTTTGCTTCCTTTATGTGCAAGTGCACTTTAACAGTGTGGTACTGTGGCATGATCTCCACATGCTGCCCCTACACCCCTTAAAATTGGTTATGCGGACAGTTTCAGTAAGAGGTAAGATAAGACAGTCATGCAACACTGCCTTTTATAACAAAAGGCTAATTTCCACTTTCCAGCTCTGTGTGTGTGTGTGTGTGTGTGTGTGTGTGTCTGTGTGTGTGTGTGTGTGTGTGTGTGTGTGTGTGTGTGTGTGTGTGTAAAATATACCATGGATCTGAGTAATCACCCACACAGTGGTTACCCTCAGTTCCATCCAGTGTTCCATCCAGTTTGCCCTTGTTTCCTGTCAGATGCGATAAAGGGAGGTGACTAATATTGTGGCAATGAGGTCTTGAGCTTTGACATTTCCATTCCAACTAGTATCCAAACTGAGCTCTTTCTGTCTGAAAGCCTTGATGATTCATTTGCTGTGCTACTGAAAGAGACTTCTTGAGCCTGTACAGCTCAAGAGATGTTTCTTTTATTCACCAAACTGCTTGGCTGCAATGCGCTGTAACGCAATCCAGGTGCACTCTGCCAGATGATCCAGTTATTGACTCGTGTTGTAATCTTTTATTCATGTGTGTAAGTTATCCAAAGCTGCTGTTGATCATTATCTGATCCCCTTAGTATTCTGACAACAATGCTACAATGGTACGCAGCAAGACTAATTCAACCGATGGGAATTACCATGGAGGATGATTCTGAATGCTAAATAAACACCAAAAACTCATCATTGCAGCAATTCATAAGGAAGGAGTAAACATACGAGTAAGTATAATCAGGCTACAAAGCCCTGAGCTGCCATGCCTGCTGAGCAAGCTGCTGTGAATAGCATTGCTGCTCCCACCTGGTGAGTGGCAGTTGCTGACAGGATCTACTGGTGTTCACCAAAACAGAGAGCCACTGATTTGACTGGGTGGGAAGGAATGCGGTTAGCAACAGCGAGGTGGCCATGAAAGGAACTGAAATGCTTTACCCTTATGTGGCCCTCTGTCATTCTCAGAGCTCTGATTCCCATCACTATGGGGAGACATTGGTGCAAAGTGGACATGGGGCTTAGTGTTGCCCTCTGACAGAAGTGTGTGCATCCCCGCATCTCTACAAACAGCAGGTCAGAGAGGATTCAAGCGGTGACACAAGACACGCACGCCACGTGTGAAAAAAGAGAAGTTGCGTTGAGCGTCAGCTCAAATTCCGGAAGCAGAGTTTTCGACGACATTGAGTCAAGGTTTCACCAGCCTGCGGAGCGTTGGAAACAGCTGTTACAGATGCTCTCACGTCCTCCAGATGTTAGGATGATGTTGGTGATGATGACGATGATGATGATGTGGATAGTAATGAATATTACAGGCACATATGGTGTTCATCTCACCTTATTATGATAATCTGATTCATGCCAAAGTGTAATAATGTCACATTTGTGCCTGAAGGCTGCTGTTGAATAACTCTGAACCTGTCATTTCCCCCTCAAATTTTCAACATCAATGTGGAGGGAATGCAAAGGTCACTGTCTACACAGTACTTAATTAATATATAAATGTATGAATGTATTTAAGTGTATATATAAGTGTAGTGTACAAAGAATGCATAAAATGTATATATATATATATAAGTGTATGTACTGTATAAAGAATCCATAAAGTGCATGTATAAGTGTATGTACTGTAAAAAGAATGTATGAAGGAAAATAATGAATAAGGATTCAAATGAAGCACAACACTTAAATGGAAGAACAACAGAGCAACGTATTCAGTTCATTTGGCAGTTAACAGAAATGGCCTCTTTTATGTTAATATTATTATTATATTTCAATTTTATTAGTATCAGCTGTCCTCCTGGGTATGGTCAATTATGCCTCTCCCTGTTTAATGATAATCCCCACCTTGATTATGGATGCGGTGTTGCCTTGTAGTTGGGACATGCACCCAAAAGACTGGAACATCAATGACATTTTTATGTTGTGCCTTAGTGACCACTTTTAGAATTGTGCCTTAGCGACCCCTGCTTCAATGCCACACTCTCCAGGCAAACAATGGTCAAGGGGTTTTTACAGGAGTGAATTCTGGAGCAGCGCCAAGGCCAAGGTTGCTGTTGCTTTTCTTTTTTTGCTATTGTAAGCTTCCCCATAAAGCAGCCTTTAATAAAATGAGCAAAAAATCAGAGTAAGTAAAATTTCATACAGACCCCAGAATGCATTCCAGATAAAGTGTAAGGTAAGGAACACCATGAGAACGGAGGTTTTTGATGTTATGTGTCCCTGTGAGAAATGACCCCTGTGTCTGTGTCTCACATGAGGGATGCTGCTCAGCTTGTATGTGGCGAATTGTCAGATTGCTGTGCAGACCAGGTAACATGGTTGGGTGAGAAACCAGGCCGGTACTTTCCTGGTTTGGCGCTGGTCGTGGTGGAGAGGTGGAGCAGCAACAATGATTTGCTGCATCAGGACAGACTGCCATGACCTCAAACAGCAGTGGCCTCCACGCACATGCAGAGAGAATGCGTAACTGAGTGAGTGACTGAGATGGAGAGAAAGAGAGAGACCATAATGATGGTACTGAGTGAGTGAGTGAGTGAGTGAGTGAGAGAGAGAGACAGTTTGGAGTTTTGGTGGTCATGCTCTCTGTGGCCTCCATTCAGTGTATTCTAATGCAACAAGTGGCAGATTTCTGCAAGCGTTACAATACTAGCACATCTTTCAGCAATACCAACAAAAGATGAGGTCATAAAGCAACATAAGGAAAAAAAAAGTGAAATTTGTAAAGTGGAGTAAATTGCAGGTTGGACTGAATAAAGGCATGATGTCACACACACGGTTTGCTCCGTCATTGCATCAGCAGGCTCAGGGCCACAAAATTTTCCATTTTAAATTTATGTGTCAAAGCAAATAAACACTACATTATACCATGATGAGGTTATAAAGAAAGTAATTAAAACTATTGCACTGGATTAAAAAGAACAGAATGCTGATTCATCAATCTTCACAAAACAAATGTTTCAGGTATAGCTAACAACACAACAAAGCAATCAAATTCAATATTTAATAGTGTAGATTGTAGCCTTTAATCTAAAGCTAAACAGTAATTTCTTATGCACAATAACTCACCATTTTTTCTTACAATTTGAAATAAACGGCACAAGAAAGCCAATTAAGGGAACAGCTTTTATTACAAAGTTTAATATCAGCCCTTTTGGTGTATATATTATGACTAAAAAGTAGGGGAAAGTATGGAAAGTGACCAAAAATATGCAAAGGAGCCAAATGTTCTGAAGCATATGTGCACATTATTTATGTTTTTGATCAACATGCGCAATCAGGCATTACAAGAAATGTGTCCTCCTTTGATATTGTGTATCCTGCCTATCTGCATGTCCTTGTGCAAAAAGCTGCACTGTAAAAAAATGCCAAGGTAAAATACCCCCAATTACACTGAACTAAAGAGATAAAGCACAGCGGATAACCATCAATTGCAAATACATAAATGAAGCCACAGAAGAAAAAAGCTCAAAATCTTTGTAGTCACCAGAGGAAGCACAACAGTCATCTTTTCTCCGATCTTCTGAGAAGTGCCTGGTAGATGTCAGATTTCAGGAATCGTGGGTAACAGTCTTTAGCCATAAGACCATATATTAATCTTTGCGCCGTGTCAAACGATTCAAGGTTTGGTTGAGAAATATTCTTTGTGATATTTTCTCTGGTTCTGCAGTCAATGTTAATCTGCAGAGAGGAAACACATTCCTTTTCAATAAAATATTACAGTACATAACAATACATTACTTTTGTACAAGTCTGTGTATGTGTCCATATGTCTACCCCAATTTCCCTGTAATGATTTACAATTGAATCAGGTAGACAGTATTATCAGGGGCTGTTCACCTGTCTGGGGGCCTCAACCTGGACAAATTCCGAGAAGATCCTGTTGGCAGTAGAGATCATCTCTGGGGTGGACTTGATCTTCTTGTAGTCCTCACAGGCCAGCCAAAACAGGATGTTTTCCTCACTGTACTCTGTCTTCAGGAATTCTCTGAAGGCTGTCTGCCCAGCTGCATTAAGCCAGATCGGTATTACAGTAAGATATTATAGAAAATAGCAACACAATGGGGTAAAAAGGTGCATTTTACATTGAACAGATCAAATATGACTTTTTGTCTTAGATATGATTACATACAACACAGGATGTAGTATATCACTATACACACACACACACACATTTATTTGTCTTGGCTTAGTGCTGTGAATGTATTTGTTTTGATATGAATTATCACTGCTGTGCAGTGTGATGTAGCATTTATACACCCTTTGATGTTAGTGATAACAGTATTAGTGTGGATGCTGTTTTTTGTGAGTAACCATCTGCTGAGATGTGGGTTTGCTCTGGGAGTGAGAGCTGTGCTGCTCCTCACAAGATAGCAGAGTTGCACACTTCAATATCAAAGCATAAATACCTGTGAAAATGTACAGGTGATGAGGGAAAAAAAACTAGGTTTCACAGCAAAATGCACACACATACACACACACCCTGGCACACAAATGGTAATGTGATTTGTTCTACAGTGATGTTGGTCTTACAGGTCCTGGTTTGGCAGCATTTAATAATAGTATTATAAAATATAATGTATAATATAAGGCAATATTGCTTCTATAGATCATCATTTGGCTTTGCCCATTATGATGATGTAGGTCCATTGCTTTTTCAGATATTTGTTTGGACCACTGTGTGTGCTAATGCAGGTAATGCAAGCTGTTCTCTACTTGTGTACTTTAATTTAGTTGGTAATAATGACCTAGTTAATCAGCCTAGATGATCATTAATGTATATATTAAAACTCTCCTCTGTCTCTCTCCGTATATATAAAAAATATATTTATAATTTATATTTTATAATATATTTTATTACATATATATGTAATAAATTAAATAAAATTAAGTAACCGAATGGAGCATCCACTGCATGTTCTGTAGTTACATGTTCTGCCTGGTCTAGATACTATGGGTAACCGAAAGGATTAATAGTAATTACAATACTAATAATGGTAATAAAATTACTTCTAATAATACTGCTAAAAATAGTACACTGCTAATAAAAGTATTATTGCCAATAATAGTACAGCTAATAAAAATATTATTATTAATCAGCAACAGCAAGAAAATAAAAATAAAAGCTGCTCTTACATTTGCATTCCAGGAGTTTGTCCACTGATTCTCCCCAGGCCTGGACCTCATCCATGGGGTCCTTACGAAAACAGCAGCATCTGCCCTTGAGAAGAGCATTGAGATCTTTCACTGGTCAAATCTGTACCTGCATCTGCTGCACTACAGAGCTATCTCTTTAGCTTCCATTTAGAATGCATGCAGTGTTTCAATGAATGTTACACCATTACCCTCAGACAGTGTTCTGAACTAGCTGTATGAATAATAATAAGTGGACTACACACAGGCTTAAAGTAAACAATGCAAAAATACAAACATACTAACCAACTAACCATAATAATCATTTTGTGATGTGTTCTTCATGTTTCTTTCTCATACACAGAGGTATGGTTTTTTTAATCTATAAATATTTATAGCTATTTCAGCATAGGTACTCACATAATTCCACATTGTTGTTGTCAATTACCATTAGGATAGGAGAGACAAAAGCTTTTTTGGCGTGTTCAAAAGACACAGAGACACTCACTTTATCGCCATCCCCGTTTGCTTTGTCCTCCGTGAGAATCGCTCCTGTACGTCTAAAACCGATTATGTAGTACGGGAGTCAAAAGCTCAGACTGATCTAAACTATTTTGCAGTCTGGAAGGAAACACATGAAAATTAGCATGTAAAACAGGAGAGTGCCCCACCATACAACCTTTCCAACCAGTCCAGCTTGGCATCTTTCTTCAGCAGCCTTTCAAACTTATTTGGCTATGATTTGATTTTTTTTATGATTTGCATTTTTTAAGCTGGGAGGAAAAAGTGACAAATTCAAAATCCTGTACGTTTGTATGACAGCAACCTTAAGCAACTAGTTGGAGAACCATGGTTAAAGTGAGAAATGAATTGATTGATGCTGAATTTTCTCAAACTTCAGCTTTAATATTTGTTACTAATCCTGCAAATAAACCACATTACAAATATGAAAGGTTTCAGGTGACTAGCAGCATCAACATTTTCATATTTTGCAGAATGTCACATAACAATTTTGTGTTTGTTTATAATACAAGTGTTGCAGTGTCTGTAATGTCTTTAATACTGTCAAGTACTGATTTAAAAACATTTATTTGCCTGGGCCTAGCTGAACAGTCTGCTTTGCTGAAGAATTGATCTGGGTGGTTCTTTCATTGAAACCAAATATAATATGTGTCAACTATTTATTCCCAACAAGCACATGATGACATTTTAACTTTAAATTCACCACAAAAATGCAAGTGAGGTCCTCTCTGACAGTACTGTATTTTCAACATATCCACACTACTTCCACTTTTTTACTTTGCATATCAAGGGTTACTTTCACATGTTATTTACACATTTTTCATTAGGTTTAGAGGAATTAATTACAAATTGTAACTAATGAAACCCATTACAGTATGTTGTTTAACTAATGATGGCACAAAATGAATGCTTGTTCAGTTTCATTCCTTAAGATTAAGGACACAGATGGAGTGTCATGATAAGGAAATAAATATCTATGGTTCCTATATTGCCAGTAGAAGAATATAATGTGATTTTTAAGTTAAAATAAACACAGTCTAAGGGAACAAAAAGATATCTAGTACCTTTATGCATTTGATGTTATGTAAATGTTACCACCACGCCCGGGTGCGAGCGTGGATCTCCTGGTTTTATCCCTGTGATGGGATTAAATGAGACACAGTCAGATTCGTGGCGTTGGCTTTCTCTCGCAGTTTATTCTGCGAGCCAGCCATCATCCATTTCCCTATCCCACCACTCTCGGAGCGCCCTCTACGGACCTGGAGCTTCATGTCGACACACTATTCCAATGGATTACAGTAAGATTGCGGATCATAATGAAAATAATAACAAATCAAATTATCACAGTCTTCTTTCTTGGACACCTTTTTAACGTGGTTTTATCAAATGGAAATTTTAGTGAATAAACCCAATAAAATGAATTTAATGAACTACTGTGTAGGAGTCTTCCTTGCGTTATTATCTGTATGTGTTGTGTGTGTGAGGCAAGAATGTTGTGTACTAGCGTACCCCTCTACACTCTACCCCACTTAAAAGCTGTCTCCCGACAGTTTTCTCTTGTTTTTCTCAAAGTTCTACGTCTTCCCAAAACTCTTAAACTCAATAAGTGTAACTGTAGCTATTACTAGGAAGCTGGTGTTGTACACTACAAGGACAGTATACTGGAGGGATATAGCATGGTGTGAAGCTATGTACCATTGGGAAAGGGTAGTCAGGAGTGGACATAATGGCATTGGCCTCAGCTCTACACGGTCTGTGTACTGGTTGGCCTAGTGTCTCATATGTCAACATTTCTTTTGGCCGCACGGCCCTACTCGATCTTCTCACTCCCTCTCTCTGATCTACATCATTCTCTCCTTCCGCCTCTGTTCTTCCATCATCAGATGCTCTTTCCTCATCTTGCATCTCAATGTCACGTACCTCAGGAACTTCCTCATGATCTGGTCTATCAAGTTCATCAGTTTCTGCTGTTGGCTGTTCTTGATGAGTCTTAGCAGGAAAAAACTCACTGGCTGTTGGACGAAGTGCTGGTCAAGCATCTGGAGCTTGGGCAATCTGTTCTCACCATGGGATGACCCTCTTCTGAAACTGTAATACGGCACTCCATCCAAGGGGTCTGTACTGCAAGCAAGGTCCTCCTCATCTGAACTGTCTGTCACCGGCTCTACAGAGTCTTGAACCGGCTGCGGTTTCTTTTGTCTTTCTTTTGCAGGCAGTCTTTGGTTGAGAGGTTCATTCTCAAGGGGTAGGTCTCTGACTGGCAACAGGAGATTGCGATGTAGAACCTTTCACTGTCTTGTCATAGTACTTCTTACCCTTGGCAGAGGACTTCTGACTGTTTTGAGCTGCGATCCGGTAAGCTTCTCGCATTCGGGTAGCCCACTTCTCTGCAAAACTCTTACGATCAGATGCCTCATTATCAGTTTTCAGGCCAAACAGCAAGTCTATTGGCAATCTTGGTGCTCGCCCATAGAGGAGAAAGAACGGAGAATAGTCGGAGGCCTCGTGTGCAATTATAGGCATGCACGATATGAGGCAAATGTTCCTTCCATTCACTCTTTTTCCTCATGCAGGGTTCGCAACATCTGAAGGAGCGTCCTGTTCACCCTTTCCACGGGGTTCCCCTGTGGGTGATACGGGGTGATCCGTGAGTGAGCAATTCCTGACAATTGTTGAAGCCTTCGGAAAAGTGTATTCTCAAACTCACGGCCTTGATCGTGGTGGAGCTTCTCGGGATAGCCAAAACGGGGGATAAAATCTTGAAAAATCTTTTCTGTTGCTGTTTTTCCAGATTTATTCTTTGTCGGGTATGCCTGGACAAAGCGCATGAAGTGGTCGACAAGGACAAGAATATATTCGTAACCCCCTTTACTTGTCTCTAAGTGCAGGTAATCCACACAGACTAGCTCAAACGGGGCACTTGACGTGATCGAGCCCATAGGAACTTTCTGATGCACATTAGGATGCTTCTGCTTTATGCAGGTGCACCTCTTGCTGCATCTCCCGCTGCATAAAGGGCCAGTAGAACCGTTCACGTGCTAAATGGACAACCTTATCTGCACCAACATGTCCCATCTCACCATGCAGGTTCTTCAGTACCACTGCCTTTAGCTTTCCAGGGAGGACTAATTGCTTGTACTTGCCACTAGTCCGGTAAAGTATTCCATTCTCCACACTCAACTTATTCCACTCATATGACAGCCTTCTTGCCTCTGGTGTCATAAGTTCTTTGTCATTGTCATTAGGAATCTGTCCTCTCTGTTTACACATCATCACATCTTTAACGGCTGGGTCTTCTTGTTGTGCAGCTTCAATGTTTTCAGGTGTGACAGCAGCCACATTCTGTATTGACACATCTCTGTCTTGGTCATGGCTGAGTTGAAGCACAGCCACCCAAGGCACATCATTGTCCATCACGACCTTACTTCCCTGCCACACTGCTGACACCGTCTCAGGAGACACCATCTCTGTGTGCTCATCAAGATGGTCTTCCAGCTTCAAAGGGTATCTGGACAGCGTGTCCACATCTGCATTCAGCTTTCTGGGCCGATACTTGATGTCAAAATAAAAATCCGCCAATTCACCCACCCACCTGTGTCCCACGGCATTCAGTCGGGCAGTGCTGAGGACATACGTCAACGGGTTATTATCGGTGTAAACTGTGAAAGTGGGTGCATAATAAAGGTAATCTCGAAACTTATCGCAGATTGCCCACTTAAGTGCCAAGAATTCAAGTTTACCAGAGTGCAGGTGATAGTTTCGTTCAGCTAGAGACAAAGTGCGAGACCCATACCCAATGACACGAAGCTTGTTGTTCTGACGCTGATAGAGCACAGCTCCTAACTAGGGATGCACGATAACTGTTTTTTACAACTGATATCAATAACCGATAAACTCCTGCTTCTCATAACCAATACTGATACCGATAACCATTTTTTATAGTTTATATACACACTTCAGTGTAGGGATGCACGATATAGCCATCGCGATGTATGCACAGGTATTTTTAGGGCAATAACAGCTATCCCCGGTATGTGGCGTTAGGTTTTTTCCGTATGTTTTTCAGTGGCTGCGGGTGAGCTGGAAACAGGGGAAGCGGAAACACTACCTTTAAATCTATCATTACTTTCAGCCTGTTCCCCTTTATCCTCCTTGATTAACAATAAAACACGAAAGCGACGTGAGATTGTATAATTAACAAGGATGGCATTTATCGATGTAAATTACGTTAAATGCTCATGACACATCACAGCTTTTGTGAGGTCTGTGTTCTAAACGTTATTGTTCATTGCACTCAACCTAACCTGAAAGTTTATTCTCAGTAATTTAAATCGATTTAACTAAATTTAGCTCCGTTTTGTAATTTGAATTGTTTAACACAAGCTATATAATTTGAAGCATTTAAGAGAAAGCTTTGGGATTACTTGCCACTTAATTATTCAAATTGCCATCCTTGTTATTTTGAGCATTTAAAGTAATTTAAATCGATAAATGCCGTCCTTGTTAATTATACAATCTCACGTTGTCGCTTTTGCAAGCACACAAACTACAGACAATCTGCGCTGTTTCGCGAGCATAATCATTTATTTACAATTGGTGTCAATTATTCTGTGAATTATTTGTTTTATTGTTAATCAAGGAGGATAAAGGGGAACAGGTTGAAAGTAATGATAGATTTAAAGGTAGTGTTTCCGCTTCCCCTGTTTCCAGCTCACCCGCAGCCACTGAAAAACATACGGGAAAAAACCTAATGCCACATACCAGGGATAGCTGTTATTGCGCTAAAAATAGCTGTGCGATACATCGCGATGGCTATATCGTGCATCCGTACTTGAGTGTAAGAAAGGCTAAAATGTAGTGAGCAAAGATGAATTTAACATTATAGCTCTGCCTCTGTCCAAACCAAATATAAATGATATCACTACTGTTGTAATCACAATAAAAACAAGAACAGTTCCAATTTTTTAAATTAGCATTTATTATTATTATTATTATTATCCAAGGAATTTAGGTTTCTTATATCGGTTCTATTTATCGGCGAAAATTTTATTATCGGAGTTATCTGAATGATGTAATTTTTTGCAATATCGGGCCGATAATTATCGGTGCCGATAGTTATCGTGCATCTCTACTCCTAACCCTAACCCCACAGATGCATCTGTGTGCAACACAAATGGTAAGTCAAAGATGGGGTAGGCAAGAATGGGTGGATTTGTGAGCATGTCAATGAGATTGAGACAACTTCCTGGTGCTTGGCAGTCCAAGTAATAGGTGTTCTGGAGTGAAGCTGACCACGTTCCTCCCGCTTGGGCTGACTCTTAACTCCCCTAGACTGTAGCTTGGTGATCTGCACACTTGTTTCAGGTAAGCTCAGAAGTTCAAACAAAGGCCTGGCAAGACGAGAGAAGTCTTGAATGAAGATCGATAATATCTTAAAAAGCCGAGCAACTTCCGCACATCTCCGACAGTGCACGGTTTCTTTTCTTTTAAAGCCCTTACAGCTTCCACATCTTGAGGGTCTATCTGGACTCCTTCTGCTGACGCCAGCCGTCCTATGTATCGAACTTGTCTCTTAAAAATCTCGCACTTCTTTGGATGAAGCTTAATGCCATGTTCCCTCATGCAACACAAGACCTGTCTTAAGTCATCCACATGGTCCTCAAAAGTCTTAGAGTAACAAAGCACATCATCTAAGTACGGTACACAGGATTCACCTCTGATGCCCTCCAAAACCTCTTTCATGCACCTTTGAAAAGCAGCTGGGGCATTCGTTAAACCAAAGGGAATGCGGACCCACTCATATAGGCCCCAAGGTGTGCTAAACGCTGTTAAATGTCTGGATTCTTCACTGACAAAGCCTTGGTGGTATGCACTCCCCTGGTCTAGGATGGAGAACTACGAACTGCCTCCCAAGCTGTCTAAAAGATCCTGTATGCGAGGTAATCGGTGTCTGTCAGGTATGGTCTTACGATTCAGTTCTCTAAAGTCAACGCACAAACGTAAGCTGCTATCTTTGTTGCGGACTCACACTACTGGGGATGAATATGCAGATTCTGACTTTCTTATCCAACCCCTATCCAACAGATTCTGGACATACTCTGTCACTTCCCGAAGCAAGGGTTTAGGGATTGAGTTGTATCTCTTTTGCACGGGGTGGTTGTCCGACAAGTTGATTTTCGATCTAAGGTTGGGGATGCAACCGATGTCGCCATCGTCTTCTGCGAAGACATCAGACTCCTCATACAACATGCGGCGAACAATTTCCTGTTGGGGTGCTGGCAGATGGGTGAGATCGACAGGTGGGTGCCATTTCTTTCGACAATTCTTCGGCACACTCCCAGTATTGGTAGTACATACATGGGCTGAGCATTGACTTTGATCTTGCTTTTGATTAACAGGTTTCTGAAACATCGGCCCAGCATTGACTGGCCTACTGTGCACTACTGGCTCAAGCGTGCCAAGTACTGTTCGCTGACGTAAGTAGATGTCATGTTGAGTGGCATTGTATACGGGCACCGGCACTGTCTTTGAGGCACGATGAGGAACATTCAACAGAGCAGGAAACAACGCTAGGCCTTCAGGCACAGTATTTTCAAGACACGGTTCGAACATCACAGTCTCTCCTTCGGGCAATGACCTAATGCCACACCGCACGTCTTGTAGCTGTCCACTGTTAATCCTCACTTCAATCTTACCCAGTCTTACCACACTAATGCTTGGCACCGCCTTTACTTCCTGAACAGTGGAGACCAAACATTCAGCGGTTTTCCTCCGCACCTTCATTGCCTCAGACAGCAGATCACATCACATCACTGACACCATTTGTCTTCTCTGCACTTTCTTTGATTATCTCTTCAATTACATTAAAACCAAGCAGTGGATGGTCTACATAATTCAGGCTTACAAGCATGGGCACATGGATTGCTACTTTACCCCCATTGCCACTCCGAATCTCCAAGAGAATGTCGACCCATCCCTCAAAAGGTATCTCTGTTCCGTTCGCTGCTGTAACATGAAGCTCACAGTCAGTCAATAGACTCTCAATGGGCTTAATTTCAACACTTGGTAGCATCTGTTGAATCCAAGACTTTCCCACAACACTAACCTGTGCTCCACTGTCCAACAACACCTGGACTTTAACACCATTGAGATGACAATTAAGCAAACACTTGCTGCCAATCAAACCAGCTACTCGTTCCTTTTTGCCACTGGCCTGGACAGATGTTCTCACATTGTCACTCTGGAGACAGTTCATCGTAACCTGGGACCCTCTACCTTTGTCTGTCGCCGGTAGTCCCTGCCACTGTGACTTTCTGCCATTTCCCATCTGAGTGTATTGTGAAAGACAACCCACCACCCGATGGCCTGACTGTCCACATTTGAAACAATGGGTACAACGGTCATTCCCCTGGGACACACAGGACTTGCATTTCCCCTTGGCTTCAGGCTGGACGACTGGTTTTGGGCTGGGTGCGATCTCAGGCTGTTGTTTGTGTACTACTTTTTCCCCAGATGTCACTAATTGTTCTAAACCTTTTGCTAACTAAAGCAGAAACTTGAGCAGTGAGGTCATGGATAGCATCACGGTTTGCCTTTACTTCAGTTTGGACTCTATGGCTATGTTCACTATTATCGCCTAGTGTTGCATTGACACTGGCAACTTTGGACTTGGTTGTACCCCCTAGGCGTTTCTGTCTCTCAGTTTCAGCATTAACAGATTTTGTAATTGATTCTAAGAGGGCGTCGTCTGTAATGTATGGGTTTGAGAGCATGGTGCGAATATCTGTTCGAACATATGAGCACTTGTCATTGAATCCCTGATCAAGAGAGTGGAGAAATACTCCCTGGACAAGCTTGCTATCATACTGGAATTCTGACTCAGTCTGCTGAGTGGCAAGCAGCACTCTCTCCCTCAACCCCATTAACCTCTTTATCTAGCTTTCGGGTACTGCTGAGCTCTTGAAAGAGCTCTGCACTGCTTTGGTCTTTTAAGTGTGCTCGTAAAAAGCGTTTAAGTTCTGCTACACTCAGTGTATCTTTAGTGATGAGCATGTTTTTGAATGTACCTGGCTTAATGATCTTTAAGACCACTCTAATAACCTCTGATTCAGTGAACCTTTGAGCAATGCCTTCATCTATCTGTTTACAGATGTTATTAAAACTTAACTCTGAATCAGAATCAGATAACTGACCACCATGAATTTTAAACTCTCTGCATGGTAGAAATGTGGCAACATCTGACAACTTCACATAACCCGATACCTGGTCCGCTACACCAGCGGCTGGTGCTGGTGTAGGAGTCCTTAACTGTAGAACTGGTGTAGTGGTTACCGGAGGGATGATGTTCGTGTTCTCCACGGTCGCTGTTGCTACTGCACTTTCTCTCTCACTTGGTGTACGATCTGTGGCAGGTCGCTGCAGTTCATCAATGAGGTCACGAAGAGATAGCAGGTGAGACAGACCCTGGTCCTCCATGTTCTTCAATGCATCATTTCCCATGAAGTCTACCAAAAAGTCAAGGAGTTCCACCTCTGATGTGTCAGCACCTGGCAAATCACCTGTCGCTGTCCCATGGCATGCTCTCGCTAACTGAGAGAGCACTTAGACGTTTGCAGCACCAGCCAGTCGATACAGCTGTCGTTTGATGTCTCGGCGCAGTAGCTGTAGATCTGTCATGTCGGGAACTTGAAGATCACTGTCCAACTCGTTGCATCTAGAAGTCAAAATCCTGTAGTTCTCGGACGATCAACTCCGGCCACAAGGTGGCGCTGATCCCGGACGAGCCCCCAAAATGTTACCACCACGCCCGGGTGCGAGCGTGGATCTCCTGGTTTTATCCCTGTGATGGGATTAAATGAGACACAGTCAGATTCGTGGCGTTGGCTTTCTCTCGCAGTTTATTCTGCGAGCCAGCCATCATCCATTTCCCTATCCCACCACTCTCGGATCGCCCTCTACGGACCTGGAGCTTCATGTCGACACACTATTCCAATGGATTACAGTAAGATTGCGGATCATAATGAAAATAATAACAAATCAAATTATCACAGTCTTCCTTCTTGGACACCTTTTTAATGTGGTTTTATCAAATGGAAATTTTAGTGAATAAACCCAATAAAATGAATTTAATGAACTACTGTGTATGAGTCTTCCTTGCGTTATTATCTGTATGTGTTGTGTGTGTGAGGCAAGAATGTTGTGTACTAGCGTACCCCTCTACATAAAGCTTGCAAAATCATAAACCCCACACAAACAATTAACAACGGAAAAGATTGCCACCCAGAAATCAGTGAAACAAGGCTAAACAGCAAAGGACATTGCTATCTGGGAAAAAAAAAAAAAAACTTAGGAGTATTGTTTTTTAACTTGTCCCAGGAAACCTAGCTGCAAGCAAATTGAAACAGGTCTTTAATTCTTAAAAGTAGGGTGTTGATATATTTAGGCTGTTTATACATATGCAGTCATGGTATGACATCTATTTAACCTCAGAAAATTAAATAGCTTGAAACAACAGGTTGGAAAATTGCATTGATTGTGAAATACTGAGCTCGCTCCACAGAACAAAAGGACATAGGCTAAAATCAGTTAAAGATACATTTCACACAACCATTAGGAAGTGTTTTTCCCTAGAGTTATTAGTGCATGGAGTAGTTTCCCAGGATTCATAGTAGAAGCAGAGGTCCTTCAAGCTTGAAGACACAGTGCTAGATATAACACACTGTAGACTACAGGTAGAATGATGATCTAAGTTGGACTGAATTACCTGTTCTCCTCATTAACCTTCTTGTGACCTCAGTGTTTTTGCTGTGTGTGCTTAATTGAACATTACCCTTCAGATACATTCAAATAGGGTAAGATACTGAAAACAACAATTGTGAAGTAGAGTATATTTGCTTAATATCTCTTCTGTGGGCAAAGATGTGAGTTTGTAACTCACAATGAAAGGATGCTGTTTCTTTGTGTTGCCTGATATGGGGAATACTCATACTCCCTTTTGAAGATTTCCCTAAACGCAAACCCCCATGCAACGTGTCCATTACAATGTTTCCATCCTCATCGGTGGTGCTGTGTCCAAGGTAACTAACACAGCTGTCGCATGGCACAGTTTCTGCATAGCGTCAACTGGCCAACCTGGGTTTCGAACCTGCAGCCTCCCGGTTACCCCGCACTCCAGAATTCCCATTCACCTGTTGTGAAAGTGCTCACCTGTCAGCTCTGCGGTCGGAAAGGGAGACACCCGACAATTTGTCAGAGAGGAAGCCACGGAGGTGGCTATGAAAATGATGGCTGATGGGAAAAATGTATGTGTTCTCGGGCTGCATGGCATTCACTTGGAAGAGCAAAGCCAGGGAATGGAAATCTGACATGGGGTGTGCACTGTGGTGAGCAGGTATTTGCATCTGTGGCAAAAAACCCCCAGCAGTGAATTTGGTTGCCAAAGAGGGCCAGCCAGGTGTGACAACATTGGACGGACTCTCATATGTGCTCCTTCCAGCCCCAGAGATGATTTTTTTCACAATTTCCAGATACCTACAGGGATGGGTAATTTACTGCACTGCTAAGTACACATTTAGCATTTATTTCAAATTTTTAAAGCAGCAGAATTTCAGATTACCCTTCATAAAGCAAGTAAAGATTCCTGACATTTCTTTTTTTAACATCATTTGCAAGCAAGTATTTCAAAGACTTATTGTCCCTCTTTGTGTACTTTTATCATTTATTTTCTAAAAACCTAATAGAGTTCAGGTTGGGTACAAAAACCTCATGCATTCCAAATGATGTCATGATGCCTCTTACTGCTGTTTACTGTAAATTATGCAGCATTACTGCAATCTCCCAAGCCTGTCTCCTTAGGTTTACAAACTACATGCTTACTGTATTAAGCAATGCTGAAATGACACAGTGATAAAAACCCAAACTGGAACCAGGCTTTTGCAGGAGAACAGAAATACGGAATGACAGGTCACAGGTGGTCATTCTGTTTGAATTTACTCAGTATCACGCAAAATGGATGGCCTGATAGAACCTCACTTTATGTTCTGTGTATGGGTACACATTAAATTATTATATGCTCCATCATATCTATATGGTTTAATTGTGACATTACACATAGCCATTAGCGTTTTGGTTTGGTATCCTACATGACAATAGGGTGAACATGTTATCATTATATTAATGAATTTCCAAATGTAGATTCAGCAAGAGAATTTTCAGATGATCCCCATGTAATGAACAAATGCATACCATCAACAAATACAAAAATTCCACTCACCACTTCCTTTTCATGTCAGCTGCTCACGGCATCCCTACTCTTCCCCATCTCTGCATTTTCTTTCTATTCCTGCGTATGATGTTCAAACTGGGGGCGAACAACCACGGACCATGGCAAGATGTGATCCCTTTATTGAACTCCAAGCCAAATACCCGCATCCCTTTACCCTCATCATCAGCAACGTTTATGTCTCTTATTGTATAAAAATTCATATCTACTGAATTATTCATATAAGTGGAAGCAGTAGTTGAGGGAGAGGTCATGGTGGCAATCTAGGTAATATCTGAAGTTTTAATTTGCTTGTTAGACACCTTATCTGCACCTTATTAAGTACCTTACCAAATGGGTACCTTACCTAACTAACAGGGTAATGCCAGATCAGGGAATCTTCAGGTTAGAAGTTTTGTACCAGCTTTAAACACAAGCAAGACAAGCATATGACTTTCTTCTTACTGCAGGCATGGCATGTACAGGTTCTGACCCCTACTGTTGGTAGTGCAGTGGAAACTAATCAAGGGGTCTTTTCAAACAAAGTTAATTATTTTTGTAACATGTTCTGTAATTGTAAAAATATAATCAGCATAACCACAGGGTACTAACAAATCCTAATAATGCGTACCGATAGTTATTATCTAATGTTGTTTAGAGGTCATTATTTGCACATCAGCTGGCATTAATGAGAAAAACACACTGTGCTGTAGTGATCTGCTATTCATCTGACAAAACAGATTGTAATTAACAAGACATCCAGAGAAAAGGGTCTATAGGAATAAACTCACATCTGAATAAACACGTAATGTGATTTAGATTACAAAGCTTGGAGATTTACTGCATTGAAAACAGTCGACAACATGTAAACTCCAACATATTTGCATATCAGGCGAAGGACATCCCCATGATAATTTAGACTGTGTCGTGCCTGGCACACCCTTATTTGACTTTACCCTTGTTCGAACTAAACCCAGGGTGCTAAATCTAGTCTGAATTGATACTGCAGGACTATTTTGACCTGAATATGTCATACTGTACACTTTCATCCTGAACAGGGCTTAGAAAAATCCTATGCAAATTGCACAGTTGACCAATGGCAATTACACAGCATGCTCCATGAGTTCTTCACATTGAAAGTTTGCTTAAAGACTGAGCTAAGTTGATCTATAATGAGAAAGAGAGGAGAAAAGAGATTTTTTTTCAAATTGCTAGGAGATGGATAAGGGCAATGGATGGCTGAATGGATCACAGGACAGGGTGATTATTTTCTAAATTAACTTTCCTGATGACAGGAATAGTCCAGGGACCTTCCTTTCTCCTTAGTGTTTGCACTGCCATATTAAGACACAGAAGTGTTTTAAGACTTCATTTACAAGTCTCTGTCCCTGTATTTATTTTGTGTGATAGCCCAAAAGCATGCAGCTGGATATTTTACTGAAACAATTCCAGTTAAGTTAATCACTCAAGAATACAACAGCAGTGCCCAGTCTGTGAATCAAACCAGCTAATGTGTCCTGCTCCCCACCATCACACCACACTGCTGTCCCAGTCCCTTAAAAACATGGTCAAAATATACACTTCCTCAGCTGTTCAGAACCTCCACCAGATTCATTCTGACATCTGCTATACCACAGGAAGCAGAACTGTGTCTGCTACCTTTCTTGCAGATTGAAACAAGCCCAAACAAGTAAACGTGAAAGCATCCACCATTATCACATTGGCTCAAGTTGAAGAGCTGTCATCATCAATGTACATCACAAGGTGGCGCTGTGTCTCTTTCAAGCAGGTCCTCTGCCTCCTTTTCAGCCTTGTGGGGCACAGCCAGAAATAAAACTGCGGTGTCTGCCCATTTTTTAAATGTACAGTATGGTTTCAGTATACACTTTGAAATGACATGGATCAAGATTTAGAAGATCCCATATGCACAGTATTTCATGGTATCAGGCCCTGGCCTCAGAATGCAACTGACATCACTGCTGTGATGCTTCTTCTAAATGAGAGGAAGTGTCCCTCCTTGTTGACTATGATGTCACAGTAATGTTGTAATTCAGTTGGTTTGGACACACAGCTGGCACCTTGATGTAAGGTCCTGTTGAGAATGTGAAACAATAACAAAAAAAAATTCTTTAAAAAAAAAGGAAAGAAAATTGCAGACATAATTTTTCATACTAAGAATGAGTCATGAGAAATCTGGCTTATATTGTGTTATTTCTCCTTGATGTCTCCTACTTTGAGGCATTACTTGTGAGCTTCACTGGGACTGTTTCCTGTGTGCACTTGTTAGAATGAAAAATGCCACGAACTAACTGAAGAGCTCCGGGGCATCCTTTGCTAAACAGACACTTGGATTTTTCCACTGGGAAACATGCTTTCTCCTCCTCTTGGAAAGGTAAATAATTTCAGCCACATGGCCACCTAATCAGCAACCCAGATCCATCTTATCTGATTAATACACAATGCCTGAAGTGCGGAGATTCCAAAAATAAATCATAATCATAATTGCTAGCTGTTGGCTATTGGTGCAACTGCTTATTAAAAAAAGCCCTTAGGATTGCTTCAGGTGTCAGGCAGGTTAGGGAAGCTCAGAAACAATTAGGACCAGGTAGCTCAAGTGAGTTCTCATAGGACAAGAGAAGGTGGCGAGTGGCTTTGCTGCCCTGATTGGGACGAGTACCTCATTCAACCACTGGGAGGAGCCTCAGAGGGAAAGGACAGATAGGTACTGTGAAGTTCTTGGTAGTCTTGGAGGGGGGACAGGGTAATGTTGTCCAGTGACATGGTGTAGTTCATCCTCAGATAATGGACAGTGATTCTGAAAGAGCTTTCTCTGTGCTGAATCAGAGGCTGAGAAAGAATGATTTGAGTCATCATGAAATGCTGTTAGTCACCAGAGGACTCCTTTGGAAGACCTGTTATGATTAGCCTACCAGCTAGGAGGGTAGTGTCTTTCTGTCAATTCTGAGTTTCAGCAACCCCCAGTAGAGAAGAAGAGAGGGTGGAGTTATCAGCAGAGAAAGCAGGTTGGGGGGGGGGGGGCTGCTGGTGGTGGTGGAGAAGGTGAGTTCAGAAGGGGCAGAAGTTCAGAGAACAATTTGTGGGGACCGGCAGCCTATATTTTTGTGAACTTCCTTAGTGGAGGGAAGAGGAAAGGAGAGGAAGGAGCACTACTGGCTGAGCCACAAACTGTTTTTCACGGGGGGGCATATCCAAGCAAGAT
The DNA here is from genome assembly GCA_019176425.1 of Megalops atlanticus. Lineage (NCBI taxonomy): Eukaryota > Metazoa > Chordata > Actinopteri > Elopiformes > Megalopidae > Megalops > Megalops atlanticus. Next base: position 25,166,562 of record CM032896.1, read on the forward strand.
GACTTTGAAACAAAGACACAGACAGGTAGGGGAGAGAGACTGAAAATAACCAGAGAAAAGAGAACAATAAGTCTGCTCTGCTGCCGCACCTAAAGAGGGGAGAGGAGCAGGACTCAGCACGTGCAGACAGCAGAGCAGCAGGGGTGGAGGCGTGGTGCTCTGTTGATGTGTGACTGTGAGCAGGAAGGTCGAGGAGGTGGTGAGAGGCGCAGGCGGAAATGAAGTTAGCGTCAAATGGCAGCTCCACCAGAGATGTGAGGCAGGCTGCCTGGGGAAAGCGGAAGGCAACGAGGCATAAGTCATCACACTGCACACAACAGGGCTGTTTCACAGGCTACTGAAGCAGTGACAAACTCAGGGAAAAGACAGAGTAGCTTTGCACTCCTTTTAAATGGACAAGATTTTTTTCTATATTTTTCATTTTTATTTTTTGAAGACAACGTAGGAATATGCAGACAACCGCCACCGCTCCCTCCAGAAACAAACCAGCAAACAAACAAACAGATGTTTGAGCTGACACCTTTGCTCAGAGGGTCTGGCACTGTGTGTGGCAGAATGTGACCAACTGAGACAGGCTGCTAACACATTCTGGATAACTGCAGAAAGTAAGGAGGAGGTGCAGTCTCACTTGAGACACACATGTGTCAGGTACGGACAAGGACTCAGCCGCAGACCACGGAGCTTTGATCCCGAACGGGGTTTATTAACGGAAGGCAAGATCGTAACCAGAAACAGGCAGGGTCGATACCAGGAAGACAGTCCGTAGGGGCAAAACCAGGGTCAGGAACAGGTGCAGGCAGGGTCGAAAACCAGACGGGCAGATCTCGGGCAAACAGGACAAAGCGGCAGGCAAGAATCAGGTCGGGGCACAAGCGAAAGTCAGAATACACGGAAAAACAAGCAAGCAGAAAACCAGACGTGGGAACGAGACAGGTAAAACACACTGTAACAAACTAGCAACGAGACAGGAACAGGCAGGGCATTATAAAGGGCAGAGCAGATGAGGCGATGGGGAACAGGTGAGCTAGCAGGCAGGTGGCGGCGATGCAGTAACGAGGCAGGCGGGGACCGGGCGGGGAACGGGGCAGGGCTAGAACACAAGGAAAACAAAAGCACATGGACAGGTGAAGAACACAAACACACAGCTAGGGGGGCGGAGTACTGACACACATGGATGGGTTGATAGCATTTCACTACTGCCCTTTCCTCAGGGGACTCCATTGGCTCCATAAGACACAGGATGCCTCACCTTGGTGGAAAAGGGGTGCCACTGGGTCAATCAATAAACAAATCAATCACAAATTTTATTTAATTTACCACTCATAACAAAGGAATTGCCACATATTGTGTTTTTATATAAACAAATACAGCCAAAATGCACATAAATGAAATTTAGTAGGAGAAAAAAAATGGCCAAAAATGACAGCAAGAAAATCATTGAGACGTGATCACTCATACCTGATAGGGGTGGAGCGTACCTGTCTCTGGTTGGAAGGTACCAAATCTTTCGTCCCATAAAATGAGTGAGTGAAATTAATTAGCTCAGCTGTTCCCCAGGCTGGCCACACCAGTCATGGATGTTAATGCCAACAGCAGCTGTGCCAAAACAACTACAGCTATGCCAACTACATCTGCTGGACACCACACAATGCTACTACAGCACAAGAACAAGCAATAAACAGTTATACCACACAGCATTGTTAATGGAATGCAGCACCTTAAAAAATTGGATGCAGTCAATGTTCTTCTATTTTACAATATTTTAGTGTAAGGTGCAACAATATGATGTACATGATTCTGTCACATACATTAAAACCAGTTATTTCAAACATTTGGCTGCAGTGTAAAATCTTACCATTTTGGAATAGGGCCTGTTAGCATAATTTCAATGTAATGCTCAATCTGAATGTCACATGATCAGTCAGGTGAGTAGTTTAGTGAATTGAAAATTGTGTGCAAGGATCTGATCTGATGAAGAAATTATTGTTTTTTTCTCCCTTCTACCAGCACTGAATCATCTCCAGGGTCCCACTCTGGCACAGACCATGCCCACTCAGTTTCATTGAACTTGTTGCAGGGCTTTATGAACATATACTCTGCAAGATTTTAGATTTCTAAAAAAAGCAGATCACTGGCAATTTCACTAGAAATACTACCAGTAAACTAGGGTGCATACATATAGGTTGTTTGTGCATGATTAATGTAAAATAAAAGCTGTGGCATGCTAATGCTGCAAGAAGAATGAGAGCTAGCTCATGTGCTGAGAGAAAGATGCAGCATACATGAATGTATTCAGTTTGACATCATTGGTTACCCCTGCTCTGGACGGGCCGGATGTACCCCCTGCAGCAGAGGCTCTGTGGGTTTGCAGCTAAGCAGGGTCAGGAAACCAAAGTCACCCTGCTCTTATTGCTGAGAGTGGGAGAAAAAACCCCCTCTCTTAAGTGTGGTGGTCTGGGAAAACCCTTAACAAAGCGAAAGCTTGACTCACTGTTGGCACTGCACTGCTTGTTGTTAATTTTGACTGTATGGCCATTAATGCACCTTAATGGTTATTCTAATGCAAAATGCTTTACTTACAAGCTTGACTTCTTTAAACTTGCTTAAGTGATTTTCTTCTGTAAGTCTTGTGTTTGTGTTGTTGTTCATTTTGACTGTGACACAAACTGTCCGATGCTCATAATCGTTTCTTTGCCCATAAGTGGGGCTTGGCCATTGTTTTCCATTCCATTCCATTGTTGTTTATGTCTTTGTTGCTAAATTGGTCACTACTGCTGTCACATTGGCCTGCAATACAGTCATTGTTTGCAAAACCATCTTGGACCCACTCTCATAAGACTATCCTGCTCACTGTGCTGTCCACTTTTGGACAGCACAGTGAGCTTTTTGTCCACACTGCATAGATAGAGCCTCAAAATTGTTTCACAGAGTACTCACAGGGTATCACTGCACAAAAACAATGGAGCTAAAGGTAGCTTTGTACTGAGGTGATTACAGATGTGTGTGTTTGTGTGTGTGTGTGTGTGTGTGTGTGTATGTGTGGTGTGCAGGATGGAGCTGTGAGCTTCAGAATGTTTTTTTTTTCAGAATAATCATTATTTATTTGTTAATTCACATGAACATGCAACCCGTAAACATGATGAAAACCACCTCAATTCTTATTTTCAGGTGCATTCACAAAATACACCAGAGGAGGAAACATAAGGCTTTTTACTGTCAGCGCATTTTCTCCTGCATCCAAAAATGAGTCACAATGACATCTGACAGGTTTCTAAAGAACCTGAACTTCAGCATATTCAACTAAAATTACAGAACGGGTCCTCTTGAATGTCAAGCTTCCCTCTAACCGGCATTAGACATCTCACATGTCATTCTTTTTCTGTGTTCTGTTGTAGCCCCTGTATTAGCACAGGAGACTCTTGCTGATGGTTGGATGTCCGGATCCTGACATTATTCTACGTTCCCAGGCTACTCCCACTGTACCTCTCTCAGCACTGCATGGCTGCACTGTTGCTGTGCTCTTGCAGCCCAGCAAAGTATTGAACAACACTTTATTTCACATATCACACGTAATTACTGTACCATTATACAAATATGCGTATCAATAAATTGTTTATTGTTTTCTGCTGTGGTTTTATACTGAAAATGTGGTGTTTTGGTGTTGGCAAAAAACCCCAGAAGCCTTTGTTGTTGGTGTGGCAGAGTATTCAAAAATAGTCTGAATGTTGTCCCCAGGGATGCCGGGAGTCTCTTCAGCTGCAGACCCTGGCTCCACTTCTAGAACAGGCTTAACAGTTGTATGCCTCACTCTTCACTCTCACCTTCTGTCAGCAGAATATGGAAAGCAAGACATATGCAATAACGAACATGTGCCAAACAGGGATGCTTTTTTCGGCATGTGCATGTAGCAGGTCGGCACAATGCAATGGTGGGGGCCGAAATATTAAACGTGGGATGTCAAAACTGCCAGTGTAGGGGATTTTTATCATATTCCTCCTCCTTTCTTGACATTTTGCATTCAGTTATGATGCTAACCCACAGGCCAGGGTGGCTCACAAGGACTAGGTAGGTGAATAAAATCATTATCCATACTATAACTTTAAATGAGCAAGCTCCAAGGGTGGGAAAGTCAACTTTTCCTTTGTGGGTGCTATCCTGAATAGCCACTGCTATTTTATAATTGATATCTTTTGGTTTTCATTGATTTTTATTTTTGATGGCACAACAATTCTACAGCAATCAGTTTAAGAAGTCAAAACGTTAAAATGTGATATTGATTGTGCATCAGCTAACATGAGAGAGGCATGGTTGAAACAATATAAACAGTCCTAAATCCTACTTCCATGTGATAAATTCACACCTGAGGTTTTTGGAAGGAAAACAAACATGGCGGATAGCAGTATTGTCACACAGACAGATGGTTGCAAATCTGCAAGCTATTCAATCAAAGTAGACTACATGCAAGTACCTCCAAGCTGATTGCTCTACATGTCCAATGGAGTGACATTTGTTCGTCAATAAATAGCTGGTTGTTGTCATGTAATTGTATTTTTAAATGATCTCACTTTGAGGATTATTTTAGCATACTGCTACTGTATATACTGTAATTAATTCATATACTCTACGATGCGTCTGAACTTTAGTAGAGAGAATGAGAGTAAATCAAGCCGCCGTCTGTACGAAAGCAGTGGGAAGTCTTTGACATTTGTTTTAATCATATACAGGGAAAGAGCTTTGAATTTTCAAACTGCTACGCTCTATGACCTCACACTCATCTGTTTCTTCTTGCTTACATTTCCCTCTAAAGTGGTGGACTGTACATCCATATGCTTCGCAGCATTACAGTACATTTGCATTTCTCACAATGTGAGAGGTATTTCTCTTCAGAGGATGAGTATCTTCTTTGAAGACTGCTTTGCAGATGCTACCTGTAGGCTGAGTGTTTGAATCATTGACACATTATCAAGGCTGTGTTTGAGTTTTAATTGAACAAAGTGTCCAGTTTTTACTCAGTCCTGTAATTCTACAGCATTCAGCCCTGCCTTTTTTTTCCAGTAACATCCCTAGCATGGTCGAATTTCCCCAGGAATATTTCTTACTTAATCAACGAGATTCTCTACTTTGTTTAGAGAAATTCTCGATGGTTGTCCTGTCCTGAGCTTGGCCAGCAGCTTTCAGTATTGCTTTATTGATACTGTCCTACACTATCCTGCCAGAATCGTGGACCACAGGTAGTTATGAATAAGACACGTTTATTTCAAGAAATGAATAGTGGGTTGGCCTGCCTTTAGCCTTAAGATGTGCTTCAATGAGTTGTTGAAGACTTGTGTACTAATTTCTGGTAGAAAGCTGGTGGTATTGTGCTCCACTCCTGCTTTAAAGCATTAGTAAGCTCCGCTACTGAAGAGGGCCATCTTGGCCTTGCCCTAATTCTGCATTCCAGTTCAAACCAAAGATGTTCTGCCTAGTTGAGGTTGGAGGTCTGTGCTGGCCACTGCAATGCAATGATGTCTTCAAACCACACATAATCTCACTCATAGTCATTTGCCTGCAATCAGATGGGATATTCACTGGTTTTTGGACAGCATACACAAGCCAATTAGCTAGCAAAATGTCTGTCCCAACCAAAAATTGCAACAGATAAGTGATACAATAGATAAGTTTACTGCATGTCTGGATATTTATGCAAGAAACTTGCATTTCATGTAACTTGCAGTTGCCTGTTTACTGTCTCTTATAGGGAGTTAATGATGATGTGCTGCCATTGGTTATTAACAAACAACATTTTCACCTAAATAGTCTAAAGAACTGAAAATGACATTCTAAATCTATCTCATGGCCATGTAACCCACCGTTCCTCAGATGTTACAACATACTGTACGTAGTTAGAGGCTCCACCTTAAACCTCAAATTCTCAAAAGGTGGAGTAGAATATGGCAGGAGTCTGTGGGCCAGTTCCAAAGTCCAGCCTCAGTGGGGACCCTCACTTCACTGTGGGGCATGATGTCACCAAGTAATCACTCCTGGGCCACAGGAAATGAGGGACATAAGACATTAAATTGCAATGCCCTGAAACACACCTAAAGTCACCTAAACCATCACTAGTAAAATGGCATATGTCTAACAAGATTTTTTAGGAACTGTGTATTTGGAGATGGCAAATTGGATATGTGTGAATTCACAGAAATATACTGTAATGCCTCATTTAGCACTGTTAGCCCTGTGGAGAGCCAGATCTTGGCTAGCCTTAGCATTTTGGGGATGGCGCCATGTCTCTGTTCACTGGCACAAACAAATATATTCTTGGATTGTGCTGCTGGATGCTAACTGTGAAGGTCCCATAATCCTTTGTACCTCCAACTCAAGAGCTGGGAGTGATTTCAGCCATTATCAATTTACAGGAGCCAGCAGATCGCTAAATTACCAAGTCAGTCAAGTACTCCAAGATTCACTACTCCACAATATGGTTTTGGTTTCCGACACATATAAAATGAAAATTACTCCCCACATTGTGAATGTAGATGGGTTGACAGATGTGACATAATCCTCATTTTGTGCTCACATATTTGTTGGTGTCTAATATTTTATCAGGATGCTTTTATAAGGATCCTTGATGACTTTATAATAACTGCTACTCATAACTAATAACTGTATATTCATAATAAATTATACAAATTTATTTTTTTTAACTTAATTTCTCTCTGATCACATATTTCTGGATATTGCTCCAAGGAAATGAAATACATTCTACTCAAAGAATTTATTGAATATTAATCATTAATATTTCCCATGCAATAAATAAACTTTACAACTCAAAGGAAACACTCAACAATTGTTAGCGGCAATCAGAAATCATTAAATTAATTCAAGCACAGCTATAAGTCTAATACTGAGATTAATACATTAATTGTTGTTTTAGTATTCACAATGCTTACACGTACTGCACGTCAATCAAAAGACATGATAATAAACAGCAAAGCCAAAAGTTCACGGAAATTTTGTATGACATCTTACAGCGATGACATTCAGTCGGTGTCAAAGAATTGCTGCAGAGAGGCGGGGCTACATCCAGACGCCAGATTCTGCTGTGGCCTCGCTGCGATCATTGAAAACGCAGGAACGCGACCGCCTCCTGAACATCGTGCCACCAGGTGCCTTCCGCTTGGTGATTCGCAGGTAAATGTCAGAGGTGAGGAATCTTGGGTAGCAGTCCTTTTTCATCAAACAGTAGACTTTGGTCTGTGCCACATCAAAGCAGGACCGCGTGGGCTTGGCCATGTTCTTTTGGATCGCCATCTTGGTTGAATGGTCGATGTTGACCTGCGAAACACACCACTGCTTGGTCAACATCACAATCTTACAGTACGTTCAGTCCAGAAAGTATGAATTTTCCATAGAGTCAAAGCATAAGGATTGATGTGGGTACAGCGGTACTTATATTTGGCTCGGATGAAATGATCGCATCTGGCCATGGGCTGAGGTTGTTGACCCCCCCATTTGAACATCATAAACAGGGAAAGTAAGGGGGGAGATGGGTTGGTGTATGCTATGAACAACTGACATGGAAAGGAATTGCAAAGCGGGATTTTTTTATAGCTGTGGAAAGGATCAATTTATCCAGGTATGCGTAATTGTTTAGGGATTATGTGAAATTTTTCCTTTGCTTCAATTTGCTTAATGGTTGCTATTTTTCATTTATACAGCTGGATTTTCATTGAGGAAGTCTGTGGTATGTACCTTGCCCAAAGGTATAACAACAGTGACTTCACTTAGGAATTTGCTACCTTTTGATTACAGGTCCTACTCCCTACTACCACCACACCACACTGCTGCACTATGAGCAAGCATGTTCATTACTAGGAGCCAGTGTCATGGATTCACCTTTCTGTTGGCTCCTCCATATCAAGCTAGCTACTAATTAGTGCTACAAGTTGGCTTGGATAGTTAACATCATGAAACAGCTTGACGATCATATAAGACTGGTTAGCCATGGGTAGCCAGCAAGTGTTAGTTAGATCTATAATTTATGTCTGGCTACATATTGCATGATACATGGTGGTGGACACCAGAGGGGACCTGCTTTCTCTGGAGCTGTATCCACTGATCAAGCTCCTTTTTGCTCAATTTAACACAACCCTCCCCTCTTCAGCTCCGGTTGAGAGACTGTTCTCATTTGCAGTAATAATACTCCATCCACACAGGAGGCGGTTAACACCAGAAATACTTGAAAAGTTAGTTGTTCTTAAAGGCAACTAAATAGGCTACTAATTGAAGTGGTTGGGTCTCAACTGCCCTGTCTTTGAAGTGGACAGAGAGTAGGAACATTCTACTTCTTGTTCTTTCTTCCTGTAGGGTTCAAACTCTCACCAGAGCCTTGTGTACATTATAAAAATCTGAATGTTCTGCCATTTTGTACAAATTCAGAATGCCCAATGTTACAAATGTATTTTCCTGTATTTTGAAAATACAAAATACATGTATTTTATCTTGATACATTTTCTGGCACCAGTATTTTGTATTTTATGACAAGATACATTTTGATGTATCTTTGCCCATCTCTGTGTGTGTATGTATATATATATATATATATATATATATATATATATATATATATATATATATATATATATATATATATATATATATATATATGCACATGCACACACACACACACACACCAAAAACTGTGAATCACCCACCCACAAAAGTATTGTGTGGTTCAGCCAAACAAAACACTTAGGCTCCATGACCCTGTCAGCAGTGTTAAATGTTCCTACCTCTTTTGGGGCTCCCTTGTCAATATACATAGCGTAGATGTGCTTGGCTTTGGAAATAAGCTTGCTTTCAGAACTGGTCCTCTTGTAGTCTTCGCAGGCAAGCCAAAACTCAATGTTCTCTTCGCTGAATTCTGTTCTCAGGAACTGGCTGAAGGTTTGTAGTCCATCTACATTGAATGAGATGGAGGTTGGTTTCACTTGCTTTATAGTGTAAATGACCAAACTGCCATCTAAAATAATCTGTGCAATTTGGTCTTATTGAAGGTCATAGTAAATGTGTCTCAGGTTTACAGAAAAGGACAAAAATAGCTCAGAAGGTAATAATTTGTAAAGATAAGTAATTGCTGTGATAGGTAATGTGTGATGTTCTGAGGGGTGAAGGGCTTGCACTTGTTATGAGTAGAAAAAACACTGAAAAGGACTGGTTTCTGGGAAATACTGCTTACACTTACATCGCTCCTTTCCTTGGTATGGTACTTTCCTGTTTGCTTCAGGATCATAATCTTTTCTTTGCAAAGTAGTGAAATGATGCTGAACAGAAAGTATGCCGTGTTTGACCTGAAGCATTCTTCACTCGGACTTCAAATATCTGATTTGAAGGTGGTCTTAAGGTGCGTTTTAACTGAATGTGATGCGAAATTTTCACGCGACGTGAATGCATGAAAAGTCAACGGCAGGAGGCGAATGGGCGGAGTTAATTGCGGCGAAACTGCGAGCGATGCGAAATGGGCAAAATGAGTGTTTGCTTGAAAAAATGTTCAAATCGAGCGAAAATTTCGCCTGGCGAAAGCCAGTCACCTTCAAGTAAGGCTAGAAGCCACACCCCCTTTTCCAGGTGATTGGTATTGTCTGTTAGCTGACGTTTCAAAACGTGGACCCACCGTGTTGACCGTTAGCTTTGAAACTTTAGAGAAACATTACTTCTTAAAAAAGAGAGTTCAGAAGAAATGACAAACTGCTTGTGTGCGGTATTTATATATGCTAATTAACTAGCTAGCTAGCAATGCAAGATAACTTAGCTGTCTTCTATTGTGTCTAGCAAACTTGCTAGCAGGGTGGGTGTAATCAAAAATGCTTGCTGTGACGTGGCGTGAAATTCGCTTGTTCATTTTTCAGGCAAGCGATCAAACCTGTGCGAGGAAAGCGAAGCGAAATTTGGCGTTCAATTAAAACGCACCTTTAGGCTGTGAGAAATGGGCTAGGCCTACTCTATGGGCTTTTTTTTTCTCTAATGAGATCTAAAACCTCAGTGTGGTTACAGTATTAATCATGTACTGAAAACACTGCAAGGTGAAAATGCATTTGAAACAAGTAATGCTCACTTTTTACCTTTGGATGGATTTAATGGATTTAAAATAAACAAATAAACAAAACGTTCCACCGAGTAGACGTACTATGTACAGCTCGCATCATAATTAGTAAAATTCCATGATAAGGTTACATTTAAGGACAAATACCTGTCTCCATATAATGCTACATGTAACTATCTAGGCATAAGAAAAGGCGTTGCTGAAATGGGGCGGAAGCATGGACTTTCTTCAAACTCAAGTCCTTCTGACGCTGAATCAGGAGCTAATACCAATCTCCGATTAACAAGCGGTGGGCACGACTATGAGTGATATGGGGGTTGATGATAACTTCTCCATAACTGAGGAGGAGTTTCCACAATTGCCTGCTACTCCGACTAAATCATCAGCTCCCAAGAAAAAGGTGGATAATTTTAACCATCCTGCTCCTGAGCATACTCAGAGTTAATATAGCAGCACAACTAGCCAGCTTAACGCAGTTGATCAATACACGTGCTAACGCGATTGAGGGAAAAATCCTTGTCACCACCGAGAGAATTGAAGCAATTCTTGTCGACATGAAGGCGATCACTGCTAAACTGACCGATCTGGAATGTCGAGTGGATCAAGTAGAACAACCTGTTAACCAGTTACAGAGGCCTGTGGATAAGTTGGAATCAGCACTCCGGCCCTCTAGCTGTTGTTTTTGTGTTTTTCCCATCCGTCTTTGTTGTCCATGTGCTTTTTGTTTTCCTTTCGTTCTAGCCCTGCCCCGATCTCCGCCCGGTCCCCGCCTGCCTGATTGCCTGATCACCTCCACCTGCCAGTCTGCTCACCTGCTTCCCATCATCTCGTCAGCTCTGCCCTATATAACACCCTGCATGTCCATGTCTCGTTGCTAGTTCGTTGCAGTGTTTCGTGTCTGTTTTGTCCCCGCCGTTTCTTGTTTCTGAGATCGCCTGTTCCTGACCCTGCCTGTTGTCCCGACCTGGTTTCTGCATGCCGCCTTGACCCGATTGCCTGATCGCCTGCCTGCCTGGTTTCTGACTCTGCCTGCTCCTGTTATCGCCCCCGGATTTGCCCACGGACTGCCTGCCTGGTCTCGACCCTGCCTGTCCTTGATTTGCGATCCTGTCTGACGATATTAATAAAGCCGTTCGGAACCTGAAGCTCACATGGTCCGCGTTTGAGTCCTTGCCTGAGCCTTGACAATGAGACAACGCAACTTAAAGCTACGAGGTGTTCAGGAATCTGCCCAGGAGAACATTTGGCTGGAGGTTATAAAGATTTGCCAGCATGTCATTCCAGAAAAGAAAGATGAGGTCCCTGCTGCCATAGATTTTGCGCATCGCCTAGGTTAAGCTTCGAGCAGCAAGAGAATAATGTTCAACCCAGAGTGATCATCATTCAGTTTACTTCACGCTTCTACCGAAATGCTATATGGAGAGCTGCTAAGAATTCACCCTACTTGAAGGCTAAAGGGCTAAAGTTTAGTGAAGCTCTCTTGAAGGGTGACCGTGAGCGGAGACAGGAGTTGTGGCCTGAGGTGCAGAAGGTACATGCAGAGGGAAACGTAGTTTATTTCGTTGGATCCAGAGCATTCATCCAGGGTGAGGGTGGAATAACACCTAGAGGTTAAGCTACCCCTGTGTAAGTAAAGTAGCAGTCATCTTCCGCGTGGGATTGTAAATCGCACATCCTCTGTCTTGGTATTGTTTTTGTTACTTTGGCGAATTCAATTCTCAGGGACTGGCTGTTGCCAAAACCTATTTAGATGTCAACGAAGCACTTTTGTTTGCTTTGAGTGTTTTATTCTGTACTCGATGACAGGAATATTTCAGCTCTAATACCAAGACCTTTCTCTGACTTTTTCAGTTTAATGATGCCGCTGTACATTTCAACATATTTGGCCTATTTTTAGTCTTTACTAATATGTTGTTCTGTTAGTTCTTTGTGTTATGTCTTGTTCTATTTTATCTTTGAATGCCAGGGGGTTAAGAGAATGTTAAATGTAAGGCCTTATTTTTGTTTAAAGTTTCAAAACTGATTTTGTATTTTTTCAAGAGTCCCATTCTATCCGTAGTGATACCACATTTTGGAGATCGCAATGGGGCAATAATATATGGTTATCTCATGGAACAGAAAGATCTGCAGGGGTCTCTTTGAAAAATTATGATGGTGTTATTTTGCACTGTGAGTGTGACCAAGAGGGTCATTTCATCTGACAAGTCTTAAACTGTTTCAGTACTATCCTGATCATAACAAATATCTATGGATACAATTTAAAATCTACAAATTATGTCCTTCTAATGGGCCTAGAATGCAAGCTTATACAGTGGTTATCAAAATATCCAGGTGCTTGCTTACTAATAGGAGGAGACTTTAATGTTTTAGAGGAAGCTGTTGACAAGTGGCCCCCGGGTCAACGGTCTAATCAGAATTCCTCTTTAAAGCTGTTCATGGATAGATTTGATATTGTAGATAATGGAGAGGAATTTAAAACTGACAGTTTATACTGGGAGCAACAAGGATGGCTCTAGACGGTCACGCTTAGATTATTGGCTTGTTTCTAAAAAATTTTCCTAAAGATTTGTGTACAGCTAAGGTTATGGCCGCTTACAGATCACAAAGCTATTGACATTAATGTCAGGCTTGTCTCTGATTATAGTGGTAACAGAGGTTGCTCTTTTTGGAAAATGAATAACTCTTAAAACATGCTATTGTTAAATTGGAATCAGAATGGCTTATTACCTTTTATTGGAATAAAGCACAAGCTAAGGGGTTGTTTGGTTGTAATTGGGAGCTCCTAAAATATGAAATTGGCAAATATTTAAGGTGGTATGGAAGTGGTTATGCCAAAGTCCGACACACCATGGTTTCTGAAATTACTTCCCTCACTAATTTGCCACCAGAGGAAGAAAATGGTGAGGACATTAAGCTTGCAGAGTTGCAGAACAAATTGGATGAACTGTATAAAGAGAGGGCTGAGGGGGGGGCTTTGTAAGATCTAGGTTGAAATGGCTGGAACATGGAGAGCAAATGTCAATTTATTTTTTTAATTAGAAAAGCAAAGAGAATTTTTTGTCACAGCTGAATATTAATGGGTCTTTTACTGATAATGCAGATGTTATATCTAAATTTTGTTGTAATTACTATTCTAATTTATACAGATCAAAATTTGAAAGTAACTACTTTTTGTCAAAATCTTGATGAACTTGATCCTATAAGTGAGGACTGTTTATCATGTGAAGCTCCAATATCAGAAGGTGAAATTAGGGAGGCCATCCTTTCACTCAAAAACAATAAATCGCCAGGTAATGATGGTATCACAGCTGAATTTTACAAGTTATTCCCTGATATACTCACACCATTTCTTTAAGGTCTACTCAGAAAATATTCAGAATTTCTCTCTTCCTGCTTCAATGAAGTGTTTGCTGTTATTTTAGCTAAAAGATTCAAGCAGGTCTTAAACTCAATAATTGATAAATCAATCTGAATTTATGACCAGTAGACATATTAACATTAGATTTGTCTTAGACCTCATAGACTATTCTGATTTAATTCTGTATAAAAAGTTTCATTCTTTTCCTTGACTTCTGCAAAACTTTTGATTCAGTAGAACATCCTTTTATTTTTTTATTGTCTAGAATGCTTTGGTTTCAGGGCATATTTTTGTAACGCTATGAAAATTCTCTGTTAATGGTAATAGCTCAGTTAAACTAAAACATGGGACAACTCAAAGATTTTCTTTACAAAGAGGGGTGAGACAAGGTTGCCCTGTTTGTTTACCTTTTCCTCCTGGTGGCTCAGGGTTTTTGCTATTATATTAAATCCAGTAGGTTAGAAGTTATCTGATAATAATCTTAAGTCAGTTGGCAGATGACACAACCTTATTTCTTAAAAATGCTTCTCAGATACAGTTAGCTATAAAGATTATTGATTTGTTCTCTAGAGCTTCAGGTTTATGCCTGAGTTTGGATAAGTGTGAGCTGTTTGCATTGAAAAACTAATGAGATGTCAATTTGCAACATTCCTGTAAAAGAAAAAGTAACTTATTTAGAGATTGTTGTAACTAAAAACCCAAGGACAGAGGTGCCTTAAATTACAACCCAATGATTGATAAAGTGAAACATAAATTTAATATGTGGTTACAAAGAGACTTGTCATTAAAAGGGCGTGCTCTTATATCCAAGGCTGAGGGCTTATCTAGGCTTATATATATTGCTTCATCTGTATTTTTGGATGACAAAATTGCTAATGCCATTGATAAAATACTGATTAATTTTTTATGGAAAAATCGAGTCCACTATATCAGGAAATCTGTGGTCTTCAATTCTATTAAGAATGGCGGTTTAGATTTCCTGGACTTTTTTTCTATGAATTATACCCTAAAGAGAAATTGGTTAAAGTGCTTCTTGTCTAACAGTTCATCCATGTGGAACATCATCTCTAGAACTGTCTTCAATAAGGTTGGGGGTGTTCTCTTCTTGTTAATGTGCAACTATCAAATAGACAAACTCCGTCTTAAACTCTCAGCTTATCATAAGCAAGCCTTACTGGCATGGAAATTGATTTATAAGCACTTTTCTCCACACCGTTACTATATATGGAATAACTGCAATATTTTATACATGCATAAGAGTATTTTTCTCAGTAACTGGTTTGATAGAAATATTTTATTGGTTGGACAGCTGCTGAATTCTCAAGGTTATCTCATGACATATGACGAGTTTCTTGTACATTTTAATTTTCCTGTAACACCCAAAGAATTTGCTATAGTGACGGCAGCTATCCCCCGTGGTTCAATTCCCTTATTGCAAGGCACTCAATATGCTTCCATTATTCCTTTAATATATCCAAATGAAACAATGTGTGGAAGGGTTTGCTTCACTGAAGCCATAAAAAACAATAAGGCTGTCTGTACTCTATTTCATAGGGAGTTTATCACTTCTCCATATGTTGTAGCTTACTGGTCCCATTTTGACCAGAATATTCCATGGGAAAAAAGTTGGACATTATCTCATAGATATTTTCTCACAAAGGTTTCTTTTAAAATGACTCACAGGTGTTATCCAGTTAAACAATTTCTTTCTAGATATGTGAAAGATATAAATACATTATGCTCGTTTTGCTCTCTCCATTCAGAAACAATGTCACATATCTTTTAGTACTGCTGGTATACAAAAAAACTGTGGCAAGACATGAATGTTCATTAGAGAGAAGCAATTGGACAACTTTGAGTTATTTTATAAATATATTTTGTCTGGTTTTCATACTCAGGATAAGGCCATGTCCACACGTACATGGGTATTTTTGAAAACGGGGGTTTTCCTCCTTCGTTCCTAAAAAAATCTCCGTCCACACGAAAACGCAAACACACGCTGTCAAGAGCATGCCAAACCAACAGGCGATGATATAACCCTCACCGTAAAGCCATGTTGGCCAATCAGAAGCCTGAAAAAAAGTTATTACAGCCCACACTCTGACGTCACAAGCCTTGTCTACACGTGAACACTGAAAACGGAGTTTCTGAAAATCTTCACCCTGGAAGGCGTTTTGCAAAAGATCCGTTTTCAGTGACCTAAAACGCCGTTTGCGTGTGGACGAAAGGCCAAAACGCATAGATAAAGGTACGTTTTTAAAAATACCTGTGTACGTGTGGACAGGGCCTAAGAATCTGGAAAAAAAGTGCTTTTGCGATTAACCTCATTCTCTTTCTGGCAAAATTTCACATTCATGTGAATGCAAGTTTTCTAAAAGGACTCCTCTTTACAGTGAAGGACTTGGAACATTACATGGACACAATATCTAAGTTATAATAAGAAGGCTGTAAAAACAATGACCTCATTTCATGACTTTTTGTTAGGGGAACAGAATTGATAGCCTTGCTGGGCATATTCTTACTGTTATTTTTCTTTACTTATTCTATTGTATTTATTTTTCACCCCCTGGCATCTGTCTTTTGATAAGTGATTGGTTTTACCATGCTTGTAAGTTCACTTGTGGTTATCAATTTAAAATTAATTAAAAAAACATTTAAATGAACGAGTTGTCTGAGCGAATGCTGTCTGCACATATGATTTCACTATGTTGCTTGAGTATTTCATGGCTACATTCCCAGCACTGATCGCTTCTCAATAATTCATGATTCCTCCTTTCATCTATAGCTTACCTGCCTGTGTCATGGAAAATGTAGTGTTTTTAGAAATTTCATGATATATGTCATGCAGTTAAGTAGGGTGTTTTTTCCCTTTTCCTACAGTTAAAGCAAAATTATATTACAAGACGAAAGCTATACTTTCTGTGTCTTGGGCATTGTTAAGTGGAAGTGAGTCCATCTGGACTGTCCTCATTTCGAGCAACATTTCTGACATGCACTTCAAAGGAAATATTTCCCTCAGGTAAATTGTCTGTTTTGTTGCCTTAGTGGGCATCTTGTCAACTCTAGACATAAGCATCCTCATGTACATTTGTTCCCTAATAAGGCAGCCATTGAAGTTGCAGGTCCTGGAGATTTTCTTTTCTCCCTGACTACAGCCGTGCGTAATGCAATGTGACCTTCTGACCTCCATATACAGGGTGTGACATATCTGGCAACACTACAGTGCGATTCATCAGATTCTACTTTTAACCTTAAATGTTAAAGCAAAAAAAATGCAAAAATATGTATACATCTAACCTGAATTACTTAGTAGTTCTTCGAAGGAATCACTCCATTTCAAGGCTTCCTCTGGAGGAATACTGAAAAAAGCACAGAGATGAAAAGGTGAGTACATTAACACTCTAGCCGTTCTTTTTTTCCACCATTAGAACGCACACTTTTGCCTTCATATTGCAGCCAATGCTTATGGGTGAAAGCCCTTTCCTTTTCAGCATTCCAGAGCCACAGTGGCCATTTTTGGAGGGTGGGGGGATGGGGGTGGGTGGTGGGAATTCAATCACATTGTAGGCTTGTTGTGATCTAATATTGTTTTGCTGTTTACCTGTACATTTTTTAAGGAAAGCTCACAAAAGACTGCATCTGCAAAAAGCACTTAAAGACTGCATCTGGTCAAGCCTTTAAAAGGCATAATATAATTGCCCAGCATTACTTTTTGTGTCAGATTTATGCAAATAGTGGCAAAGAAGGAAAGAGTGTATGAGTCATGACCTGTATTCAGGCTTAGGACTGTGGTACTCCAAAATGTCTGATTATGCATTGTGTTAAGATATACACACATCTCCAGTCCCTGCTTTCAGATATTTGGAGCAATGCATTAAAACATCCATCACCACATAGGCATTTTTCTTAAAAAAAAGGGAATGCCATACAGTGATACAGGTATAATTTCATCACAAAAGCCATGAGATTGTAATTTTTGCCCAAAGCTGCAACAGTACCTTTGGGATGATTCTGTACAGATGATGTTATTGTGTTAATGTAAAAACCAATGTCAATTTTGATGAAAGTTCTTAATGTTTTCAATCTTCTTGAAAAACAATAGCAATAGAGCGGTTCTATGAGTTAACACAAATTCAGGAAAAGAGACTGGTTGCATAGACTAGCTGTTTTAAAAATCCAACTTATGTGCTTGGTACATTCAGCTGTGTTCATTCCCCCAGACTTTGTATTCAGACTGCTCTTGGCAATTTTCGGAAACCCTAAAGCTACCAGTTTAGAACCTCTGAAGAGCTTTATCAGTAAAACCAAAAAGATGAAACATTCCAAAAACTGGAATTTTCACATGAGCTAATTGTTTTCGCAAACACCGGATTGGAAGACAGCAAACTGTGCAAACGTTGTCGAATATTAAAAAAAAAAAAATTCATATCGCCCAATCAGACAGCCCTCCCCATCCCCCACCTCACTCACCCTGAGCACCAACGAGCACATTTCAGAAGCTAGAGTGCGTACACGTGCGACCGCTGCAGCTGTGTGATTTTGGGATTTTAAAATAAAATTTGGATATTGAAATAAAGTTAAATGAAATAAAACAAAACAAAATGAAATGAAAACAAGTAACACTCTTGGAATTTATAAAAACACATTATCAAAAGCCAGAAGCTGAAGTTTCTGATCCTGGCAGACTGGCACCTGAGATCGCAGAAAAGGAGCCTGATAACGTTACAACTGCTAAGTGAAAATCTCATACAGATTAACATTATCTGATTAGCTAGTATATATTACTCTAATAGCAGGGGATGTGCGATATGTGTATTTAATTGTATTTGCTGCCATGTCTAGTGTGTGCCTGAAGAGTTTTAACCACGAAATCTAGCTGTCTAGCTAACTAAATTGGCTAGCTAGCCAACAAATAGCTAAATTAGCACAGTAGCAGTATCTCCTTCCTCTTCCCCCGTGTTTGCCCAACCCTCCTCTTTCGGGCTACTAAACATCACCATAAGAAAACGTAGCTAGCTAGATAAATAATCAAATGACGGTGCTCAGAGATGAAAAGCTTTGGCATGCCTGGTTAACATCAGTATTGCACGTGATATTGATACGGGTGGATGAAGTAGGGAACTTTGTTTTAATGAAAGTATTACTTCTCAGATATACACTGTACGCTGGTAAATGCAAAAGTAGGCTACTTAATTTCAAGGTGTAGTTAAATTAAAGTAGATGTAAGTATGTAAGTATGATTGTTACCCACTGTGTTTGATATAGCTATGATTTTTTTATAGTTAGGAAGCATTCAATGCACAAGCCTTTGAACTGTGAATGTTAGTGGTCAGGTGGTTAAATGCAGACTTTAAAGGTGCACTCCGTGATTCTAATCCAATACACTTTTTGTCAAATTCAGCGAATTTCTCCTCACGGCCCTCTAGCTGTCTGTTCTGTAGGCCTATGTGTGCTCAAAAAAAAAAAAAAAAAAACTCTGGTGTTCCTATACAGTTCTGCCTATACCCAGTCCTTTGGAATGGCCTCAGTTGTGTGTGAATGCATGTACAGTATGCGTTGGTGGTTATGGTGGTGGTTATGGGGTTGTTGGGTGTGGTGCTGGGGTGTGAGTGGAGGGAGGGGGTAGGGGGAATCATCACAGTATACCCACTACTGCAAACTAGACTGTAAGTTCACATTATAACACATTTGTATGTTTATGTGTAATAGAGATGTTGAGGAAATGCTACTGCTGTAAGAAAAACATTTTCCTCTGACAGACCCACTTTCTCCACTGGTATGGATTTTGGGGAAGACCTTACACAGGGCTCTTGGCTGCTGGCTTCTTTTCTGGGCTCACGTTTTCATGGGACCCCGACCTTGTCATTAGCAGGCTCAGTCTGCTCTTCTTCTCCCCATCTTTAAATCTGAGGGGAAACAAAATGGCTGAGTTTCATACTTTTTAACTTTCCTCTTTTTGCACCTTCAGATGCTTAATGTTTAACAAGACATTGTTCAAACTGACAACCACACAGTTTGAACCAGTGAGAGGACTGGAGGATGCCTCACATGGAGATCAAATAAAGTTAAATTTATTTTTATAGCACATTTTAAGAAGTCAAACTGTCACAAAGTGCTGTACAATAGAGACAGGCCCAAATGTGAAACAACACGCAAAGAACAATCGTCAAAAAAAGCTTGACACCGGTGAGCAAAGCCATTGGCCATTTTCTTCATAAATGGCCAATGGCTGTTTTTTGAGGGACAAGAATGACTGCAGAGAGCAAGGTCTTTTTTTTTTTTTTTTTTTTTTTACAATGAGTGCTTCTCTGGCTCTGAACAACACAGAGCACACGTCACACATTCTGTTTGCAGAACAGGAACATTTTAACACCAGTTTTTTTTACTTGTGTTTAGTCAGTGAGGGCGCAAACACAGGATACACATTGCACTAGTTGGACTAGAACACAATGTCAAAACAATTATTCCTGTGTTAAATGTCTAGCATGTGTGGTTTTCAGTATTTCTCTCTCCTACCTGTAGAAAAGCAGCAAGCAATCTTTAAATTGCTTTGTGAACATGTTGAATAGAATTCCCCCACCAAATTGCCTAATTCTTAGCATGGTGAACCAAGAAAATGCAGGCAAAAATAGTTTTTACAGAGATACATAGAATGACACCATGTTCAGAGAAAATGCAACCATAATGCAATTGCTCTCATTCTGATTAAAAGGGAAAGTATAGAACTCTCAACACAAACCCTTCAAAGAGGTTTAAGCCTGACTCATTTCGTGACTCATCTTGCTGCTATTAAACAAGGTCTTAAGACACTTAATTACCAAATTACTCTTATTACCAAACCTTATTACCAAATAATATCCAACGAAAGATCCTCACAGTTGTGAACAACAATTGTATGAATTACAGCCTTTCTTGGAAGAACCTATGTAAATGGAGGAGAGAACAATGGCTCTCTCAGACTGGCTTGTACAATACAATAAAAGGGAAGTTGCATTTCTGTGAAATATGAAAGTAAAAAAAGCATTTTTGCACTAATATACAGTATCAGCTAACCCCCCATTGCTTTCTAATAAAAAGCTCTAATCGCAAAAGTGGACTGTTTGAACCTACCTAGATTTACTTTCGTTCACTCCCGTGACCGGTAAATCGCCTGGACCAAGCATTTTGAAATATGCTTCCTCCTTCGAGGCTGAAAAGCTGAATTGAGGAAATAGAAACACGAACGTCTCCATGGTCTTCCTTCTAATTTTGCATATGCTAAACTAGACTCCACAGGGGGCTACATCACACTCTCTACCACCAAATGAAAACCACTTTGCTTATAAATCTTTTCTGGCACACCGTTCCCCCAAGCTAAACTTCCTGCATTGGGAAGCTTCACTTCATTTACCGAATCTTCACATACAGAGAAATTCCAATCATCTTGATGTTTTCTGAGATGAAAGTTTCAGGAGTTTCTGGGTTTTTGATGGGATTCGCTGCCTGGTGCGTGCTCCGCACCTGCTGTCTGTCTGGTTAAGGGGACACCAGGACTATTTAGGCAGGTGAGTGGGAGCAGCATGGCAGAGATGCTGGGAGGCCAAGTGCATGGGGGGGTTGGATTTTCGGTTGGATTATTATTATTATTATTGTTGTTGTTGTTGTTGTTGTTAAACATGCTGGCGTATGAATTTGAGTTGTTTGAGTTTTGGTTTGTTTTGTTAGTTTTTTTTCTTTTTGGTTTGAGCCCCAGGAGTTGCGACCCAGGCAGATTTTGGAGTTATTTAGGTTTAATTAATTTCTTTTCCCTTTTTCTTTTGGGTGCAGGAGTGAGAGGTTGTCCGTGTCCATTTTTAGGCTGCTCCACGGAAAAGCGGCGACCAGAAGAGAGTACCGCGGCGAGTCCCTGAGGGAGAAGGAAATCAACAAGGAGTTCCAGGACGCAGATGGAACCGAGGAGAGCCCCTACCCCGTGAAGGTGCATGCTTGGGAGGTGGATCCCCCAGTTGAGAGGGAGGCGACACCGCGAACCGGCAACTGTGAGCATGAGTCCCCGGCACGAGGCGGAGAGGGAAGGGGGCGGAGCGGGTGCTGAACTGTTTCCCTCAGAGAGACCCCGCGGAGCCGGCACAAGCTGCTAGCGAGAAGATGACGTGGGTCGCCGCTGGAGCTGCCAGCCCGTTCACAGGAGCGACGAGGAGAGCTTGTCTTGTTTGTTTCTTTTTATTTTGGGACGTAGGCGAGGCCCGGCACGGTGGCGCGGGCCGAGCTACGTCCCTCCTCATATTTCCTTTTTGTTCTGTGTGTGTCTGCGTGGTGTGTGTGTGTGTAGCCTCCCCTGCGGCTGTAGGACTTCCCCCTGGTGTGGAAAAGTGGTTCTCTCCCTCCCTGTGCCCAGGTGGTGGGGGGCGCCAGATCACGGAGTGTATTGCAGTGGGGCACATGTGCGGAAGGAAACTGTGTGGTGTGTGGATTTGAAGTGTGTGGGAGTTGCGCACCTGCTATCTGGGTCCAGGAAGGGGAGAACGGGAGTGGATAGCAGGGCAGGGGAAGGAGAACAGCTGCGGGTGGGAACAGAGTGGCGTCTCTGTATTTATCAATTTTGCTGTAATTTTTTTTTCCTTTTTGTAAAATAAAGTGTTGCGGATCCCTAGAAGGGAATAAACCGGTTGGGGCGGGGCTGGGCATTTTGTCCACTCCCTACAAAAGCACAGTGAGAATTTCTTCATTTAAGGTATAAACATAGGAAGCCACACTTAGGTGCAGATATAAGGTGATATTTGAAATTATCACAGCCATTAGTGCGCTGGATATTTAATTGGCCTGAGACCCTGTCATTGGAAACATCCTTCTGTTTTGACTGTAATGAGACTGGAGGCACATTAGGAAGGGGTGTAATGAATAACAAAATCAATAGTCTGAGACCAAAACCAGAAGTGCTTCCAGGGCCTTAAAAACCTAATGGACACAGAAAAATGCAAACTGACTCTGTGGTCTGGTGGGGAATAGGTATAGTTTTAGGCAGACACAAAGAAATGAAAAACTCTTGTTTAAAGAACAAAAGAAACAAACCAATACCAAAGTAGAGATGTAGCAATAGTGGCAAGTCTAGGATGTATTCTCCAAACTGGTTAAAATAACCCTTGGACTCTCACTTGGTCACAAACTTTTGGGCCAAACCTGAGGCCTATTCTTATGCATAGGCCTAGGATTCACCCAAAATATTGGAGCAAAGTTTTTTGCTTTGGAAATTATGGCAAATGTAAGATTGATCAGCAGTCATTGTTAGAGGTAGATGCTGGCAGTAATGAATTAGTAAGACCCCACCCTCACAAAAAACCCTTCCATTCAAGACAGGAGTGACATAATTCTTCAATAAATATTGGATGCTAGAAATTATACACAGTTGGAGCAGAGCAAGCCTCTAGCTATAGTGACCTATCTACTAGACTGCCCACCAAAAGGTAAAATTCTGTCAGAACACCAACTTTGTGAGTGAAGAGGCAACATTCTAAGGTACAGGTAAAGTGGTCAGAGTGGTGTGCACCACTGATACATGGCTAGTTAGCATTAGCTAACATTACTTGCAAAAGCAAATAGGAGTCAAATTTTCTTAGCACATTAAAGGAGACACAATCAGTTATTTTACATTGGATGGGTTGCTCATGGATGTCCCTGATGCAAATTTCAGTTAAAGCGGGAAAGGGAAAACTAGAGAAATGTAAATAAAACAACAGGCTGACCACTTTGCACTGCTGTGTAAAGTAGAGAGAGGAAAGGAAGTAGCAAAACAATTTGAAAAAGACAAGATTGCATGATTGCATTGCCTTATTGACTTATTTTCAATTGGTGTCAGTTGGAGGGGACAAATGACATTTATGTTAATCAATTTCCACCATAAATGGGACCAAGTCACACTTATTTGAGTATCAAGAAGCTGAAAAGCTTATCCATTATCCATTTATACAGTGGGATGTTCACTGAGGAAATATAGGGTATTTTTCTTGCTCAAGGGTACAACAGTAGTGCCCCACCTGGGAATCAAATTTGCAACTTTAGTGCTGCAATGCCCTGCCCCTTAACCACAGTGCCAAACTCCATTAACAGTATACTTGGATTTTACATAAGCATATGCATATACCAATATCCTCAGGTACAACACAGAAAGGGAGAATATATGCATACACAACAACAAAACCCCCACACTGCTCCCAAAATAAGTTATTTGTTAAGTTAGACAAGGCAACAATTGTCCTGAAATGTTGCCCTGTCTCACTAAATAAATCACTTATTTTAGAAGCTACAGTATATATCAGTATACATCAGTACATGTCAGGGTACCTTTTCATGAACAGTATACTGTATACCTGCACATCTATGAAATAAAACAGATAGAGGAATTTCTTTCCAGGTTTGTCATGCATTGTTTCAGCATAAGTTGTAAATGCCATTGGGATGTGTAAAACATGCATTAAAATCTAAAATATGGCACCTTATCTGTCCTAATTACTCTCGCCCCAGACCTCCAGGATGACCACACATTTTTCTTCTGTTACTGTCTGAAAAAACAGCGCCTAGGGTGCTTCTGTGAAAATATAAGAACCCAGGGAAAGCTGTACACATGTAGTATGTATGTTGCACATACTAAACATTTCTACATGTCCCTCATGAGGGTTGTTGCCTTGGTGTTTGCTTATGATGGCCAACTAACCCTTTTCCCCTGATGTTTACTGTAAATAATTCTTGGCTTTCCCTCAGACAAATTAAAATGTGTTTCAAGTTCTACTTAGGTACACGTGTTTAGTGGTAATTGTGGGAAAAACCACTTCTTCCTTTTCAGAGAGTTGACAAAATATGGCACTCAGAAGTTATTCTCATCCTGGTATGGCCTCTTCATTTTTAGTGTTAGTTATGAAATAATATTGAAATTGTCAGAACATTTGTTTTATGGGGATCTAAATTAAGTACACCAAACCACCCTGGGAACAGAAAATTCTACCATATGGGACTTTAATTGTGGAGTTGGTGGGGCAAACAGGGCTTTTAATTAGCTTGATCATTGCTAAGTAAATGATAAAAAAGGACAGGGTATGCATAACACAGAATATCTACCCCAAAGGTTGAAGTGGAGGGACGTGGTGCTAAGCTGCAGGTGCAGGCCAAACCATAATCAGGCCATTCCTGCAGGAACTCCAGCTGCACATAAGCATTCTTGGATATTCATGCATGCTAACCATCAGAATCTGCTATTTATTCAAGCTGTGATGTAATATTTAACAATGCATGGCTGAAACAATGCATGACAAACCTGGAAAAAAATTCCTCTATCTTTTATAATAATAACAAAAATAAATAAATTAGGTCTCTGCAGTGTTGACTTCTATTTTAGTAAAGGTGAATGGCTGGCACATTCATCTATAAAACTGTGGTTGAGTTGTAGTTTTAATAAAAGCTGTTAGGCTCTCTGTATCTTAAAAACACCCCATTAACTCCAGGGCTTTGTCACATACTGTAGCTCAAAAATAGGGAATATCTTTGTATCTTGAGTATCATTTTAAATGATTTTTGGTCCCACCCATCGATAATATTTTGAAATGACTGACTCACCAGTGTGGTGCTACACACACCTGGCATAGAACAAGGTCGATTACAGTCAGGGCAGGTGGTTAGAGCTGGAACTGCACTCAGAGCAGCCTTGGGGAAGCAGGGCAGACAGGAAGTGAGCACTTGTCCACACACTGTGCTGTCATTTTGCACGTCTCACTTCCCCTTTTCTCAGATGGTCCTGAGTGGAGGAGTCATCCGCATGCATTGTTTCATAATGCCTGGTGCATGTTTCCACATACGCAAACTAGTCACAAAATCAACAGTCTGACATCCAATCTACTGGAAAGATCTACCAGCCTTACCCCTTTTCCATAAGTATGCTGCATGATGCTCTTACCAAAAATACCACCTGTTTATTTGTAGGGAAGGCGCTTTGACATTTAGACAAGTGTTGAAATGTATGTATATAATCATTTGATTAGATCAGAACTTCACTGTTGGTTCTTGTTTCAGTAAAGTTTTACTTTTTACTTTTTTATTTACACTGTATACTGATTGTCTCTGTCTGGACCGTATGGTTCTCTGTGTCCCTTTTCATAGCTCTCTTGTGGTTTAATCATAGCCTTATTAAGACACCCACTGCAGCCTTCACTGCCTGCCAAAAGCTGATTAATCTCCTGTGCTTGTGTTTTGTGCCTTGCGCTGTGCCTGGGCTCTCCCCCTGCAAAGCACATCAGTGAGCTGTTGGTTTCCAGGAAATGTGTGCGCAGCAGAGATCAACTGCTTGTGGCGCCTTGCGGCTGACGTATGTTATGCGCTGTTCTCATGACGATGGCGGCCGACCCCAGGTAACCTCGCCAGGTGGTTTCCTTCTTGCTGCTGGAAAATGAGAGCACTCGAAAATGGGAAAGCACGATGCAGCCAGTGAGTCTGTGCTCCTCTACAGGACCAGGACTTCCAGGTGAGCCTTTTCTTGGAACCTCAGAGCAAGAATGGGGAAGTCCCTATACTCCCTAAGAATCAAAACACATTGGTTATATAACATTTATTTTGTGTATTTGTTGCAGTATTTTTTAAAAAAAAACATTGTCCAACTGCAGAGTCTCACAAAAATCTAGATAATTGGTATTTGCCATGGAATTTTAAACCCATTTTGGGACCATCCAGTCATGTTTTGGACTGATTGTCTCCCCCACTGTATGATTTGAATGGTTTGTTTAAAATAATGAGGAGCATCAATTATGAGGATTATCCAGTTCTAAGTTAGTGAGCACTTTCTCTGAACTTGAAAACATTAATGAGGATACGTTCATCTTATGTGTTCCTTTACTGCTAGGTGTCAACATTAAGCACAAACAGACCATTGCTGTTTGTTTCCTTCAGGTATTTCACCTATTTTTTTAATAATTGGGAGTGGGTGGTATTATCTTGCACATGGATTATGCAGTGCCAGGTTGGAAGATTCACATTTGGCAATTTGGGATTAGCAAGTCGGCAAAAGTTTTCAAAGAATAGCTGCTTGCATCAGTTTCTTCTGGTGTTGTTTCATCGACTGCACCTGTGCTGCAAATTTAAAAAAAGTTCAATTTCAGCTCACAGCACCTAAGGGATATTTATGGACTTAGAGGTTGCCCGGTACATGTGGAAACAAGTAATCCCATTATGTGTTGTGACGTGTGCTTCTGAGGCGCTATAAAAGTTCAATTCTTCTCCTCTCCACTACCAAGATTTTGTGCTCTTTGTGTCAGCAAAAGTCACACCTTTTGTCTGTTTTTTTTAATGCAAATTTGAACACATGTTGAGGTAACATTCTTAGTCCCCCGGGTAGCTGAATGTGGAAAGTTCAATCAATTATAAATGCCATTATAATCAATTCTAAATGCCATATACTACATGTATTATGAGTGTTATGTGTTCTCGGCATGTTGGCCAGATAATTAAAGAGTAATTGCCATTTTGCTTTTTGATTCTATGTAACAAACCACTCACTGCTAGATGAAACTTAGGTCAGTTTATTGATATGGGGGACTGTTTTAGCCACATCCTGTAACATTCCAACATTTTCCCTATATGATGTTTAGTGTAGTGATTGCAGGGTACTTTAATGTTGCCTATTACTTTACAAATGTCAGGTATTCAGCCTTTTTTTGGGTTGTCAGACTGCATCTCTCTATTTTTCTCTCTCAACAATCATTGGCCCCATGGTACCAGATTGCTCTCTCATATCACGGGTGGGCAAATGTAATTTTGCCCAGTCTACCCCATATCTGCCACCTGAAACACATCGCCAGTTACGGTCAGCATGACTCATTGTGCAATTATTCTTCTGCAAAAGTAATTACATCCGTAATTCCACACTCTGTGGCACTGTGCACATGCAGTGCTTGCACACAGCTAGCTCTTGTGTTCTAATTAATGCTATCTACAGGCACGTGTCCCGAAGGCTTTCAGTTCATCTCCGAATTTCTGCACCTTTGTAAACATCAATATATGTGGTATGTTTTGAAGCTGAAGAAACTAGTAAACATCCTGACACCTCTGCAAGTCTTTGGCATTTTACTGTTTGTTGCAGGTGCTGCATTGAATCTCAATAAAATATTTTATTTGTCCACTACCAGGCAGCCAGCTAAGAATACACTTGGAAAGCTAAGGTGCTAACTTCACAAACAATAAAACATACAGTATCTATTTGTATGTATGTTTCTGTGTTAGGCAAAAGAAACTTTTGCAGAATTATTTGCAATTCTTTCACTGTCTTGTTGGTTACACTCATTTCTTGGGGGACTTGTTTTGCCTCTAAATGTTTTTCCACTTGAAAATTGATTTATTTAGACACACAGCAAGGGAACCCACACTGGATCTCATGACGATACCAATGAGAGGTAAAGAGAACCATGCCAATAAAATCTAATTATGTGCCCAACAACTGTGAACACTGCTGGAGAAAAACACACGTTGCATTCCCAATATGCCCACCACTCATAATCCATAAAGAACACGTTTTGTTTTTTTTTTTCAAATGTAATTACAACAACAGTTGACACCTGAGGTAATACTTGTAGTGTCAAATCCAATGATTATTTTTAAAGATTAAATTTTGCTTATCTGGCACTCTTGTCCAGAGCTATTTATACATCTTACAATTTTTGATCCATTTATACAGCTGGATATTTACTGAGGCAATTCCGGTTAAGAACCTTGCACAATGGTCCACCAACAGTGATCTACTGCACCTGGAAATCAAGATAGTAATGTTTGAGTTATGGTGCCTCTTAAAAGATCATTCAGTGATGCCTTATGAGGCAGCAAATGCGGTGTAGTTTTAAATAGTAGGCTGTTCCCTGGATTTGCACGTCCAGTCTGTTCTTGACCACACTTGACCACACCTAGCATCAGTTCTGACTGCTTATTGCCACAAGCAGCTCATCCTAGACAAAGTGCTTGAATTTAGTTACTCTTTGAGCTTCATTAAATGAAGTGTTTGCTCAGCTCAACAGATTTGATCCTGGACACCAATGCTTAAAGGTCTGATAACTTCACTACAACCTTCAAGTAACCAAACATGAGACAACCATTTGCAAAACATCAGCAATAGTTCCACTGCAGGTAAAAATTCACAACCTACAGTGTGAGATATGTTTATAAGCCCATCCTAAAATTAATAGGAATAACTGAAAAATGACAATATGAGTACATATGTATTTGAATATGTACATAAGAGTGATACAACATGGTACAAATATTTCACACCACCATCATCTGAGATGGTGTCAGATTGGGTATTCATAGGAATGAAAGTAACACTGTTCTACAACTACTTACTCTACTGCCTTCAGCTGCTTTGAAAAATGACTACATGACAGTGAAATGTCCAGTGCTACTTTATAACTCTTTGCTCTGACCGCACAGTATAACACTTCCTGTAGTTGGTGTTGATATCCTGTTGTTGTGAGGCACTATGCACTATCTTGACATCAGACACCCCATGACTACGTGTGGTAGAAAATTAGAGAAACAATTAGAAAGAAAATTAGAACATTGCAGTGGCCAGCACAGAACCCCTACCTCGACTGACAGAACATCTTTGGAATAAACTAGAACACAGAAGTAGGGCAAGGCCAAGACAGCCTTCTTCAGTAGTGTAGCTTACTAATACTTTTAAGGAAGAGTGGAGCACAATATCAACAGCTTTCTACCAGAAATTAGTAAACAGGCTTCCACACTAAAAGCAGACGGACACACTATTGATTTCTTAATAAATTTTATTCATGATTACCTGTGCCACATGCATTTTGGGAGAATAATGTAGCTTTCTGTGTCTGACGCAATCAGAATGATAATGCAAATGTGCCATCTCAGACAGGCGCTAGAAAGTCATCAGACCTTCATAGTGTTATGAGGAGCTGAGTGCACCAATGGGGTGCTCTTTGAGAGTATGGATTACGACATATGATTTAGTAATGTGCATTGACATATGTGTTTACCAGATGTAAAACATTTTTTCACAGCTTCCCTGTGGGTAGCCATAATTTATGAGCAATATAAAATTAACTACCATTAATGGTACTAAGGTAGTATAGAGAGGTCCTGTCAATCAAAATAGAAGACAGCACAATTTGCTGCATGACATGGCAACATATGCTAACTAGCTAGTTTACATTAACATTACAGTATTTATGCAGCAGTTAATGGATCAACCATAGTCAAGCAATTAAAATTTGGCATGAATCTGTCAAGAGCATAATTGTCTAATATAAGCTATATTACGAGACATACAGTTAGGTCCATAAGTATTTGGACAGTGACACAATTTTCATGAATTTGGCTCTGTACGCCACCACCAATGGATTTGAAATGAAGCAATCAAGATGCGACTGAAGTGCAGACTTTCAGCTTTAATTCGAGGGGTTTCACAAAAATATCATATAAACCATTAAGAATTACAGACATTTTTATACATAGTCCCCCCATTTTCAGGGCCTCAAAAGTAATTGGACAAACTAACATAATCATAAATAAAATGATCATTCTTTATACTTGGTTGAAAATTCTTTACACTGAATGACTGCCTGGAGTCTGGAACCCATGGACATCACCAAATTCTGTGTTTTCTCCCTAGAGATGCTTTGCCAGGCCTTTACAGCAGCTGTCTTAAGTTGCTGCTTGTTTGTCTTTCTGCCTTCATTTTTGTCTTCAGCAAGTGAAATGCATGTTCTATTGGGTTGATGTCAGGTGACTGACTCAGCCATTGAAGAATATTTCACTTCTTTGCCTTGAAAATCTCTTTGGTTGCTTTCACAGTATGTTTTGGGTCGTTGTCTATCTGTACTGTGAAGCACCATTCTATCGGTTTTGCAGCATTTGGCTGAATCTGAGCAGATAGTATAGCCCTATACACTTCAGAATATTCATTCCACATTTGGAATCAACTCCAGACCTTTTAACTGCTTAATTGTTAATGAAATAATGAGGGAACAGCTCACACCTGGCCATGAAACAGCTTCCCAATCAATTGTCCAATTACTTTTGAGGCCCTGAAAATGGGGGGACTATGTATAAAAATGTCTGTAATTCTTAACGGTTTATATGATATTTTTGTTAAACCCCTAGAATTAAAGCTGAAAGTCTGCACTTCAATCACATTGATTGCTTCATTTTAAATCCATTGTGGTGGTGTACAGAGCCAAAATCATGAAAATTGTGTCACTGTCCAAATACTTATGGATCTAACTGTGTGTTTAGCAGAACAATTAATAAAAAGACAGTGGCAGAGTTAATGTTATAAGGATTACACCTGTGAAGCCTAAACAGGCAGAAAGGGAGGGGAGGTTGAATCTGTGACACGCAAGGAAAAGGAACATTAGTTATGGAATTCTATCGAGCTTCAACGATGAGGCCATTGACTCAACCTTAAGACACAATGTCAGAGTGGGACCAAACAGCTGAGGGGCTCGTATTGGAGAATGTTGAAGAGCATGTGAGGAATAAAAGGCATGCTCCCTGCTTACTGAACTATAAACAACAAGAAAACTGGAAGCACACACTACCAGATAACACAGTGCGACTGAAGTCAGAGAAAGACACCCACATTCCTCAGGGAGGTACCCTGTGTGTGAGAGGGGGATGTTTGGAGGCAAGATCTGGTGGTTGTTGCTTAACCTTGTCTATTAATTGTTTGATTGCTGGAGTCCCTTTCCGACTGCAGCAGTCGGAAAGGGAGTCACTTCGCCCGTGATGTCGTATTCCAGGTGGAAATCAGTCGCTAATTGAAAACTGCAGGGCTCTGGCCCATTAGCACTGGAAATGACTGTTACCAATTTGCATAATGAAATTGCACAATGAAATTATATGAATTACATCCCGGCTCTGCTTTAATGGGTCTGCTATTTGTTTTGAGTACTGGGGGGTTACACTACCTCTCAAGCCAAGAGCTTGCAGTAGTATTTCTCAATCTAGCATTGATAGTACCCATTATGAGTTTGCTATGTTTACTGTTGAACCTTTAAACGTGCATAACATTAATGGCATGTGTCATGTGTGTTACCATCTACAATAAGCATTTTTGTGTGCATCTTTAAGTGACTATTCAATTTCTGGCTAGTCAGAATCATATCAGTTGTCGGGTTTCACGGACCAAGTTTTCAAGAATGACTCACAACAGCCAATGAGAAATGGCCCTTCCACAGAGTTATTGCTCTAATAATGGCAATTACAGATGAGCACTCAGAAAGGAATCCCAGCCAAATCATTTAATGCCATAGGCACACTCACACTCATTCTCATACTAAAGATAGCATCCGACTGGGAATCTAAACTTAATGCGTATGCAGGCGCATAATACAGATGTTAACCATTATTGTGTACTGTATGAAACTGTTGATTTGAAAACAGAGCTCCAATTAATGCACATTACATTCTAGAGTTATAATTATCCATAACCATACCGCTATCATTGCAGAACCTCTCTGTAAAAGGGAATAGGCCTTTTCATCTTCTTCTTTTTCGGCAGATTGTACATTCTTCTAATTATTTAACAGTACATCAGACTTACCTGCCACCTTTTGCTAGGCCCCCAGTAATGAAGCGTTCACTCAACTTGCAAAGTACATTTACTGTAGACAGCCTCTCAAGAGTGTTTTTCAAGAATGAACCATTTAATTTCACATTCTCTTCATATGTTGTGCAGTTTTGTTTGGCCAAAACAGTGATCAAAAAGTGTAAAGTGACAGAGGTCTGTGTCATTTTCAAATTGTTCCTTTTACAGATATTCCTATGTGGCAGTACAATACAGTATCATGTATATATATGATGAAATATAAACAATGCAGTGTATATGCTGATCACACTGAAGCCTTACAACAGAAGACACTGGCATTCAATTTAACTTACATAGCCCACAATTTTTACATAACAATTAGAAGAATAGAATAGAATAGAATAGAATAGAATAGAATAGAATAATTCTTTATTGTCATTGTAACGTTTACAACAAAATTTGAGTGCCATCCTCAACAGTGCAAAGGCTCAATAAAAAAGAGCTTATAAATAAACTATAAAAATAATCTAAAAATTAAGGCTGTATAAAAAGTAAAAAGAGGTAGAACACAAGTAAAAACACACAGGGATATCTACATTCTGCCAGAAAAAATTGCACAGATCCCTTATTGTAGAGTGAGAACCCTTATTGCACAGTGAAGAAACTGTGAACATTTATTGCACAGATCCCTTATTGCACAGTGAATGTGAAACATTATATTTTAGTGGCATTTAGAGCTTGTACAGCTGTGGGATAAAAACTGTTTTTGAGTCGGTTTGTCCTTGTTCTAATGGCTCTATACCGTCTGCCTGATGGTAACAGTTCGAACAAAGGGTGACCGGGATGGGATGTGTCCTTTATGATGTCATGGGCTCTCTTGAGGCAGCGGGAACTGTGTAGGTCCTCCAGAGTGGGGAGAGGGCACCCGGTGATTTCCTCAGCAGTCTTGACGACCCTCCGAAGCTCTTTTTTGTGTGCCACAGTGCAGCTGGAAAACCACACACAGAGGCAGTATGTGAGAATGCTCTCTATGGTGGAGCGGTAGAAGGACACCAGCAGTCTCTGGGCGATGTTGTTCTTCCTGAGGACCCTCAGAAAGTAGAGTCTCTGCTGTGCCTTCTTTACCAGTTCTGTGGTGTTCGTGCCCCAGGTCAGGTCCTTCTCAATGTGAACTCCCAGAAAACGGAAGTTGTTGACCCTCTCCACACAGTCCCCGCCGATGATTATGGGTCCGTTTTTTCCTTCCTGAAATCGATGACTAACTCCTTTGTCTCTGACGTGTTCAGGAGCAGGTTGTTGTCTCTGCACCATACTGACAGCCGCTCCACCTCGTCCCGGTAGGCAGACTCATCGCCCCCTGAGATGAGCCCCACCACTGTGGTGTCGTCGGCAAATTTGACAAAGGTGTTGCTGGAGTGGACAGGGGTGCAGTCATATGTATAGAGGGTATAGAGCAGGGGGCTCAGCACACAGCCCTGAGGGGAGCTGGTGCTGAGGCTGAGAGCTGTGGAGATGCGGGGGCCTACTCTAACCCTCTGTGTGCGTCCCGTCAGGAAGTCCTTAATCCAAAGACACGTGGAGTAAGGCAGACCCAGGTCCAACAGTTTACACACCAGTCTGTGGGGGAGGATGGTGTTGAAGGCCGAGCTGTAGTCCACAAAGAGGAGCCGAGCGTAGCTCCCCTGCTGCTCCAGGTGGGTCAGCGCAGCGTGAAGAGCTGTGGCTACAGCATCCTCCGTGGACTTATTTGCCCTGTATGCAAACTGATGTGGGTCAAAGGTGGGGGGTAGGAATGATATGATGTGGCTCCGTACCAGTTTTTCGAAGCACTTCATCACCACAGGGGTGAGTGCTACTGGCCGGTTGTCGTTGAGGCTGGTGATGGAGGGTTTTTTGGGCAGAGGGACTATGGTGGAGGACTTCAGGCAGGGTGGAACAGCAGACTGGGATAGGGACCTGTTGAAGATCCTAGTAAAGAGCCCAGCCAACTGGTCTGCACAGCCCTTCAGCACACGTCCGGAGACGCCATCAGGGCCCGCAGCCTTCCTCGGGTTAATGGCCCTCAGCGTGCTCCTCACCTCACACTCTTCCACAGTGAGGGTGAAGCTGAAGTTGCTGTGGGCCGCTGGATGCAGCATGGCTGCTTCTTGTGACTCCACCTCAAAGCGGGCAAAGAAGAGGTTCAACACCTCTGCCAGTGAGGCGTCACCCTCAGCAGCTCCGAGGCCGGACCTGAAGTTGGTGAGGTGCTGGACTGCCTGCCACACCTGCCTGCTGTTGTTGCTGTCCAGGTGGTCATCGATCCTCCTCCTGTAGTCCGCCTTGGCCTTTCTGATGCCTCTCTTCAGGTTGGCTCGGGCCGTGCTGTAGAGAGCCTTGTCGCCAGACCTGAAGGCGGTGTTCCTCTCCTTTAGCAGCCGCTGGACCTCCCTGGTCATCCAGGGCTTCTGGTTGGGATAGACCCGGATAACTTTATCCACTGTGACGATGTCTGTGCAGTTCTTTATGTAACACAAGACAGTGTCTGTAAACATCTCCAGGTCCTGGTGTTCAAAAATGTCCCAGTTGGTTCTGTTAAAACAGTCCTGCAGCTGCTGAGAGGCTCCATCAGGCCAGGTTTTAACAGTCCTGGTGGTGGTAGGAGCGGTTTTCCTGAGGGGGGTGTATGCTGGGATTAAGAGTAGGGACATGTGGTCAGACTGGCCCAGGTGTGATAATGGTCTAGCCCTGTAGCCCAGCTTGATGTTAGTGTAGACCTTGTCCAGTGTGTTAGCTCCTCTGGTAGCACACTTTACATGCTGGTGGAATTTAGGGAGCACTGCTTTCAAATCCGCATGGTTGAAGTCCCCAGCTATTATATGCACGGCATCAGGATACATGCTCTGCTGTAAGCTAATGCTGCTATACAAATGTCCGAGAGCCGAGTTAGCATTAGCATCCGGTGGAATGTACACGGCAGTTATCATGACCACAGTAAACTCCCTAGGAATGTAAAAGGGCCTGCATTTAACAGTCACATACTCCAGGTCTGGGGAGCAGTGACTGGCTACAGTCGCTATGTTAGTGCACCAGTTGTTATGGACGTACACACATAGTCCCCCTCCTCTGCTCTTACCGGAGTCGCTGGTCCTATCATGACGCTGTGCCGTGTAGCCTGCTAGCTCGATAGCAGAGTCCGGAATGGATGAATGTAGCCAGGTCTCAGTGACGAGTAGAATGCAACTGTCCCTGACGATGTTATTCATTGCAGCCTGTAGCCTCAGTTCATCCATTTTATTTGCGAGGGATCTTGCGTTGGTGAGGAAAAGGCTGGGAAGTGGTGGTTTGTGTAGCTGCTTACGTAGCCTCGCTAGTGCGCCGGCCCTGCAGCCTCGCCTTTGTTTTCTCTCCCTGCGCAGCCTCCGCCTCCTTCCCGCGGGGATGGTAATCCACGGAGAGCCGGGGCTCCTCGCTATATCCACCGGTATGTCGTGTGAGCGGAGAAACTCTGCTGTAACGCTCCTCTCGCTCAAAACTCCTACCTTTAGGAGATCGTGCCGGCCGTAGGTGTTGTTTGCCCAACAGAATGTAGTAAGGACGAGAAACAACACGTACACAAACAACAATACAAAGCACTGAGGGTGAGAGCACTGAGCTGCTGCGTCTATGCGCGCCGCCATCTTGGAAGGTTTTGCCAAGTACTAACTAATTATTACTAAATATCCATTTATACAGTTGGATATTTATTTCTCACCTCACATTTGTGAACGTTTCAAGCCGAAGTTAATCACAAGATTGTTTTTTGTGTTTTCCTGACATACGCTGGGGTTGTGGCCGTGAAGTGACTTGCTAACAGTATAAACTAATGATTCGCAATTGAGGCTGTCACTGATACTCTTAATTTAACTGCCTTAATTTAATCTGCAATCTGCCGACAGGTATGTGTCATAAAGCTTTTACCTTACACGTGCAGACTTTAAAACAAGCCAACTCCTCTGGATTTTATGATACAGTGCATTCAGAAAGTATTCAGACCCCTTCACATTTTGTTATGTTACCGCCTTATGCTAAAATCATTTAAATTATTTTTTCCCCTCAATCTACACTCAATACCCTATAAAGACAAAGTGAAAATAGGATTTTAGAAATTTTTGCAAATTTATTAAAAATAAAAAACTGAAATATCATGTTGACATAAGTATTCAGACCCTTTGCTATGATACTTGAAATTTAGCTCAGGTGCATCCCATTTCTCTTGATCATCTTTGAGATTCTACACCTTGATTGGTGTCTACCTGTGGTAAATTCTATTGTTTGGACATGATTTGGAAAGGCACACACCTGTCTATGTAAGGTCTCTCAGCTGACAATGCATGTCAGAGCAAAAACCAAGCCATGAGGTAGAAGGAACTGCCTTTAATCCTTTGTCCCAAAGGATTCAAGTCCAGCTACTTCATAAGAATTTGCCACCTCTTCACCACCTACTCAACCCAACTCCTGGTCCAAGCCCTGGTTCTTTACCACTTAGACTAATGCAAGTCCCTCCTTGTTGCCCTCGCTGTGTGTGCAATCAAACCTCTGTAGCTTATAGACAATGCTGCTGCTTGGTTGGTCCACAAGAATCCTCAGATTCTCCCATAGTTCACCCTTCCTTATCTCCCTCCGCTGACTACTGACTTATATCCATTTCAAAATGCTGGTGTTAGCCTAAAGATCCACCCCTTCAGATTGCACCTCAGCCACCCTACCCTACCTTTATACGCAGTTCTATATGTGAAAATGTACTTCAGGGTTATGTGTAATTATCTATGTGGAGCTTTACAGGTTATGTGTAAGCATTGCAGTTGGAATGGTATAGTCCCTAGGCCACGCGTATTGCATTGCACTTACTTGTTAATCTAGGCATGTACATGCAATCTCAACACTATGTTTGGCACTGATTCAAAGTCATATGTGGTTAGTGGTGTCCTCTGTGTGCCACTTTTCATGCCACTTTATTAGATGCACCGTGTAAATTGCTCTGGTTCAGAGTGTCTGCTAACTGACAATAATGTAAATGTAATGATTGTGCTGTTTCAAGCATTGCACGCTGAGGATTGAATTGTCCTATAACATTTTAAGAAAAGACCTGATTATAATTCATGTTTAGTGAATTATGCAAAAAGCAGGAATGTGCTGCATTTTTGACTAGTGTTGAGTAGCTCTTTCAGATGGTCATGTCCCTCTTTCTGCAAAGTGATGAGAGGACTTTAATTTTACTGCCAGTCACAGCCTGCGACTGCACTGTGACTGCTCTTGTTTGTGTATGTGTGCTTTTTAATCTTCCAAGGGTTGCTGTTGATTTTTGTGTACTCTTGTTATGTAAGAGCAGCTTCCTTTAACCAGTGTGTTCTTTATGCTCCAAGCAGAATTTGCCTGTAAGTGCTGATTTGGGACCAGGTTCGCTGTTTAGATTGTAATGGTTAAGGCTGAAGGTATGGTTGGGAAATCTGGTCATAGATCATCAGACACGGACAACTTAGGCCTTGAGTGTTAATTAAAATCTCTTCCTCTTTTTCATGCTGGGCACATTTCCTCCTTTATGTTTTGTGTGATCTGCGTGGTGCACACAGGCCACAATGGCAAGAGTGAATGCTTAAAAGGACAGGGACCTTGCACACCACAGCTGTCTCAATAACACTGTGAATGTAACTTCAGTGCCTGTAATTACAGGTCATCTGCAGCACTCCGTGTGCGGCTTACTGTACGCAGGACTCAAATGACAGCAATGATTTGCAACAGACAGACAAACAGGGGTTTGGAACCTGTTGTCAGCACTCCAGCCTGAGCTGCTGGTTTCTCCCTGTCTGTCAGCGTGGGTGTGTCTTTTTGTTTGTTTTTTCCCGTGCATGTGCTTTCATTTTGTTTTCAGCCATCGCCCCACCTCCTGTCCTGCCTATCTGCCCTGCTGCCACGCCCACCACCTGAAGCCCATCCTGCGCACCTGTTCCCTGTTGTCTCATCATCAGTCTGTGTATTTATACCCCTCTATCGGTTCTGTTTCTTTGCCAGTTCGTCACAGTGTTTCAGTCTGTTTCGTTCCCGCCTGTTTGTTAGTTCTGATCTGTTTGGTTTTTGACTCTGCCTGTTCCTGATTCTCCTTTTGCCTGCTGTTTTGGATACTGTGTTTTTTCCTGTGGACTTTTTGGTTTCTGATTTTGGACCAGTTTTTTCACTACAATTTTGCCTGTGCGTTTGGACCTGTAATTAAAGGATCTCCTTTAACTGCCTGTTTTGTCTGCGCCTGGGTCCTTCCCCCCGTCAACCTTGACGCCTGTAGCATTCACTGGATTGTATTTTTGAGGCAGTGGACAAGATGTCCTTGCACATCTATCCCACTTCGACACTGTTTGATTGGAGGAAAGGGGATGATGGGAAAAGTATAAATGATAGATGATATTCATGTTGGAAGACACCATGGTACTAATGAGACAGCTGAGTGATTACAAAATGTTGCTAACATTGAATGACTAAATTAAAGAAGCGTGTCTTTTTTAAAATTCGTACACATTATTTGGATTTGGGTAAATGTCTGATAATACTGCAGGTGATGACATTTCAAAATTCCACTGGCTGGTACATTTTTTCCCTGTGATATTTGCATCCTCTGTAATAGAAACTGATGGACAATTTTCAATTTATGTGCTGAATTTCAGTTCATTGACTGAACTGGAATGGAATTTACCCTGAGTCTGACTGTGACAAGAGACTGAATCAACAGGCAAAACAGAATTTATTTTTAATCAGAGTGAAAATAATTTGGTGCATGTGTGACCTCCACTGGGAAATTCTAAAAACAAAATTCAAAACAAATTAAAACTCATGCAACATGTTGAAGTCTTTGTCAGGGTTTTGTTTTCTGATATATGTCAGGAGTTTTTCCTGACAGGAGTAATCGGTTGCGCTGTACTCCCTGTGAGAGCGAGGGGGCTCGGGTGTGTGGCAGGGCTAATTCAATCATTGAATTATGAGTTGTTTGATGGGATTCGCTGCCTGTTGCGTGCTCTGCACTTGCTGCTTATCTGGTTAAGGGACGCCAGGGCTATTTAGGCAGGGCAGAGACGCTGTCGGAGGCTGAGTACAGGGGATTTTATGGTGGGAATTATTTGGTTATTTTTCGTTAGACGTGCCAGCACAGCGGATTTAAGTTGGTTATTATTGGTTTGTTTTCGTTTTGCATTTGGTTTGAGCCCAGGCAGTCGTGACCTTGGGCGGATTTTGGAGTTATTTTGGTTTAGTTCATTTCTTTTTCCTTTTTTCTTTTGGCATGCATGGGTGAGAGTTTGTCTTTGTGTGTGTTTTTAGGCGGCTCCAGGAAAAAGCGGCGACAAGAAGACTACCTCGGCGAGTCGCTGACGGAGAAGGGCAACAACGACCAGTTCCAGGACGCAGAGCCCCCCGGGGGAGAGCCCCCCAACCCGCAAAAGTGCGTGCCCGGGAGGTGGATCCCCTGGTTGAGAGGGAGGTGATGTCGGGAGCCGTCAACATTGGCCGCCACTACCCCAGCACAGGTTCCCTCAAAGGATCCACCCGCCACAGATAACATGGACGCCAGAAGTACAGGAACAAAAACTTTTTTTTTTTTTTTTCCTTTAAAAATGACAATTCATAGGTGGATGGGTCACGCTCTGCAGACCTCCCCTCCTAACCTTCCTCCCCGCCTTCACCATGGCGGCCGTCCCTCATCCCATCCTCTCCCTA
This sequence comes from Megalops atlanticus, assembly GCA_019176425.1. Taxonomy (NCBI): domain Eukaryota; kingdom Metazoa; phylum Chordata; class Actinopteri; order Elopiformes; family Megalopidae; genus Megalops; species Megalops atlanticus. The sequence goes on from CM032896.1 coordinate 25,206,288, forward strand.
CGAGAGCCCAGCGCCAGGAGCGAGACTTCCCTCCCACACACAGCACCACAAGCCTAGGACGGAGGAAAGACAGAGTGCTGCTGGTGTTCTTGGTCCCGACCGCTGCCTCCAGACGCTGAGGTTCGCTGCTTGTCCACATTAACAAAAATATTCGCAAAGGAAAAAGAAATCCAGCTGAAAACGTAGAAACAAAACCAAAACCCAAAACAACCAAAAAAGCAACAGAAAATAACCAAACCAAACAAAACTATTTCCCCCAGTAAAGCTGCGAGCAGAGCCTTCCTTTTTCCTGAGCCGTCCGTTCCCTCGACTGTCTGAATCGTCCTCTTTTTATACCTGTACTCCCGATAATAATGGCAATTCAGAACAGCCGCAAGCTCCGCAGGTTCGGTGGCGGCAACCATTCAATAACCCCGGCTCAAACACACACCTGCGGTACCCAATTAATTTCCCTGATTGAGAGGCTCAACAACGGCGGCAACTGTCAGCTTACCTCCTGACAGTGACACCGGGAACCAGCAACTGTGTGCATGAGTCCCCCGGCACAAGGTGGAGAGGGAAGAGGGTGGACCAGCTGCCAAACTGTTTCCCTCAGAGACCCCGCGGTTCCGGCACAAGCTGCTAGCGAGAAGACGATGTGGGTCGCTGCCGGAGCCGCCAGCCATGCACAGGAGCGATACGGAGGGCTTTGTCTTTTTGAGTTTCGTTATTTTTTTATTTTGGGACGTAGCCGAGGCCCGGCATGGTGGCACGGGCCGAGCTATGTCCCTCATTATATTTTCTTTGTGTTCTGTGTGTGTGTCTCCTGTGGTGTGCGTGCACGTGTGTGTGTGTGTGTGTGGAGCTTCCCCTGCGGCGGTAGGACTTCCCTCCTGGCGTGGAAGAGTGGTTCTCTTTCTCCTAGGGTGACCAGATGCAAACAGACCAAATGTGGGATGAGTAGTAACTTTGTGTGGGACAATGTGGGACATGTTACCAACGCTGAGAGGTAACCTGAAACTTTGATATAATGTCTAGCTAACTGAATAAGAAACATTTGGGGACATTGTAAAACGCTTAACGTGGCTTAATGTTCCAAAACAGCAATCAATGATCACCAAATTTCTCTCGGACATCTCTTGTCAGAAACACTTCCTCCTGTCAAAAAATCAAAACTGCAATCCTAGGAGTATGGTCGTTATCTCACGTTAAGCGTTTTCCTCTCCATTGATGCCCATTATAAGGAAAAAGCTTAACGTGGCTTACAGTTTTTTTCAATTGCTTAAGCACAATTTTGAAAACAGGGCCCGGTTTTTCAAAACACTTCACACAATTAGCACAACACTACACCCAAGTAGCACAACACCTCAGATCATTTGCAAAATGGAACACTTTAGTCAAAACTATACACTTTCTTATAAAAACCCTATTTTCTTGTCATAACATAAACACATCCATCATATGGTCTGATTCTGTTTGAATCAGTTAAACACTCCTGTGCTCAACCTAAAACACTTTTAGCATTTACACAGAAAAAGTGTAAAAATAAATTCACCAACACTACATGACACCAATTGTGCAGATTAATGAAAATAATTTCTTTTCATATACTCAAGTCAGTCAATACTGAACATTTCAACAAAACATTCATAACAAAACATTTTCCAGTTTTCATACAGTATTACTGAATGTACCATTGTACTGTAAGCTTACAGTAGTACTGTAACATAAATTACGTATCCAGTTCAGTACTGAAAAAAAAAGAAAACTAAACATCATCTCTCCGCCTAGCTGGATCTGGCCACAGGGCCTCGTCAACGTCACAGGCTATATTTTCATTTGCAAGGCAACGTGGGAAGAATCTTCTGGAGTGACGAATCCACCCTTGTATTGATGCTGCATCAATTTGATCACATGCTTCCTCCATAGCTTGAATGAGGGGCGTCTGGACATAGGGCCGGAGATCATAAACCTTCCACCGCCATGCTGAGAAGAACTCCTCCATGGGGTTTAGGAAGGGGGAGTATGGTGGAAGGTATTGAACTATAAATTGTGGGTGTTGATGAAACCAGTTTTGGACCAGAGCAGAACGATGGAAAGATACATTGTCCCAGACGACAATGTATTGCATCTGGTCCCTTTGGTTTGCTGCTGTGATAATATTGTGTAATCTGTCTAAAAATGTAAGAATGAGGTCAGTGTTGTAAGGACCCAAGTTGGCATGGCGGTGGAGGACCCCATTCTGTGTAATGGCAGCACAAAGGGTAATGTTACCCCCACGTTGCCCTGGTACATATAGCCCTGTGGCCAATGATGTTTTTCTCCTTCTTCTCACTGTTGTCAGGTTAAATCCAGCCTCATCAATGTATATAAACTCATGCGGGACTTCCTCCGCATTCATTTGCAAAACTCTCTGAAATACAGCAAAAGATCACATTGTGTAGATCAATATACTGTAGGTCTGCTATACAGTAAAATTACATGTACAGTAAAAGGTTATGTGTGCACTACACAATACTACAGTCAGTGAACAAAACTTACCTCCACATATTCACGCCGTAGGACTTTCACCCTGTCTGAATTTCTTTCAAATGGCACTCTATACAGTTGTTTCATCAGAACTTGATGTTTTTTAAGGATACGGGCTATTGTTGACAGAGAGACCTGTTGGACATTATTGAAAATTGTGTGATCATTGACAATATGGGTTTGAATTTCTCTAAGTCTGATTGCATTATCGGCCAAAACGAGGTTTATGATCTCTCTCTCTTGCTCCTGTGTGAATATGGGGCCCCTCCCTCCTTGGTGTTCTCGACGTTCAATCCTATGTAGGCCAAACAAAATACATGTAGCTTACTGTAAAATGATACAGGAATAGATACCAAAACTGTTGATATAGTACATGCAGTAAGCTATGGATTTTCTGTTGACAGAAGATAAGTTTCTCACCTGTGCTCTTGATGAAATGTCTGAACTATTGATGCCACCGTGTACCTGCTTAGGTTAGGCTGTACTCTCAGTCCAGCCTCCTTCAGTGTTAGTCCGTGGTTTATTACATGGTCCACAAGTGTAGCACGAATTTCATTAGACAGATTTGGTTGTTTTCTTCTTTGTGCATGTCCTACCCCTCCTCCAGGTCTTCCTCTCCCTCTACCTCTTTCTCTACCTTGGCCTCTACCTCGGCCTCTTCCTCCACCTTGTTCTCTCCGGATTCCCCCTCTCATCTGCACTCTCCCTCTTCCTCTGACACCGTCCATTTTTGTTGAAGACAGGTGAACTTACCTGTTGCCTTTTTATAGTGCTTAAACCTGATTGGTGTGTCTACAATTAAGCACTTGTGTGTGTGCACACCTGGTGGCTGTGTTTAACAAATTGGTTCATGGGTGTGTTCATTTGAAAGCCTTTGCTTTGAAATTGCAAGGAAATGACATCATGATAAATTTCTGTGTCAAATGTATACAAGTGTGTTTCGTGTTTTGCAAATCACTGTGTGTAGTGTTTTGCAAAAAGTGTGAAGCTGACAATGTGCTTACAGTTGTGCAAATCTGGGCCGGTGTTTTGCTCCTTGAGTGTAAGGTTTTGCTAATTGTGGGAAAGTTTTAATTTTAGTGTGTAAGCAATCGTAAAAAACTGTAATGTCCCAAAACAGCGATCAATGATCACCAAATTTGTCTGACATCTCACATGTCATAAACACTATCTCCTATAAAAAAAGTAAAACTGAAATCCAATCTATCTATCCTTGCTCCACCTACCTGACTGAACTCATCAGTGGTACTTCTGATTAGCTGAGCACACCAAGAAAGAAAAAAGGCCTGGATTCAATCAAAACTTCCAAGCTGAGTGCTTGCAAGGTCCCTGGATTCCAGTAGGTTGGGGAACTGACTGTGCTCCTGTCGCTAGCATAAAGGTCCCTGGATTCCAGTAGATTTGAGAACTGACTGTGCTCCTGTCGCTAGCATAAAGGTCCCTGGATCCCAGTAGGTTGGGGAACTGACTGTGCTCCTGTCACTAGCATAAAGGTCCCTGGAATCCAGTAGATTTGAGAACTGACTGTGCTCCTGTTGTCAGGCTAAAGGTCCCTGGATCCCAGTAGGTTGGGGAACTGACTGTGCTCCTGTTGCTAGGTTAAAGGTCTCTGGATCCCAGTAGGTTGGGGAACTGCTCCTGTTGCTAGACTAAAGGTCCCTGGATTCCAGTAGGTTGCAGAACGGACTGTGCTTCTGTCGCTAGACTAAAGGTCCCTGGGTCCCAGCAGGTTGGGGAACTAACTGTGCTTCTGTTGCTAGTGGGCTATTGCTGTATGTTATTCTCAACAACATATCTATTTCAGTATTTGTGTTTCTGCCCACAGAACTGATTGCAAGGCATAAACATTGTATTATATTTGCTATGCCTTTGTCTCAGATATCATTGGGTTAGTGATAATCTTCTTTCTACTTATGTTTCTGACACATGCCCCTTTCATCTAGGCTCCCTATTAACCCTCACAATGCTGAGACAGACCTCTCTCCTTCCTCTCAGATTGAGCTAACATGAGATAAGTGGACATGGAAACCATGACCAACACTGGAAATTCACCCTGTGTATCCACGGTGGTGGATTATTGCAAGCTGTAAAAGGTAATCTGCTGGCAGCATTGATAAGAGCTGTTTTATCTTTGGGAAAGGTTTTGTGCAGAAAAGGCAATTGGTTTTGGTTCAGGTTTCTTTGAAAATACCGACTCCTGATTGCAACCCTTTGTGCTGGGATCACACACGTTACATATCACCACACCTGACCTTTACTTAATAATGTGGCTTTGAGCTGCCAGATAATTATTTACAGAGATATGCAGTTAGTTAGCAGGCCAGAGCCCCCCAAAGATTAGATTTCCTTTATTGTATTCAGCTTTCTAATTAGTTGGTGAATGAAATTACCTATCCCTCTGGTCTCAGAGGCCCCTTTCATGTGTGAATTCAGCAGTCCCCAGGATAGTGAGCTTTTTGCCAACCAAGCCAGAATTCAGCTCTCCAAAGAGCTAGTTCACTTTCATCCAGGGGATTAGTGCTGCGAAATGCATTTGCTGTGTGCTTGATCGGAAATGTTTTTTCTCTTTGCATTTTTCAAAAGACCTGAAGGATCAAGAGTGATTTTTGCTTGGAGGAATGTTCAAAAATGTGCCCTTCAGAGTTTCCAGAGCCTTATAAAACTCTACTGGAGGCATCTTGTTAGGGTAATCCATGCCAAAGGAGGATTTCCAAAATACAGACTGGGTTGTGACTCACAAGTTTCATGGGATGAAATTCACTGTTTGTAAACAGTACAAATTAATCTTCATAGCTTTGCACGAACCAAGTATAACATTTTTTTAGCTGAAAAGCATTGTATTTTATATTACTGTCATGTAACCGATGCTCTTATCCAGAGAGACTTACACAGGTTACAATTTTTACATATTATCCATTTATACAGCTAGACATTTACTGAAGCAATTCTGTACCTTAACCAAGGATACAGCAGAAATGCTTCAGTGGGGAATCAAACCAACATCCTTTCAGTAAAATGCCCTGCTCCTTACCACTATGCTACACTGCTGACCAGTATGGGCATTTTTGACTTATGTTTTCTGTTATATCATTTTTAATCGCTATTTAATGAAGCTCATAAATAAGCACAGTATATTCTATGTTTTTCGCTGCTCTGAGATCATTCAGAGTGTGCATTGAGCCTCTAAGTGTAAGCCTGAAGCTGCCATTCTGCTCAGATGCATTGCCTCTTGTCTCAGACAGCCTGAGTGATGTGGCTCCAAAGAACCTTGGGTAGCTTCATAGGTCTATAAAAGTTGGGAGACTTCTCAGGTCATCAGCGACAGATGCCAATAGTTATGGATCCCTGTGTCCGAGGGGCCAACACTGGATGTGTTCTACATACAAACTAGACTTACATGGTAGTGTCAGTCCTTCCATGTGATGTCCTGCTTGTGTCATTTTTTTGTCTTCCGGTCTGTCAGTGTGGGTGTGTCATTTGTTTTGTCTTCTTGGAGCATGTGCTTTTGTTTTGTTTTCAGCCATCACCCCACCTCCTGTCCCGCCTATCTGCCCTTCTGCCACACCCACCACCTGAAGCCAATCCTGCACACCTGGTCCCTGTTGTCTCATCATCAGTCTGTGTATTTATACCCCTCTATCTGTTCTGTTTCTTTGCCAGTTCGTCACAGTGTTTCAGTCTGTTTCGTTCCCGCCTGTTTCGTTCCCGCCTGTTTGTTGTTTGCTTGCTTGCTCTGGGTTTTTTTTTTTTTTTCTCTGCCTGTTGAATTGGATTTTGACCCCTTGCCTAGTGTTTTGGATTTTCTGTTTGTGGATTCTCTGGTTTTGACTCGGACTGTTCTGTTACTACGATTTTGGATATCCCTCAATAAACGCCTGGTTTGTCATCCCGGTCTGCGCCTGGGTCCTTCCACCTGAAAGCCTGACAGGTAGTCTCATTAATCAATACACATGATATATATTTCTGTTTAAGACCAATTTCTTTCCCTTTTTCCCATAAAAATATATTACAGTAATATGAGCACTCTGCCTTCCGGCTGGATAAACTAATAAATACAATGTTTTGAGCCAATGAGCTGAAACAATTAATATGCAGTGTTTACATAAACAAGGCAAGGGCAACAACTTACCACAATAATTTTCAGGCAACGTATTGAATTTTACTACCAAGGTGATTTTTCTGCAGGAAAAATAAACATTGACTGCAGGGAGAAAAAAGAAAAACAATTAAACAACATATTGGAAACACTTTAAAAAACTGAACTCTCCACCTTAGTGTGTAAAGAAAACAACTGCCAATTAGTACACTTATCAGCAGCCTTATCAGCAGTTCCTGAGGTCATACAACATTCAGACTGCTTGCTCGTGCTCGTCTGAGGCAGGCCAAATTAGGTGTTTTTAATCATTTGTTTTTTTTGATTATTTATTTACTGAGGTTGCTCTCATGAGCCCCCCACAGAACACAAGACATATGATTTACATCTGAAATCAACAGAGTGCATACATCCTGTGCCAAAAGTAAAAAAGAACGACAGATGACAGCATGCTCAATAATAGTCAATAAGGATAATTTCCTTTACAGAAAAAAATATATCCCCAGAGGATCACCAAAGGGCTTATAGTGAACTTCAACACAGCATCAAAACTAGTGCTTTGTAAAGAAGTGCAGCACATGAATGTAATGTGTGCTGAGTCATCCACACCTAGGTCACAACTTCCTAAGATATGCCTCAAGGGAAAAGGCCTAGATGCTTTACACAGATGGATATGCATATATGTATAAAGCCTTAATAAGTGTCGACAGTGATTGACTTACTGAGTATAGGAAGTTACTGTGGTAAGTGGCTGGTGTGCTTATGTAATGAGGTCTTAGAATATGAAAAACTTCAGATGCAATGCTGCGGGAACAAATATGGTACCAAGCCACATGGTGTTGTTATTGGTTAGTTGCCAGTGAAGTGGAACAGTGAGCAGTACCTGCATTGGCTTGTCCCATCTGAAAGCCTTTTCATTTAACATATTAAGAAATTGCCTTTTTTCCTAAGAACCCTTGGCTCAAATCTCCCGGACATCCCATGCCTCATGCCTGTCAGGCTGTTAACACCATCTCCTGGCAGTGGGCTGCATGGGGTGAAATCACCATGTGTAATTGGTGGCCGTGTATGGTGACTCCTACTACATGCACAGGTCATGTTCTTTTTGATACTCCACCGGTGGTTTGTCAGCAGAGATTAATTGGTTTCATTGCTCTGTTGCATCACACTCTGCACTGGCTGACATGAAACAGCTTTTGCTTCTCCAAAAAAACAAAAAAAAGGGACTCTAGAAAAGGCCTCTGCCTGACCTTGCGCTGCTAAATACTGTGGCGTGGTCAGGTTTGTCAGCCTCCCTAAAAAAACTTACTTACTAAAAAAATACACTGCTTTAGGCAATGCTTGCTGATTGGTGGAAAATAATGAGGTAGTAGGGGGCCATTGTTGTTTTTGGCTGGATGATGGAAAAGCACCTTGCCTCGGCTGCAGTCCTCTCATTAATTCCTAATTCAAAAGGAGACACAGATTTCCAGGAGTACTACCACTGAACTATGTTAATTTATCTTTAACGCAAATTCATTCCACCAGAGCAGAGCAGTTATTTTAATGAGGGAAGCAGGAGTGTTATATCAGTAACAAAATCCAGTCTGAGACTGGAAGGTGCGCCTGTGATCTCCTACATGTTTAATGTGACCCAATCCATCACTACGGTTTCATGAAATATTGACATGCTGGCTCCCATTTGTATTCCAGACAAAAACTTTGAACAGGAGGGTGGAGGTTAACTGTGACCAAGAAGCACTTTTCCAGCCATTGTCCCAAGGAACGTGAATGAGAAAACCAATGTCTCTTTTTAAGCTGTGGGTGATGCAACAGTCAACACAATGTTTTTATTTATTAAGGCATTCTTTGCATTGGATTTGAACAGAGTCACAGTGTGCAGGTAAGTGAGCACAGAAACGGCACTGGTATAAAACAGGGATAACATGAAGGACAGGTGCGCTTCAGCCTCCAGCTCCACTTTCACCATGCAGTCGCGAGAAGACACTGATCGCTGTTGTCAGTTCAGGCAGACAGATGAATTGGGTTTTGATAAATTCAACAGCAAACTGGCGCTGCAACTCACTGGTATAAACTACTTTTCTCAGACCTTCTATAGGCGAAAACCTCCAGTATCCTCCCTGGGCAATTAAGGCATGACCAAGGTGAGGCCTCACAGGGAACACGCCTCCCCCAGTGGCCTGCACACTGGTCCCAGGTCCAGATCCGCTCTGTTCAGCTTACAGCTTGTCCCGAGCATGACAATCAGTAGTGTGAGGAAAGCCACCTGATAGTGACAGTTCCCAAGGCATCCCCACACGTCAGTCTCTAAGCTACAGAATCTCAGCTGTGAGCATCTGTAACCTGGAGACATTTTTTGTGGTTCCATTAACTGTAACTTTGACAGCTGTCATGGAGTACAGATGACAAGATACAGAGGAACAAAGATGATTGTGAAAAAGGAGGCCTGTATTAATATGGAATGAACCTAGGGCCTGTTTTCAGGCTGATCGCTGTGCATGATTTTCTTACTTTCAGTAGCAACTTCGGGGCTAGCATCACCTTTGTGACATAGGAAATGCAATCCTCCAATAGACACGCACCCTAACAGCAAGCCCAAGTTTAGCTTAATTTCCCAGGAGGAAAAAAAGACCATCTCTAGAAATGTTTTAATATGTGCATAAACAGGAAGATCAGAGGCATTTACTCTCCCAAAACCTTTTCTTTTAAGAGTTACAGAGAAGGTGTCTAAAGTTAGGACAAATTCTGTGGTTCTGCTTTAAACATTTTTAGGACCTATGACTGTGAGCTAATGAGGCACAGCTGTTGGAGTGCATCTCTATCTCACCAAAATGGTGCCACCCAGATGAATCGTGCCACTCTTCTCCCCACTTCTCCATTTCGCCCATTCCTCCATAATTTACCATCATACATGAGCTCGATATCCACACAAAGGGGGTTGCTGGAACTCTAAAGGAGCTTCTGCTTGGTTAGCTCAGTCTGCACAGGCCTTTGATAAATAAGAAACTACAGACCTGTGCCAGATCAGAAGACTGACCAGTGAAGTAAACACCATTAGTTTTCACAAAAAGATGCACCGTTATAAATGCCATCATATTCCTATGGATAAGAGACATATTTTTGGCAGAGAATTTCTTTGGGGGGGAGCGGGGGCACAAAAGAATAAAGTGAAAAGCATGAAAGAAAAAAATAACTATATAACAACATACATTTTTCATCCAGCAATTCACGTCCTCTTCAATTTGCATTTATGTGAAGACTGTTGGGACTGTGCATTCTGATGCTGGGAACTCAGATACTCTAAACGCAGGAAAGGGGCGCAGAGGCTGAAGAACCATCCGGAATCATTCCAAACGAGCTGCAAGATGAAACAGCAGAGGGAAAACAAAGTGCACAGCAATCTTATGTACATTTAATGAATTCCAATATCTTTGGTAATTACTTCCTGGTGCTGAATGTGGACAGTTGTGAAAATGGGTTTCCTCGCGTAACATAGTTTGCATTCTATTTTGGACATGACAGCTGTCTTTTAAACACCAGATGAGAACATACTGTTGTACCTGGTCGGATTGGGAACCATTTTTTTTTAATGGGCCTGCAGTCTGGTTCCTCTGAAATGGGTATAAACAGATGTGCTCTTAATTAGAGATGATTAATATTTGTGAGAGAACACCAAAAAAAGCAGTACAAGGTCACTTGCAGTGGCTCCCTCAGGCTTTGTGTACACACAAAGCCTGAGGGAGCCACTGCAAGTGACAAATATTAATCATCTCTAATTAAGAGCACATCTGTTTATACCCATTTCAGAGGAATCAGACTGCAGGCCCATTTAAAAAAAATGGTTTCCAATCCGACCAGCATCAAGGCTGAAGCTTAGCATTCGATCATTGACAAATGATGTTTGTATGGGAGAAAATATTGTGAACACAATGTGTGGTACAACAGTATGTTCTCATCTGGTGTTTAAAAGACAGCTGTCATGTCCAAAATAGAATGCAAACTATGTTACGTGAGGAAACCCATTTTCACAACTGTCCACATTCAGCACCAGGAAGTAATTACCAAAGATATTGGAATTCATTAAATGTACATACAAAGTAAAGTAGAATTGTTCAATGACTCTTCAGGATTTAATAAGTTCTGTAAGTTGTATAAAATGCTTCCACATCTGAGACCAGTTCCAATGAAAGCTCCAGAACTTTGCGACACGGGTTGCTTGATGGCTTCTGATGCTGCATAACGTAGTCATAAATTAGAGGATGAAGTTACAAATGCACTGGGACCTTATATTCATCACATGTTTGAAATATTTTTTCCTTTAAATGCATTTCGTTTCATTAGGTGAAGCATGTCTGCTTATGAGGAGATTTTATCCAGATCAATGTTGATGTCAGTCAGGCTTCTGCACTTCCACCTTGCTCCTTTATATTTCCAGTGCACATAACCATCATTGTAGCGAGTGTACAAATGGTATGTCTGCGGCTCCAGAGAATCTAGAAATGTTCAGGGTTGGGAAAACAAAAAACAGTTCACCTCTTTCATGATTGAAGTGGTTTATATCTGTTGGAAGTTATTGCATTTCAAAGCACAGGCCTAGACACTGACAGTCTGAATGTTTATCCATCGGAATGCTTCAGAGAGTCAGTGACACTCCTCACGGCTGGCAACATGCTGCTTTCCCAGCAGCCCCCACTATCAGATATCAGAGTCTCTCCCACAATAGTACACACAGTGCTTCCCTTATCTCAAACAAACCCCCACAGGGCAGAGTGGCGTCCTGAACACTGCCTTCTGAATCAGCACTGCTTGCTGCGCGAAAGGCGCTGACATGCATGCTATGCACTTACAGCTCCATGAAGCCTGCTCTGAAGGATGAGTGCGGTAACTGACAGGCCTGATGCAGAGCACTTCTGCAAGACTAACGCATGAGGCCTGAGGAAACCTGGAAGTACTGGGAAACACCTTTCATGAGCAGAACCCATCTATCTCGTCAATGTATGCTGTAGCTCTGGTGAGCTGCACTGCAATGTATCCTACACCCCCCTGTCTACCACCCATTCATAATTTACACAATGTTGCTATTTCATAAACTATTCATGGGTTGCCATGATACACAGTATGTCTCATTTTGTGCATATTGTTCTGTTTCATGCACATATAACAGTCCATAGTATCCACAGTCCACAGTATGCAGATTTGGCAAGACACATGAAATGGTTTGGAGCCAAAAGGATTTCAAAATCAGATTTTTACGTATATAAAAATCACTGTGAGATGGGAACATACATGAATATTGTTGTGACCACAGTGCTAAGACAATCCAATAGGCCCTCTCTGTTTTCCAATAATCCAAATTCTACTGTTTCTCCAAGATGAAGCTCTTAGACGGACTATCTATCCACAAAGCTTTGTACAGGAATGAATCAGATCGAAACAGACATAAAATGTTTTCATTGTCTGGGTGGTATGATTTAATTAGGCAACACTAGAAAGCTAATATTTTATCTTGATGGAGGATTAAAATAATGAGAGGAAGGCAATCCCTGATTACTGTCAACCTGCACTAAGTAACCAATCCTTTACTTAATTGCATTCAATTGTTTGACTCTTAATGAACAATAGGGATTAAATATATTGAGCTGGATGATGTAGTCATAAAAAGTGTACACTTTCCCCTTAAGGCTCCCAGTCAAAACCGCTCTGCTGTTTTCTTAGAGTTTACTCTTGCTTTCCCCCAGCTCATGTGAGCTGCTCTGTTTATCCCAATCACTGTTGAGGACGTAATGACTGTTTGTCACTGTTTGTGTATTGGATGTGTTTGTGTCTTTGCTTATCACCAGCTCAGTTGCCGCTAAAGCAGCCTCTCCTCGCCAGCGGGGGATTCGGCAGATGTAATCAGGTTGTAAGGATTACATTGTTTAACTGTTTTTCACTCTTTCTCAAGCACCGTTTGAGGTGTGGGTGATTGCTGCCACCCACCGCCCCCGCATGTCCTGTTCTGGTATTACACCTCTTCATTCCTTTCTGATGGCTGCCCTATAAACACCAAATGAGAGTTATCCGCTGTGCTCACTTGCTGGGTCACTTCACTTCAGTATGGTATACCTTATTTACACCATATTTATTCACTTATAAATTATTTGGTAATTATATAGCCTATAATACCCTGTCTCTACAATACACCTTTCCCCAACTTAACACGCTCTGTCACTGTAATACACCTTTCCTCAGGCCCACACACCCCTGTCCCTATAATACACCTTCCTTCAGGCCCCCACCACCATCCCTACAATACACCTTTCCTCAGGCTCACACACACTCTGTACTTAAAATACAAATTCCACATGCTAAGAACAATCAAGGCTCCCAGATGAATATCTCCCCAACTCTCCAGTCCAATCATTATTTGTGCCTTTGCATCCACAGTCTATTTCCACCCTAACAGTCCATTCACTGAATGTCTCTGCCATGGCCTTGCAAACAGTTTTTTTCCTCCCTCAATATCCTCCATTGTCATCTGTGCCACTTCAGAAATGGATGTCAGTTTATTACAGAAATCAGATGATTTCAGTTTCGTGGTCATTTCACCCTCTCTCCTTTTCTCCCATTAATCCTATTGGTTTTGCCACTGAGAAGTGTTCTGTAAAAACAGAATAATCACTGGCTTATCTACCCCCCCAGAAAACATGTTCCAAGTGTCAACAGCCTTGCCCCCTGTTTCTTGTCCCCAGAGCTCATTGATCAGTGCTGTGGCTACTGCAGATTGAAAATTTACACAAGGAATATGAATACCACCTCCCCATCATGCCTTTCCTGCACTGACTCACCTTAATTTCTGTGGGCAACTGGTTCATTCTCCATGAGTTACACAAACACAATTATTGACCTGCTCATCTCAATTTGCAGATGTTCAGGTTATTGGGACCAAGAACGGACCACCTTGCTCTAACCCCTGCCTGTTCAAACCCTAATTTTCTCCTTATTGTCTACTTCAACCTCTCATGACCTGCTGCCTCAACCACATATTGCAGCATTGAAAACCTACCATAATTCCTATAGCAGGTCTTCCCTTGTCCCTCATTTGATACAACAGTCATTTAATATCCATTAGTAATTTATAATTCATTCATCTGTCTTGCTCACCATGAACTGCATGTTCAGACCTCTCCTATTAAAGTGGACCTTGGTGGCATGTGACATTTTCCAGAAACTTCTCTACGGACCACTCATGTCTTGTCACCACAAAACCCCTCAAAATCTCGGGGACCATAAAGGATTGGGTACTTAAAAACCCAGCACACCTCATGCAAGCTGCCCTTTCACAAGGAGCATCCTGTCAGCCTCCACCATCCATTCCAGAGTCTCAGGAACTTCCTCTTCCTGCCAGTATTTATTGGATATCTCACATGCTTGGAAATGGATAGTGCATTGCTCATATTTCACCCTTCCCTCCAACCACACACACGGACGAGAACTTCTGATCCATTAATCTTCAGCAATGTCATTATCAGTCTGTCCTCCAGGGGAGCAAAACCACCCAGCGAGAAAGAAGAGCTCTCAGCCTCTATTTAAAACTCAATCTCACATCCTCTGTGCTTTGCCCTTCCTCATGGTAACTGTTGATCTGGTGAAGGAGCGTAGGGGGAGGCTACAGCAGTGAGAAATAAGCTGGAAAGACTAAAGGTAAATTGCAACTGAGTCTTGAAGTGATTGAGTAAAGCAAATTGGAGTGTGTCTATATATACCCACAAAGCATGCTTTCAGATGGCTTACTAACATACTCAGTTGACTTTTAACCTTATTTGCTAGTTAGGTTGGTATCCTGAATCCTCACCCTAGTTACAAGAATAAATTTGTGGTACTAGAGGATTTGAGAAAAAAAAAACAAACATTTTAAATGGAACAGACCAAGCAGAATAAGATGATAAGGAAGAAAGGCCAAATTGGTCCAAGTTCAGAAATGTATTGTGTAACCTGTATCTGAATCTGGCATGTTCAAATGAGGCTTGGTGGTGAAGAAAGGAAATATTTCTAAGAACTGAGACCTCAGGGTCAACATGGTTGTTTCTGTAGGAATCCCTGTAAAAGGCTGTACACAGGTATGTGGTATGGCCCATGTGTGCACATTTTTGGGGGGTGACAAGCTTAATTCCTGGAGATGGGAGCTGTCCCCAGTCCTTTTCTTTACTTACACTGATGACTTGAGAAGCTCTGACAGTGACAGCATTGCTATGAAATCTGGTGATGTTGTGGCATTGGTGGACCTCACTAACAGCTCTGAGCTAAGATTTAGGTTTTTTTAAAGTGAATGTCACTAAAGCCGTTTTCACATATGAACTCCGGACAATGTCTGGAGAATCAGGTCCGGACATTGTCCAGAGTTGCCTTTCCACACTTGTAGCACACAACAGGAGATTGTCCGTGTCAGATGCATTCTCACCTACTGGAAATACTCGGTTTGGCTGAGGCGAGGGGTGGTGCCTGGGTAGAGCATGCAGGAGGCAGGACGTGATGCAAAAAGTACGCTGCAGAAATCGCAGTGGCTGTATTTGAAACCGCCTACTGCATACTGTGTACTGCGTACTACACAAGTATATACTGTATACTGCATGCTATTTTTCAGTGTAGTACCCAGTATGTGACCATTAATGATTACATTTGTAGTATGTTACATTGTTGCATGAAATCATTGCGAGTTTAGAAACATCCAGATTTCCTCGTGGTATTTCCCAGTTAGACGCCACTTGCATTCTCACGAGTGAAAAGTATTGACGAGTTCACGAAAAGTATTCACAAGTTGAAGTACTTTCATATTTTTTCTTTTCAATGTCTTGCCTTTTGGTGGTTCGGGCACATAATGTGGCACGGAGGAGGAGAAGGCGAACATAGCTATTGTACTTTTGGGTAGCCTATAAAAAAATCACAAATAGCCATCCAAATGGTGCTACCGGTACACACAATTTATTATTAATTATACATTTATTATAACAGGAAGGTAAGTTTTTGTTGTTCACTATGTAATGTTAGGTCACCAGTTCACCTACCTCACTATATCTACCACTATTACTTAGCAACAGCTTTGCTAGCTACTAACCAGGTAATACACTAACCAAAGTTATTAATCATTGTAAGAGACAAGTTTTGGCAGTATAGCTATAGCTAACTATCTCTTTAACGATCATTGGACTCAAAATAACATGTATTTGGTCGTATCTGCAATATCAACGAAAGAGTGGAAAGCAATATACAGGCAAGCAGAAAAGAGTATGAAGCAGATATTTGTATTCTTCCAGTTTCGCGCCAGTCGCATGATAGAAACGTCATCAACACGCCCACTTGCTCACTGTGAATTCTCCGGACAATGACCTGCTCTATTCACACACGGACTCAATTGGACATTACACGGACTTTGTACTAGGGAGCTGGCAGGGTAGAGTCTGTTTAATGTCCGGTCCAACAGATTCAGACATTTGCGTTCTCACATACAGCTCCTCTGGGTAATGTCTAGATGAGTTCAGGGTTGCAGTGCATGTCTGAAAGTGGCTTAAGACTAAGGTGCTACTTATTAACTCTTGGAAACAACAGGGAGGTGGTTGACAGTGAGGTGGTTGAGAGGGTCCACAGTTTTAAGAAGCTTCAAACAATTATTGCTGACTGTCAGCAAGTAAATACAGTACATCTACAGGAAGTGCCAAAAATGACCTTTACTGTTATGTAGGCTAAGGCAGCTGAATGTTCACCCAAACATTATTGATACTCTGTACATGAGTCATAAAGTGAGTGTCATGACCTGGTGTGTCATTAGCCTGGTGTGGTGGACTCCATAAGCATTAAGAGCCAAAGCTGAGAGACTGTAAACGTAGCACCTGATCTCTGTGGGCTTCATGGCTCTGGGGTCATATGGAACACGTGGACAAAAAACCTGACATATACCACATGCAGCCCGAACCAGTTCTTTGAAATGCTGCCCTCAGGAGGATTTAAAGCAACAAAAGCAACAAATGTGTGGTATTTTGTGTCACTAATACAATACTGTTTCAACAGGTATGATGTGAGTTACTTACCTGTCTATGAACTAATTCTGATTTCAACAATGAACTCTACACTTTCACCCCAGTTACCAAGACTACATGTTAAAAAGATGCTGCACTTACATCTATAGTCCCTAGAGAGGATTGTGGTAAGAAGACATCAGTGTCCTGATGTCCAACAACCAAAAGACCCATATCAGTTCCCATTAAAACAAAATAACAGTGCATATCATTTTTCAGCACCAGAGGCTTATGCTTGGCTCATGCTTATTAATCATTTAGTATGACACAGCTTCACATCCTCATTCAAAATGGAGAAAGGTGAAGGGAAACACATACAGAATTATAAGGTAACAGTCCTTCTTAATAAACAGAATACAGCGGGTGTGAGTTGACTGTACACTCTGCTCATTCAACAATCAGTATGGGAGCCCCACAGGGTTGAATCAGTTCTCCAATCCTTTTTACATTAAACACAAATGATTGTGTTAGTAGCCATCCAAACAACTGTGTGATTACATTTTCAGATGTTACTACCAATCTAAGTTTACTTCATGATGGCTCAGTTATGTCTTGTTATACGTCAGAGGTTCAGAAGTTTGAGCTGTGGTGTGAAGAGCACCACTGAGAAAAATGCAGAAGATTATTTTCGAGTTTATTGACTGGAAGGACTAATATATGTATACATATAAACAAATATGATCAGAATGAAGGAAACATATTACTAACAGGATACCTGCTTATCCCTACCTTGTACAGCAATAAACTTAGAATAGACTAGCACAGACTGTAATGAATGCTAGAAATGGCAGTGGCAGAGGTAACATTACAGTCTGTTATCCATCTGGAAATAGACATACTACTTAAATTAGATTAGGTGAGTAAGGGTGCAAAATGACTAAAGTGCAATGCAATTTGTCCTCGGGGACTAACATATAACTAACATGCCAGGAGTACAGCCTTGAATAAATATATGAAAAAAAAAACTGAGCACTGTACGCAGAATGAGAATCATTGCTAAGGATTAATTTGATACAATATAGCTGGGGCAAAAACATCTGAAGTTCAGAAGAACTGACCCAAATTAGAATCAATCTGGAAAACAACATATTTTTATGGATTGCTTGCTGCTGCCATTACACATTTTTGAGAGCTTTTTAATGTAACTCATGTTGGTATTCCTTGCAACAAGATAAGCAGACTACACAGAATTTATTTTGTGAACACTTTGTTCCAGCATATAGCCACAACCCGATCAGCTGTCACTGAACTAATTTATCAGTCACTATGGAGAGTGGATCTTCCAGGTAATTTTAGCAGTAATCGCCTTCTGTTAGTTCAGGAAATGCTGAAAAGTGTGCTCTCTTGAACAATCATTTTGCTGTGATATTAACAGTCCAAAAACACATTTACATTTACATTTGATGCAGTGTACATTTGCTTTATCAAAACCACCAGTGCTAAGTGCTACTATTTGCAGATCCACTCTTCACTGAATTGTATGGATTCAAACACTTAAATGATTATGTAGACCTTGATAAGTTCATTTATTGTTCCTTATGGACAAAGTTGTAAAATGACTCCTTATATCACCCTCACCTGGTCTTCCCTTCTTCTCCACTGTCTTTGCCCTCACAGCCATCTCACAAAACAACCACCTGCCCACTGGGTCCGATCCCCTCTCTACTCTCAATGGTATCCTCCCCTAATCTGCTCTCCCTCATCTCCTCCCTCTTCATACTTCCCATACTGCTGACTGCTCTACAGCTGCTTTCGTACAAATGCCGACTGCACTTTCTGGAGAGAAAAAAATTTAAAAAGACCCATGTAAGACTCTTCTGTTGTTCAGAACTCTTGCAATGTCAATCTTCTCACCATTTCCTCAAAAACATGTTTAAGTAAGTCTACAGTACCCTTTCTCAGAACAGTATCCCTACAAGGAAGACTCAGTGTAGAACCACTCCAGAGACCACTGGGAGACAACTATTCTCTCTCTACAGTTATGGTTCAGCTCCTTTGTGAAGGTACAAAAAGTTATTTGAGGTTTTGTCCATTTCAAGATTACTCAAAATGATATTCCACTATGAGTAGCACAAGAGTACACAGATGGAAACTAAAGCAAAGGTAAGTTTCACACTGACATTAGGAAATATTTTTTGTTTTACTATTTTTTAACTGTGTGGAATAGCTTACCAGGATTTGCAGTAGAAGCAGAGACCCCTACAGTGTTCAGCCTTGATAGTCCAACCAGTGAGAGTCCTTAACCAGTGGATAGCCCTAGGTATACTCTAGACTGCAGACAGGATGAAGAGTCTAATTGGGATGAATGGCCTGCGTAACAGCCAATAATGTAATAATTCTGGATAAGGTAATACAGTTTGCATTTTTATGTGATAAAGCCGGATATTGTAATGTAATAATGTATTAAACTCAATGAATAATGTGATAATGTAATAGCTTAGCTTGTCTTTATGTTGTCTTGTTCATTTTAAGTATCACATGCACCCACTCAACCACACACCAACCCTCACACACACACACAAATACACACTCACCTGCAGGGGCGTCTCTACATTAGGGGCCGGTGGGGCCTCGCCCCACCACTAGATGGCGGTATTGGGTTATTTCATTGAGTTTCTTATTTCTCAGGCACAGCAGTTCAATGAAAAAAATTCATTTTGAATAACTCAACCTTTGATAGATATTATCCATAATATCTCTTTTAAAATGCACTCAAAGAAATAAAAATTGTTTGTGCAATGTACTGTACCCTAAGGCGCTTGAATCGCTGGCAAGTATCTGTCAGTGGGGCCGGCCCCACGACCCATGGCCCTGACAGTATGACAGGGAACCCCTTCTGTGCATGCCATAACGGATTTTCTATGTTGATCTGTGGGGCCCGATTGTCTCGGCCCCACGTTTGGTAACGCCCACATAAAGGTCAAGTGCAGGCTGCAGAAATCATAGCTATGTGTCAATTGGCTAGCTAGCTGTAGATCTTCTCCTACGTGTCAATTTCAGTTACACGTATTCTCCCCTACATGCTCCGATCACGCCCACAGTGCTTAACTTCAGAATGAAGGTGGGCTCATGAAAGAGGCGTGATTTATTTAAAATAGAAGTAGGCTGAGTCACAACCTTGTTTATTTTGGCTGTCAGGAAAACGTGGAACGTGGACTTACGCATTACCATGTGAATGTCATTGAAATCCATTCAAACCATAAACCAGACTCTGATTTTGAAAGTAAATGCAAAGGGAGGTCTTTCCCGAAGAGCTGTATTATGAATCGCCTCAAAGGAAAGCATTTGTTTCTATGTATGACATAAACCCAAAAATAAAGTAAATATACCAAACGACACATATGCTGGGCCTATGTGTAAAGACATGTTTGACGTGTGGAGATTTTAGAGATTTTGGAGAACTTATCTTTTATGCTACTCATAGTTTTCAGTTAGCATTTGCTAATGTTAAAGTGCTGTTTCATCCAAGCTAAAATTAGCTAGAATTTTTCCAATCTAGTTTTCTAATTGCACCGGTTTTAGCATACGCGCTAAACAGCTCATCACACTGGTGTGACTGTATGCATGAAAGGGTTAATAAAAACACACTATTGAGGAAAAGGTGCAACTAAATGCATGTTCCAATGTCCACGCTTGAACTCATGCTGAGTAGTCTATTATTAAAAATTCATTAGTAATCACTCATCATGACTCTTCCAAAGTACTCTCTATTAGCTGAATTGATTGATGAATGGGTAACGCTCTTTATATGCTATTTATACTCATCTTAATTGATATTTCTGTTTTATTCTAATTGAACTAATTATTTACCAGGCTTCACAACACCATGTGATGTAAAATGTTTTTTTTCTTTGTGTTTAACAATGTAATATAGGGTTACAAGAAATGTTATTGTAGTTTAAAAATAATGACACACAAATATCGTAAATTTTGAACTTTTTTGTACATGTATAATAATGTTAAAAGTAGGCCTGCTGTCGACTTAAAAGGCAATATGGTGTTTCGCCATGTAGTGGCGCTTGACTTACTACAGCCCTCAGAAGCTTGTAGCTGAAAAGCTAAGTCAAGGGTAGAATACACGTAAATGGTCTTTACATATGAAACGCCCAGATTTTGGGGTTGCTCCGCCCCAAGCATGTAACTGCCTTCATGGCACGCAATTCATAGACTTAAGTCAAGGGGAGAATACGCATAGGCTGAAAAGTGCATAGCTGCGCGCTTTTTTCGACTTACGTGCAGTAGTTATTCCAGTCACTGTTACACTGACAATGTTAACCTCTGCTAACCATTCCGATTCACAGGTCTGCACACAATTTATCACATGCCTGCCTGGATTGTATACAAAAAAATAACTGATCTCTATTTCATCTGAACATGCCTAGCAGACTGTTAGCACATAGATTTATGGTGGATCTGTGCAGACCCAGTTAAGGAATGGACACCTGTGAGTGAGGAATGTTTAAATTATACTTCGCTATTTGCACAGTAATCATTCTATGAAACACCAAGATCCTTTGCCTTTTCCATGATGTGTCTGGGATATCTTACATGTTTAATGCTAGCGCTATTTCATAAACTATCAACATGTTGCTTCTTGTTTGTGCTCTAGGGGATTCTGATCAAAGGTTAAGGTGAAAAGTGATCTTTTCAGCAAACATCTGAGGTACAGGTAGAGAACCAGGCTTCTAATGACTTGCCAATCAATCTGTAACTTTTTATTTCTTGTTACATCAAATCTTTCCAAAAGGTACAAAACCTACAGCCTATTCAGATAATATAAATGTGTGCAAAGTATACATATAAACAATAACAACATATTATGATTGATTTATGATTTGGGTAGAGGTAATGAGTGAGAGAAGAAATATGCAGGGAGAAGGGGAGAAGGAGCAAGAAGAGAGAGGACTTAGGAGATCCTCCAGGTTTTTAGCAATAGAGATATATTTGAAAAGAGAGAGACATAAAGGCTTTCACAGAAGGGAACATATCTTGGAAAAGATGACTATATACAAGGCCATGGAGACAAGTGGCCGGTGCATTAATCTTAACTCAAGTATACTGTTAGAGATCTGATTTAGGAAGAGGTGTGAGCAGCATCAGTCTTACTGCTATGAAAATTCCTTTTTTTTGGCTTACGTTTGTGTTGTTTAACCGGATGATCAATTTCATTCAGGCACTGCGGTTCATCATTTAGAATTGCCTACCTGTCCACTGAGGGTGTCTCGCTGGTTAACTAAATCTCAAGACTTAACCGGTGCATCTGCAAAAACGTTGGCTGTAAAAACAACAGGGTCATTTTTGAAGGAGTGTTCAGTCGATGTTTCCCACCTTCTATTTTTTGGGGTGGGGAGCGAGGGAGGGATGTCTCTGAATTGTGACAGTGTTTCGCCTCTCACTGGCGCTCAGTGAGAAGAATTGATGAGGAAGATGATGTACATCAGTCACATCTGAGCGATTCCTGTCTGGGCTGGATTCACTTCACAGATTTAGGGAGGAAAGGCCATTTTTTTCAGCCATTCTTTTTTGAACACGGGATTCAGCAATGCTTCGGCAACAGACACTTTGAATAATTTCAAGTTGTGATATCTATAAATTATATTTTAATTTAATTCCTGATCTGCACGAAGCTAACACCAATATGAAAAAGTCTGGGCGAATAAGTCATGGATCTTAAAGACACATTAATTTTACAGTTCAGATGCACTGGTTGAAGCCGATTTCAATACATTTTCAATAGGAATATTGAACATAAATGAATATGAATTTAGGTTCAATTAAAACAAATACCAGTAACAGTGTTGCACAACAGCTCTTTACAATTATATTTTTTAAAAAATGCAATAAATTGTTTTGGCTGATGAAAAATCCAGTTAGCTGGTGATTTTTTTTTTTTTTCAAAAAAGTTAATGTCAAACCCCGTAATAACCTCTGATGTGTTTTGATCTGTTGTAGATTTACTAACAGGGCATGTGTACTCCAAAAGTGACAGTTTATCCACAATTAATCTGTACGACAAATTATTTGAGAAAATGATTATCTGGAGTGTGTATTCAGGTGTTTTAACCATGCACAAGGTCCTTATAAGTCAATCCACAATCTATTTGGAAAGGAAATTAATGCCAGTACTGAAAAGGCTGCAAGTGAACAATTACAGAGTACATTGTATACCAGCATCTAGGGCCTCAGTGTTTATTTCCCACAATCCTTAGGGGCTGTGTGTGACCCCTCCTTAGTTTTTTCATTGTTCAACACATTGGGTTGTGCTTTTGTGTGTTTCCCCCCACTCCTCTTCACCTAGTGTGTCCTCCTGCATGGCTGGTCTTCAGATTGTGTTTTGTACTGCATGTGTGGGCCTTGCTAACCATTCATCCTGTCTCTGAGCCTGTTTTGCTTGAACCTGGACACAAATGCTTATGGGATATGTGGTCTTTAATGAAGAGAAAAGTAATCTCCCAAATGAAATTCCCCTGATTTAATCTCCTTCTGTATGGAGGTCATGACAAGATCTTGGGTCCTGTTGAAATGAATCATTTCATTTGTCATTTACAATATTCATAAATATTGAGAAGACTGTCAGATGTCCATTATTTGTTACAGCACAGGCCTTTATGGCTATAGTTTTTCACCTGGGACCGTCAGAGGAAAAGGCTTGGCTCCATCCCAAGGCTGGCGCTATGGGGGTGATTAGGGGTGCATTGCACCCCCAGACAGACCTCAGTGCACCCCCAGTTGTCTCCTTATGTCCTGATGTCTACATGGTATTTATTGTTTTTTTGAAAATATTATGTTTTGTGCCCCCCATGGATTGAAAGTACACCCCTCAGTATTTTCTCCGGGCACCGAGCCTGCTCCATCCAGTCATTAGGGGGTATAGTTGTCTTCATTCTCCTTTATGCAGACAGGCAGGCTGTCACCCGCAGTGACAGAAGAGCCAAGTTCGGCTGTCTGCAGCGTGTTCGGTTGTCTCTGCAGCACGTTCAGTCATCTCTGCAGCATGTTCGGTCATGTCTGCAGTGTGTTGGGTTGTCTCTGCAGTGTGTTTGGTCATGAGGGAAGCAGCCACTTCGCATTAGATTAGAAATTAATTCTGTGGTTCAGGCTGAGTGCGTTTCAATTTTGGGGGGCTTCATTATTGATCCAAGGGACAGAGATAGCTTCACAGAAACTCCTTTTATTCCGATTGATGAATTGAGCAGGTATCCCCATTGTGGCTGGGCTGCAGTTGCCAAGGTGAGTGCATTGTAATGCAAATTAGACAGAAATAAAAACATCTGCTCATGCAAATATTTGAAAGCATTTTATTCAACAGTGACAGATTCAGCCTTAGGAGACAAATGTGCACATGCATTTATGGTAGCATATTTTCCTGTTTGTCTTATATTTAAGAGTAACAAGCAGCATGTTACTGATCTTACTGATCTCACTCTGAAATTAATAAGACAGAAGCTGCTGGCCAGTTGCCTACCTTGAAGATTCATAGAAAAAACTCATTACAGCTACCGTTGATGCTTTTTTCACCATCACTCTTATGTCATTATCGACTGTCTCTTCAACACAAGATGTAATTATTTCTGTGTGGATTTATTTCACTCTAATAAATACTGGAAATGTCTCACTGAAACACGGCAACTATATCTAAACATTGTTTGCTACCAGTAATTACTGGTCGCAGGTTATTCTGAGGACAATCATAAACACTACTGTGCAAAGGGCCCACATATTTGGCATTTTTACACTCTGATACATTTCCCACTCTGAACGTTTTTGTACTTATTTTAGGCTTTCAGTTTTGCTCCCCTTTCATGGACAGAGATCACTAAAGCACACCCTATAAATCCTGTTTCCGAGAGTGACCTTCATAATGTAGACATGATAAACGATTCCTGTACCTACCGCCAGTTCATTTGTCAACTTAATGCTTTTGTTCTCTAAGAACATTACCCTAAGTGTTGCTTGTCGGGATTAATTATAACAAGCAACAAAATACAATTAATTACAGTTATATTAGCTCTAAATAACTTTGGAATGCATGTGGAAAGAACATTTGATAACTAGAGGTCGCAAGCTACCTCAAATGCTTCCAAGCCCCAAAGGTGCAATAAGATATGTAACTGTATAGATATATAATTAAACAAACTGAGTTTTCTTTCTGCACAGCATGATTCCATAATCACATTAACACCTTCAGTGCTTTCAAAACAAATTAAACAGCACAATTCTATGACATTTAATCTATGACGTTTAATCACAGCTAAGTTCTGTTTAAAAGTTACACAAATTTAAATGTTGTGTCTTAATAATCATCTTGTTGCAATACCAAGTTACGTGCAGATTCTGCATAAGGAGGACTGTTGATACATGGCACACAGACTACTTCCTTGCAATACATTTTACCATATCAAATATGGTATGTTTTGTTTTAAAGTTTCAGAAGTAGAATATCACCAAGCTATCTAGCAACCTAGCAACGCTTTCATATATTAAACTACACTACAGAAGGCATGCCGGTTAGGGTGAATAAAGCAAAAAGAGTACAACATCGTGCTTACGATATCATGAATATCAGGTTACGGAGACTCTCAACTGTGAACAAGGCGCTCCTTCGGTAATGCATACACTTCCTTCTTTGAATACGTTCTTCCATAACAAACACGCTTCGGTTTTCGAAAAGTAATTCATAAATGTATTCACAATATTAGCAAACCAGCCAACAGCCTTTGATATTAAACTACATTATGAAACATTTTCATTGCAGTGAATAACGCAAGAAACTTTGGAAACATACTATCTTGCTTAAGCCTATTTAATTCATCCGTACTGGCAAGGTATACGGTGAAAATCAAAATGTTCTAATGTAGCGTTTCTGCTTTTTCCAACGATAAACAGAATTTAACACAAGATCAGATGCAGCTGAATTAATGTAATTCCAGTGATGAACAGAATCTAGTTTGCTAGTGAACAACGTTTTCATTTACAGATACAACACGCATTATTTCATAGTGACAGTCATAACAAGATTCGTTCAAACAGACCTAAACAAGCGCGCTTTGGTTTTACAAAAGTAGCGAGGACACCATTCGTGTAGCGCTGTTAAAACGCTACACGACGAATATTGAAAAGAACAACGTAATCCTTCGTAAACTCAGCTAGCCAGCTAAGTTTGAGATGTAAATTCTAAGTACACACGAATGTAAACTAGGGGAGCACGGGGCACAACCTAACACATTTTGGTTTTTGCGAAATAATTTTAAAAATGTTTAAGTTGGAATAATCATGTTTTTATACAAGCAACATATACATCTCTGCTACAAACCAACACTTGAACTTTGTTTCTAGCACCTACTGTTCATGTACAATTCCACCGAAAATGACGGGAGGTGCAATGTAACAACTTACCCCATGGGTGGGGTTAATTGTAACAGACAGAGGGTTAGTTGTAACACTTGCTAGAAAAGTCTGATAAATTAGTGCAAACAAAGTTAATTCAATATAATTCTATAGGCCTACTGTATGAAACAAACATAGGCCTATTTTCTAACCATACTGCATAATATACTATATATTATCTATCTATATGACAGACAGACAGATCAATCGATAGATACACACACGTCAAATTATGTATGAATACTGACATGAGACTCCCTTATCTGTTTTTCTTATTCGATGTCTCATTCTGTGAATAAAAAGTTACATGAAATTAGTTCTTTTTATTTTATATGTGAGATAAATAGCTTCTTGTCATTGTTCACGGAAGGTGCCTTAGTTGTAACGCCGTGTAACAACTAACCCCGCAGTATGGAGGCTGTACTTAAGCCTAGCTAGTACTTGCTGTGAGCTCGTCACATGTTTCAAAACGGTGCTACATTATAGGCAACAAGATGGTGATTAAAGTAGGCCTAATATAAGGTTGGATTTTGTGATTTGCACACACAGTTCAGTAACTGAAAAACACTTGTGATGAAAAAAATTACTTCCATGCCCTGAAAACACTCTTTGGCACAGATTTCTTCAAAACGCTGACAAATCTTTCTGAATTTTCGCGGGAGACCGCGGCTAGGAAATGTGGTAATGTGGCCAGAAGCACGCGCTGCTAGACCTTGTATATAACATAAAAAGTCCGTGTTACATTTTGCCCCGCGTTAGGTTGTTCCCCGCACTCCCCTATTAGCCAGCTGGCGATGTTAAACGCTACACGATGAGTATTGAAAAGAACACTGAAATCGTTCGTAAAGTGCAGGCACATTACTTAGCTAGCTCGCTAGACGGGCACAGAATGATAATACAATAATGAGATGATTGCAGACACAAAGATGACAACATATTCACCGTCCTACCAAGATACACAAGTCAGCCATCTAGCTAGCTCAGATGCTACGCGATGATGTTAAGAATCACAACGTGTATTGAGGAGAAGAGTTTAATAGTTCGTAAAGTGCATGGACATTAACTTAGCTAGCTCCCTAGATGAGCAGGAAACACCCTCATATTAAACTACATCATGAAATATTTTCATTGCAGTGAATAACGCAAGAAACTTTGGAAACATAGTATCTTGCTTAGCCTATTTAATTCAACTGTACTGGCAAAGTGCCAGAGTGACGAATGGAATCTAGCTTGCTACTCAACTAGGTTTTAATGTACAGATACAACACGCATTGTTTTATAGTGACAGTCATAACAAGATTCGTTCAAACAGACCTAAACAATCGCGCTTTGGTTTGACAAAAGTAGCTGGGACAACGCAGTGATGTTAAAATGCTACACAACGAGTACTGAAAACAACAACGTAATCATTCGTAAATGTAGTGTGCTAGCTAAGTTTGATAAGTAAATTCTATGTACACACGTATTTACAATGTTAGCAAGCTACTTAGCAACCTTGCTACACGAGTATTGAAAAGAACAACGTAATCTTTCATAAAGTGCACGGACATTCACTTACCTAGCTCACTAGATGAATTTTCGTTCATTTCATTGTCCTAACAAGATACAGCAGTTAAAATAATGTATTTGTTTATACACTAGTTAGCTAGCAAGGTAGCGCAATGAGTCGGCGAAAACGCTACGCGAGCATTGAAAAGAACAATGAAATTGTTCGTAAAGTGCAGGCACATTAACTTAGCTAGCTCCCTAGATGAGCAGGAAACACCCTCATATTAAACTACATCATGAAACATTTTCATTGCAGTGAATAATGCGAGAAACTTTGCAACATAGTATCTTGCGTAGCCTATGTAATTCAACCGTACTGGCAAAGTGCCAGAGTGATGAACGGAATCTAGCTTGCTACTCAACTAGGTTTTAATGTACAGATACAACACGCATTATTTCATAGTGACAGTCATAACAAGATTCGTTGAAACAGACCTAAACAAGCCCAGCAAACATGCCTCTTTGGGGCCCGTGTGGGACCACTGCGGGCAGAAACTTGGGGCCCACTGTGGGCAGCCCACTGTGGGCCCCATTACCGGCATGAAATGCGGGACACGTGTGGGCCTCACACTAAGGGGCAATGGTGGGGCCCCAGTGGGATGGCCCAGAGTGTGGGCTGAGTGTGGGCTGCCCACACTAAGCAGAGTGGGCCCCCAGTGGGACCCATTGTGGGCCCACAGCATGCCCATAGTATGCCCACACTTTGGGCTGGGAGCAGTGGCTCTACACATGCCCCATAGTGCTCCATGTGGGCTCAGTATGCTAGTGAGTATACTCTGGGCTCACATATCTTCAGTGTACCCGTGTACTTTGTGGTACTTAACAATACAACAACATTACTTAATTATGCTTAGAATAATTGCATTTGTTGAACGTAGTAGTAATCAACTAAAAAATAAACTAAAAGTCATATATGTTTCAAATACATTTATTTACAGCCAGCTTAAACAAAAAAATGAAGAAAATATATATTATATGAAAAAAATTAAATATTGAAAATTGGAAACAATTGGAACTGAAAACAAAACGATATACTGAGCGAAATGCTTTTATAAAACAGAACAACAAACATGGAAACACATTCGAACACAATAAACATTAAATCTAAAAAAACAAACATTAAATCGCTTCTATTTGCTCCTTCTGCTCCTTCCTCCATCTCTGTCTCTGGCATTGCAGAGCCATGTTTTGATCGCAGCTTCCACCTCGGATGCTGTGGCCCGGCTGCTTTTTGTCACAGCATCTAGAGAAAACAATTGAAATGTAAGTGCAAAGTATGAGTTAGCCACAGGTGGAGCCTTTAAACTAGCCTGGGAGCAGAAGTTAAGTTCGAGGTAGAAGTTAGATTACAATTAATAAATTAGCATAATTTAGCTAATCTGTTTTATAATCAGAAACACAAAAATTGTCATAAAATATTCTCATTTGGCCTTAATAATTAAATTCAAACTTTTGATTTTGTTCCCCTTCTAGGGTCTTGTTGCATATGAACATTACATACTGTACCTATGACTGCTCTGCACACCAGCATATCCCCGAAAGCCAACTTCTGGCCAGAGCCCCGCCAGCACAGTTGTTGGGCCAGTGGGGTGGTTAGCAGGCAGACAAGGATCCGCCTTGTGTTGGCAGATGTGTTGGGACCGCCAACTGTTGCCAGATACTTGGCCTAAACAGAGGTGGTAATACATTAGTGTATTGGCAAGACAGCAACAAACTGTAATGGAAAATGTAATGAACTTGTGATCATAGAATATGGTATTTTTGGAAACCTAATGTACCACTTCACAGTAGCAGGCCTCCTCCTTAAGCATGGTTTCCACCTTGCTGAGGTCCTGCATATTGCCCATAGGCAGATGTATGCCCTCTGGTAGGACGGCAGCTGGAGAGGTGCGACTTGTGAGGGACATTAAGAGCTGCTTGATAACAGCCACCTCTTCTTTTAGGTGTTCCAGCTGGCTTATTATGTGCCTTTCTGTTGCTGTTGACACAGTAAGTTATAACATGTTATATATAAAACCCCACTGTGTTATCACAGTAATAAGAAGCAACAATAGCATTTACTATTGCAATTTACAAATACATAAATAAATCTGAGACTTGCAGGTGCCAAGAGAGAAAGACAGACAGAGAGAGAATATAATCTTTTGGAAAAATGTAACATAAAAACGCATGTAATAAACACATTATAATCGCAGATAATAACATAAAAACATATGAGTGCTAACTATTCACAATTCATTTACAGTTTTGTGAATTTTATTTCATTTGTGTAATTTGT
The DNA here is from genome assembly GCA_019176425.1 of Megalops atlanticus. NCBI lineage: Eukaryota > Metazoa > Chordata > Actinopteri > Elopiformes > Megalopidae > Megalops > Megalops atlanticus. Next base: position 25,236,154 of record CM032896.1, read on the forward strand.
TTACTTTAACTTGTGAGACTAATTCAACAATATCAAATCTGTTACAGTGAATACTCCAGTAGGCTTGAAGCACGGTTGCACTTTAGCTTTGCTGAATACTCCTGTAGGCTTGAAGAACTGTTGCACTTTAGCTTTGCTGAATACTCCTGTAGGCTTGAAGCACGGTTGCACTTTATTATACTGATGTATGTTCATGACATATGTGTGGATGCCATAGCTCACTATTAGCTTTAATGTGCTAACTCTGGCACTATTGCACTTTACTGGATACTCTAGCTTATAAGATACTTCATTGTGACACAGGACATGTATTTTCATTTTGAGATCTAATCTGCCTCTCTTTGTATGCTTTTATTACTCTAATCTGTGATTAAATAAAAGTTGAGTACTTTTGATATAAATTTGTGTCTCACCGCCTACCTTTAAGAGGCCCAGAACCCACTGTTGGGAATTTTCTCCCTTCGTGGAACCAAGTCGGGACCGGCGAAGTAACACACTGATGACCACTTTTCAATTGAAAAGCTTTATTTTGATGCGCAAAGGGAGACTCGCGTGGGAGCACAGTGACAGTGCGTTCCGACCGAGATCTTCGACATAATGGATACACATGAGGGTTTAAGTACCTTGTCCATGGTATAACCAAATGGCAGGTGTGAACATTCCCATCGGGGAGTGCATATCACACCTCGATGTCCTGGGGACACCCACTGGGTCAGTTACCGGGGACATCCCTTTGAACCCTATGTGTGACTGGTTATCTCTAACAGACAAAAGGCTATTGCAGAGTGTGTGTGTGGGAACGTAAATACAAAATGTAGTTCAAACAAAAAGCAATTTAAATAGAATATAACTGATTCAAACCTATCACCACTAATAACAGTAATCAAAGTTACAACAAGAAAGCCTAAAACCAATGCTTAAAAGTAATTGTCTGCCTTCAGGAGTGGAGTGGTGGAGTTGGTGGAGCAGGTGGGGCTGGTGCAGCTGGTGGAACTGGTGCAGCTGGTGGAGATGGTGGGATTGGAGTGGAGCGCTTCTGAGGTGGTCGGCCTATGTCGTCTTCTGAAGAAGACTGGTACTCTGTGTACCTTGAGTTTTGTCTAATGTAAATAAAATTAAATAAAATGTTATAAAATTTTAGAATAATGAAATATCTTAATTATGCATGTAAGTGATTGTAAAAGAGTTGTAAGTACAATGTTATTTAGTATTTAGAAACTCACTGCTTTAATCGATTGAACCTTCCCAGCATGCTGTCACTTTCGGAATTGAGACAATTAGTCATCTCAGCCTTTTTGGCTTTCCTTCTGGCTCTCTCATAATCCGCTATAGAAGAAGAAAAATAAGCAGTTTCAGGGTTGTTGGTTTTGGTTAGGGATAGGGTTAGGCTTAGGCAAGATTTTCTGTGGCCCCACATGGGGGTGCCACTGCATACCTAATTTAAGTTATGGAAAGGGTACAAAATGAGTTTGTAAGAAATGGCATTGGCACTGCTTCAAAAAGGTACTGCTGCAGTGAGAGCAGAAAATGTAACAGCAACATTATCTAAAAGACTTACGTGTTTTGTACAGTTGTAGGGCAATTTGCAGGACCAAATCTCCTGCAAACCCCCCCAACAGAGTGCAAGTATTTACCTTTGGGCTCGCAGGAGGCCAGGAGGGTGCAATCAATACCTGGATATCTCAGTTACCTTGCAACACCCATCAAACGTGACTATTAAGCAACTCAACCGGGGGGTAGCGGCAATCCAACCCATGTCGCTAATCTCTGGTCAGCAGGTCACGCTAAGGGCAGCTGCATCCTGGACTCTAGACTCTGTCTGCTGCCAGGCAACCTAAAGCACAGCCATCTTCAGGACTCTGTTCATCTCTTGGCAAAAGTATAGAATATGGCCATTCTCATGTGCAACATAATCATGTTTGGTGTCATTTGAAAGCTAATTTCACATGCATGTCAATGATGTATGTAGCAGGGAGGTATGACGGGTTCATAATAAAGATTGTGATGGGTGGCACAAAAGTGGACAGTGAGGAATGCACTTATCGTCGCATTCCTCACCGCTGACACCCCTCCTACCCCCCTGGTTACCACGGCATTTGTAATTGCTGCATCGTGACTACTCTGTTGTTTTCAGAACTTATCATATTTGGTCATGGCGCCAAAGTCCAATTACCACACTTAATGTTCAGGTATATAGGGGGGGAACTGGCATAGTTCGCGGAGACTTGTTAGCACGACCTCCTGCGCACCTTTGCGTATAGCCAATTCATTATTCTTTGCCTCTCCGTTGTACTCTATTTTTTCCATTGCATTGTTTACTGTTTATTATTTTGGATAATCATACATTGTAACAATAAATTCATTTATCGTAACTCGATGCTCATCGTCCGTCTTACTCGCTGCAGCTGATCACTGTACGGTAAGGTAACTGCTAATTACGCGCTCATAGAATCATTATGCTGTTGGTATACTCCGTAGTCCCTCGCCTATACAACTAGTGCCACTTTAGGTCAAGCGCAGGCCACAGATATGTATGCATCTCCATGAGAGACTGCAACCCGTATAGAGCAACACTACGCGAGACCAGAGGCTACAGTCCCTCGGTTGCATATATAAGCATTCTATCTTAGCGATTAGCAGAGAGGCATTTGAGTAGTCCGGTTACTAAATTAAAATACGTTAACAATAACAAAATTGGAGTCAGATGTGTCAAAAAGTTATATTTAATGAATTCTGTTCCCGAACCACCAAAGGTAAGACGGCACGCCATCCTTCGCCACTCGCTCACTTCCGTCGTTGGTGTGTTCGAGTGAGAGCTCTATAGGCAGCTCTACACAGTGACCGCACTTTATATTTTTCTCAGTCAGCTCCTGGTTGCTCATGCTGCAGCTGAGCCCTTTTGATATAACTGGGGAATTTATAAGGAGGCCAATAGCAGGCATCCTCTCTAGCCATCCACACACTGCTGACCACCTCCACCTCTCCCCATCCCAAGAAATCCACCACATGGAAGAAAGGTGAGTTCATCTTATGTAATGAAAAAAGATAAAACATTGTTCATTAGAATGACTATTAAATATTCTACATTTACAAACTTTAAAGGCAGAATATCTTCTGATAAATACTAACTTGATTTAAAACCTGCGTAGCTTGGCATCTTGTGTGGATAGATGAGTCAAGTCATCAAGATTTATTTAAGTAGATGGTTTGTCAAGTCAGTCAGAGGAGGAGGAGGTCAGTCAATGTAGCTGAGTGATGCGTACATGTTTTTAAAATAAAATAAGGTAGAATTAATTAGTTTAAACATTTATTACATATTTTTATATATCTTATATATGTTTCTCAGTCTATTTAATAATTCTATCTTATTTATTTGCAGATGAAGTCAAACAAACATCAACTGAAAACCGAATCACGTGGCAGTTGGTTGTGATTTAAACAAAGGTCACACACAACCAACAAAAGCATAAACATTAGTGCTTACCAACAAAGCAACTGCACCCTCAGCATCTGCCAATTTGCTGATACTCATCATGACAGCTTAAGCCAGCTACTGTCTCCCCTTACCCATTAAAATAAGAAAAAGCAGTTTCATACCACGTAGAAGATTTGATTGTACTGGTGATGAGTAAACCCCAGTTCCTCACAGGAAACTACTTAAAGCCTGAATGTCTTCTTTGAGGTGTGCCAGGCTCGAGGCAATCTTAAAAACAGCACAGCACCATCAGCCTGAGACTAGGCCAAAGGCACTGAACAGTGTACCCCCACCCAGGATTACCTCAAAACAAAAAAGGCAAAATAATAAAGTAGTGAGCCGATGGAAGAACTGATAATACCCAGTTCAGCTGGTTCACTCAGTGGCTACCTTACCAGGGTTTACTCCTAACCCTCGTAACAGTATTAATTATTATTTGGAGGGAAGCAACGTAAAGGAGGAATCAAAAGTAAACAGGGCATATTTATTACTGAAAGTAAAAATGCATAAGAGTGCTGTGAGGAGACATTTCTCATGCATTGGCTGGGAAAGAATGGGCAAGGCAGCATATGGGCCTACAAAAGCTCTACAGATTCTAGTACAAGTGCAGCAATGGGGTTGCTACCCATCCAAATCCGAGCGGGAGGAGAACATATTTTGTCTCAATATCAGAAAGCTTGTACACTTTGACCTCTGTCAAGTTCACAAGCTGTGTGGATGCCAATGTCTTGTGAATTAATTGGTTCTGTGTACAGTGGGGCCATATCTAAAAAACGTCTCAACAGAATAAATGTTTCCTCTGTGGTGGTGTCACGCAAGATGTTCTCAACCACGCCAAGTTGTCCACCAACCATCACACAGTTGTCTTCCGTCTTACATTTTATGACAGCATTTCCAAGTGTGGCCCTCTTGTATTGTGTGGCGGAAGCAGCTTCTGGCACTGTTGGTCCGTTTGTGTGCTTTGCACCAAGTTTAAGTTTTTCTGGGCGGTAAGTATATTTATTCTGTGTGGACTGCCTCTCTACAACATTTGTTATTTGCTGGAGAATGTGTTGTGACTTTCTCACTTTTCTTTTAAGGTGGCCCAGGAAGTTTTCAAAAGGAAATGCAGACACACGACCTAATGGACCAAACCTTCTCACATCATCTGCCAGATGACACAGGCAGTGAACATTATACACCATCTCCTCAGCCCCATACAAGGTCCTGAACTGTTCAAGGAAGTACGTTATCAGATTATCTGCATAATCGCAGTAATGGGCACACAGGGTAGGAGAGAGCATGAAATAGATGCTGATAGACAATGTAAGGAAGTTAACGTAAAGTGGAGCTGGGAGGACTTCTTTCAGTACTACTGGACCGGTGTACAGAAGAAACTGCCTAAACCCGGTAGCTTTCCAATGGTCTAATTCTGAGAGTGATCTCAGCCTTCGTGCAAATTCGCAAGGTATGTACTTTGACATCCCTGAAAGTTTTTCTGAGATGGCATTGATCTTACGGGAGCCCAGTCTGTATTTTAGGTCCCCTTTGATCCAAAATCTCAGCATCTTCCTTGTGACACCAAGGCAAACAACATGCATGTAGTCAAGCACAAATTGTGTGACCATGCCCAAACTTGACCTCTGTGATGATTTTCATCAATCAGTTCTACAAATGACTCATCTGTTCTCCGTGTAGCACGTTTCAGTAAAAGTCTTTTTCTGCCCCACATAGGATCCCCCCTGAATGCAACGGTCATATCCACTGTAGCCTCCGTGCCCTTTTGTTTGTTTTATGAATGCCCGTGCTGGAGCATCACAAATGATGCAATCCAGGGCCAAATGAAACTTTCTCTCAGCTACAGTGAAACCTTGTTCCAGAGTGGAAACCTCCTCAACAAAGTCATGCAGGTATTGATTGGGATCGTGTGGTTTGCTGTTTCCGCAAAAAAGTGCGCTTCGGTTTTACAAAAGTAGCGAGGACACCATGAGCTGCGCGGTGATGTTAAAACGCTAGAGGACGAATATTGAAAAGAACAACGTAATCGTTCGTTAAGTTAGCTAGCCAGCTAAGTTTGGGATTCTAAGTACACACGAATATAAAATATTAGCCAGTTGGCGATGTTAAAACGCTACACAACATTGTCATCTAGCGTTTCTGCTTTTTCCAACGCTAAACAGAATTTGAGCAGTCACCCCAGCCAGCCTCGAACCCGTGTCTCCCGAGTACCAAGCATGCGAATTTGACCGTGATGCCAAAGAGCCAGGCAGATTCTTATGGTAGTCAGAGCGCATACTCAACCGTAGTGACGGCACTCTGTCACAGTATTCACAATGCTAGCAAAGCAGTAAACACCCTCTCGTATTAAACTACATCATGACACATTTTCATTTCAGTGAATAACACAAGAAACTTTGCAAACATACTATCTTGCGTAGCCTATTTAATTCAACCGTACTGGCAAGGTATACGGTGAAAATCAAAACGTTCTAATGTAGTGTTTCCGCTTTTTCCAACGATAAACAGAATTTAACAAAAGATCGGCTGCAGCTGAATTAAGGGTATTTAATTTCAGTGATGAACGGAATCTAGCTTGCTAGTCACTTCCGTTTTCATTAACAGATACAACACACATTATTTTATAGTGACAGTCATAACAAGATTCGTTCAAACAGACCTAAACAAGTGCGCTGTGATTTTACAAAATTAGCTAGGTAGCAACCTAGCTTCCACACCTTTCGCTAAGATATATTAAAACGCCACACAACGAGTATTGAAAAGAACAATGTAATCGTTCATAAAGTACACGGACATTCACTTACCTAGCTCGCTAGATGAGATTTCGTTCATTTCACCGTCCTAACAAGATACAGCAGTTAGAAGAAAGTATTCATTTATATATTAGTTAGCTAGCAAGGTAGCGCAATGAGTCGGCGAAAATGCTACGCGAGTATTGAAAAGAACACTGAAATCGTTCGTAAAGTGCAGGCACATTAACTTAGCTAGCTTGCTAGATGGGCACAGAATGGTAATACAATAATGAGATGATTGCAGACACAAAGATGACAACATATTCACCGTCCTACCAAGATACACTAGTCAGCAAGCTAGCTCAGATGCTACGCGATGATGTTAATGCCGGCCTTACACCTAACGACTTTCTAGCGATTTCACAGTCGCAGACAAATTTCCAAAGTCGGAATAAAATCTTGAGAGTTTTGCTAGAGTCGCGGCGCGCTCCCGTGGTCTCGATCGTTTGGTGTAAGGTGGCAATCAGAGCAGTTTTAAGTCAGTCTTTCTCTCGTCTTGCAGTTACGATAAATTCAACCGGGTTTAATATTATCGTAAGTTTTTCAGTCTTGGCTGACGCAAATAGTGACGTGGCATTGTCAACAACCAATAGGTGAGCTCTATCAGCACCAAACAGGAAATAATCTCAAAAGGAATCTAGTTAAAACTGAATTTCTGTTGAATACTTTATTTATTTTAGGTAAATTTTTTATCCATAAATACAAATATATTAAGACACAACCCTTACTGGTGGTCTTTGTGAGAGAACTAGCACTGTACTGCAAATCACTGAAGTATATGGAGAAGAAAGCAGCAGAAAAACTACTGAATGTTATTGATGCCCTAAAATTATTAGAAGAGACCCCTTAGCTATTTTATTATATACGTATTTTTTGTATTTTATCAGCTTATAATTCTGTTTACATTGTGTGCTCTGTTTTCTAAATAGTTTACTACTGATGTTGTATCACTTTCCATGTATTGTACAATTTCTACTTCAATAAAAAATAAAATACAAAAGGAATCTAGTTGCAGTCTTGCAAATATGCGCCGCAGGATACGTTCTGTGAAATAGGACGTTATGTGATTTGGACGTTGTGCGAACACCATACTATATACTAGCAAACCTATATGGAGTAGGCTACTGTAGCTAAGATACTGTAATCATACAGTACCGTACTGTATTTCAACTAATGTATCTGGTAAAGTACACTATAATATATGGGTTAAGTTGGTTAATACTGTACAATACTAAACATACACATTAATACACTGTACCATTATACGCCTGGCAGCGCAATCGCTTTATTTCCATGAGACAAGATACACGTGTTGCGTGGAAGCGTTGCCTTCACTACCGCTACCTCCCGTTCTGCGATCGGGATTTTTAAACTTTATTATAACCTTTTCATGGGACTACGGACGTAGCCTATATGGGAACGGACGTTGTCCGAATGGACGTTAAGCGGCGCATGACTGTTGTGACCCTGCAAGATCCCCAGTCTTTGCAAAATCGTCTGTGAGTCTTTAGATGTGAGAGGGTGTCAGACTTTCTAGTCTTTTTAAAGTCTTTTCAGAGTCTTATCAAAGTCGTCTAGTGTATGGTAGGTGTGAGAGGGTGTAAGACTTCAGTCTTTTTAAAGTCTTTTCAGAGTCTTGTCAAAGTCGTCTAGTGTATGGGAGGCTTAAGAATCACAATGTGTATTGAGGAGAAGAGTTTAATAGTTCGTAAAGTGCATGGACATTAACTTAGCTAGCTCCCTAGATGAACAGGAAACACCCTCATATTAAACTACATCATGAAACATTTTCATTGCAGTGAATAACGCAAGAAACTTTGCAAACATAGTATCTTGCTTAGCCTATGTAATTCAACCGTACTGGCAAAGTGCCAGAGTGATGAACGGAATCTAGCTTGCTACTCAACTAGGTTTTAATGTAGATACAGATACAATACGCATTATTTTATAATGACAGTCATAACAAGATTCGTTCAAACAGACCTAAACAAGTGCGCTTTGGTTTTACAAATTTAGCTGGGACAACACGATGATGTTAAGACGCTACACAACGAGTATCGAAAAGAACAACGTAATCGTTCGTAAATTTGGCTTGCTAGCTAAGTTTGAGAGGTAAATTCTATGTACACACGTATTTAAAATATTAGCAAGTTACCTAGCAACCTTGGTACACGAGTATTGAAAAGAACAACGTAATCTTCCATTTCACCGTCCTACCAAGATATACTAGTTAGAAGAATGTAAGTATGGGAATGAGTCGCTACCTGGCGAAAACACACCATGAAAAGAACAAGAAACGTTCGTTAAGTTAGAAGAATGTAAATTTGAGATTTAAATTCTATGTACACACGAATGTAAAAAGGTAGCCATGAGTGTTAAAACGCTACATAACGAGTATTGAAAAGAACAATGAAATCGTTCGTAAAGTGCAGGCACATTAACTTAGCTAGCTCGCTAGATGGGCACAGAATGGTAATACAATAATGAGATGATTGCAGACACAAAGATGACTACCCAGCTAACACACAACGTTGTAGCAACGTCGCCAGTAAGTGCTCATTTGGTCACCGCGACATTACCTTCTGGCGACATTCTTGTGACGTTTTTAAGAGAACGTTGCCATTTGGTCCCGTGGATAACGTTGTCGCGACGTAGTACATTGGTCAGTTTCAGACGTTATTTCATGGTATGTGGATTACGTTGCCGTGACGTCGTCCCTTGGTCACTTGCAAACGTTATCGTTTGGTAACGTGAATAAGGTTGCCGCGACGTCGTACCCTGGTCGCAGATAGTATTTCCGAAAATGACCGCGCCAACCTTGTTTTTTAAACAACCCGATTGCAGGTGACAACTGTACATGTAGGCTCCATGAATTTCAATCTAGTTTATATTAAATGTTGCATCCCAGCACTTATTAACACAGGCAGTACATTTACAACTCAGGCATGTCATACATATGTCTAAATGGCTGTTTTATTGGAATTATGAACAGGTAGCGTACAACTCCATAATAGGAACCATAATAGGAAAATGCAATATTGGTCTAGTATTAGTGTTTCAAAACTGGGCTACAGCTCATGCCTCCCAGAGTGTCTGCAGGCTTTTCAGATGCCACAGCCACATCTAGATATAAAAGTAATCTGCAGAGAGCACTTTATTTGCAATCCCTTATGTACTAATAAAAGTCAAAACTGCATTACACTGTAAAAAAAGAAAATCACCTCCATGAAACTGAAATCTGCAGGACAATGCTTTAATAGAAGAATTTATTTAAACCATGAGATATTTTATTTAGGTTAGAGGTTAAGAACATTGCATTTCTCCTAGCCATACAATGCAATGAGATTGCTACAAAATATATAAACATCATATCAATTTTGAAATATATATAGAGATGTATATAGAAGTATATAGATGTATATATAAGTATGTCATAATATTTCACTTTTTTTGTGGTAATGACAATATAAAAAATAGTACCATTCAACAATATCTTTTTGGCATGCAACGTTGGGAGTTGTGCAAACACAAAACAGTGATCTAAAAAGGTAAAATTTGAAGGCGGAGTCCGCAATTCAACTCCAATACACTTTTTGTCAAATTAGGCGAATTGCTCTTAAGTCCTCTAGCTCAGTGTTTCTCAACCCTACTCCTGGCGGCACCCTGTCCTGCATATCTTCTATCTATCCTTGCTCTACCCACCTAACTGAACTCATCAGTGGCACGTTTTATTAGCTGAGCACACCTGATTTAATCAAGCAGCAAGGATATGCAGGACAGGGTGCCACCAGGAGTAGGGTTGAGAAACACTGCTGTAGAAAAAGGGGGGGGGGGTATTCCAAGTATGTGGTTTAAGTGAAAACCTGGGTAAGTTGACTCAGACAAAGTGGTAAACCTCCTAATAGAAGAGCTCAATGCAGTGACTATCAATACAGGTTATGCGAGCAACATTTCAAACACATTTTTGATCTTTTATAAGGTGCTCCTCAAGGTCTTGGAGTTCAGACTGTGATTGGGCCACCTGTAGGTTAGAGTTCTCCTCCAATGCCTCCATCTTCCTCAGAAGAACAGGTAATATGTCTGTAATTAAGGACAAGTAAGAAGATTTTTTTAGAGTTTGTAAGAGCAGGCATAATTGGCATACACTGTGGTTCTTCTGTTTGGAGAAGGACTCATACTAAAGTAGTTCAATACCTGTATCTGAAATACTGTCCACCCTGAGAACACCGTATTGATCTCCTCGGTGTGTCTGCCCTGAATTTGTCTGAAGAGAAGAAGAGCCTCTCACTGGTTCTCCTCCAATGCTTCCATCTTCATAAGAAGAACTTGTAATGTGTCTGTAATTAAGGAGATGACTCTACATGGCATATAAAGACAGTACACATACCCCAAAAAGATACTCTGTCTGTTCCCTATATGACCAAGGGTTTGTCTGGTTAGATATTGGCATCCTTAGGCCATGTCCACACATACACGGGTATTTTTGAAAGCGGGGGTTTTCCTTCCTTCGTTCTTAAAAAAATCTCCGTCCACACGAAAAGGCAAACACACGCTGTCAAGAGCATGCCAAACCAACAGGCGACGATATAACCCTAACCGTAAAGCCATGTTGGCCAATCAGAAGCCTGAAAAAAAAGTTACTACAGTGCACATTCTGACGTCACAAGCCAAAAACTCTGTTTTCCCTGTCTACACGTGAACACTGCAGAGTTTCTGAAAATCTTCACCCTGGTAGGTGTTTTGCAAAAGATCCGTTTTCAGTGACCTAAAACGCCGTTTGCGTGTGGACGAAAAGCCAAAACGCACAGAAAAAGCTACGTTTTCAAAAATATCCGTGTACGTGTGGACAGGGCCTTAGTCTTCTCAGCTAGTCTACTATTAGTTAAAATTTTAAGAATAGCAACAGCAGCAACAACAAAAACATTTAGGCACATTGTCTCCCTACCGCCAGAAGATGCATAGCTGATCTCCATCATTAAATGGTGAGAAATAATGTAATTTCATGTTTAAAATTCACTGCATTGAAAGCTGCTGCCTAATGTATAACTTTATTGTTGACATTGCAATTTCACTATAAGAATATTCATTTGCCAAAGTACAGCAATTTAAGCTAACAGGCCTAACGTTAGGCTACAGTAATGTTTGTTCATGTATGTTTTTTTTGTAATGTTTTTTGGGCTCATTTAAGCAGTGATGGGAACTAAAATTAAATTTAGCTAAGCGAATATAGGCTACCGTGCATCCATTATGAAATAGAATGACATTTTTCTTGTTGCACACTGGCACCTTTCAATGCCCCTCCTCTCCTGCCTCCCTGTTCTATACCCCTGCCATTCTTATCACCCACGAATCACTGTTTTCTGTTTGCTTCCTATTCCTGCTCTGGGCTCCTGCCTGGAGCTGTAGTCCAAGCTTCTCATCCCGACATCGAGTCCTGCTACTTCGCCGCCCTGCCCATCAAGCAAGCTGCATTTCAAGAACTGGACAACCTAGAAGACATTTTTATGATCACTCTGCCCTTATTACTCACTATCTTCTAATCTCAAATATCTTAAAGTACTCTGTTCAACCTTAAGTTTGCCTTTTAACTCTGCCTGCCCAGTGCCAGCCAGAAGCAGATGGGCTCCCCCTCTGAGCCGGGTTCTGCTCAAGGTTTCTTCCTATTAGGGAGTTTTTCCTTGCCACTGTTGCCTTAGGCTTGCTCACAGGGGGTCTCAGGCCTGGGATCATTGTAAAGTTGCTTTGTGACAACTTGTGTTGTAAAAAGCGCTATATAAATGAATAAATGAATTTAATTGAATTGAAATGTCCACATAAACTCAATTTTCTGTGCCCTCACAAAACTAACACAATAGGGGTGAAAAAATTACCAGTGTAAAAGATGCTGCTGCTTGGGCCTTGCTGAATGTATAGGGGAGAGTGATGTCTTTCCTACTGATTGCCCCCTGAAAGACAAGGAGAATAACGTCATAAATCATGAACAATGGTCATAGCATCACAGTACCTTGGGTGCAGTCACACTTTGACAGATAACAAGGCAATGGAGATGTTAAGAACCAATTTTTGAGAGACGGAAAAAAAATCAAGCAGAAAACTCCAAGGACATCCAAGATAAATAATTCTGTTGTTGGACGCTATGAGTGACGGATCAGAGGATGCTATTTGGACTCTGCTCAAGAGATGCATCCTTGCCATCAGACATGTAAGTAGTCTACATATATCTAAATTCACTTATGATTTGGCATGAGAATACATCACACTGTTACATGTTTTTCCCTACATAATCTTATAGCCTATTAGTATTGATAGTATGGAGTACTTATGTAGTGTTAAGAATGAAGAATGCAGAACCATCTAGCACCTACTCTGTCACTTCACTAACACCAGCTTTCCTCAGCTCCACTGAATCACTCCCAGCACTACCCAAATCACATATTTTGATGTAGCCTATTCAACTGACAAGTCAAAATAACAGCACACTGCAGGTAATAACAATGCAGTAAACTTACGTTCTGAATGTGCTTTCTGAGTGAGGTGGTAAAGGCCATTATTCTTGCTTAATAAGACCTGACAGTGTTTATCATCAAAGCTAACTATGTAAATAGGAGCCCAAGTCCTATACCAGGCACGAATCTCCATCTAGCTCCCACCTAGAGCGGGAAACTGCACACCGTCTCGTGCTAGTCAACCAGCCGTCACTACATAGCCATTGGGTACCTGTGAATCTATGCAGACGTTGGTGGCGATTACTGAGAGACGGGTGACGGAGAGATTTGAGCGACATTACACAGACATATTTACATATTTAGTTATTAATCAAACTGTATATATTTAGATTGATTTTTTAATGTTAGATAGGTATTGATAGGTATTAGGATAGGTTTTGTTTTGTTTGTATGTTATTGATAGTATAGGTAATTTTAGATAGCGTAGTTCATTTTATACTAGATAGTTTAACAGATAGTTTAGTTTAATAGTTGAGATAGTTTTAGACAAGTTAGTTTAATAGTTAGATCATTTTAGGTAGTTTTACATAGATCAATTCATCCTATTAATCAAAAGGTGAGTAACTTGCTGTGAAGACGCTGTTACAGTTTCAGTTGCCTAATGTTAGCTAACGGTTATTTAAGATAGATATAGTTGCGCGAGCACATTTCTAAAGGATAACTTTACTGCTCAAACTAATGTTAACATTATACCATTACCGTCTCTACCAAACTCTTGACAGTGCCTCAAATATATAAGACATAATTGTGCGTAAAATAACTTACTGCCTAGATTTTGCTGTTAATATTGATCTGAGTTACTTTGTTGAACTACTGTAACGTCAGCTGGCGAGCTTCAGAACATGGCAGGCTAACGTTAGTTAAGAAAGCCTATAGGTATTTATTTAGGTAGTTTATAGTTGTAATTTTAATCTTTTTATATGTTAGCATAGTGTTAAAAGAGCAGTTATGAAATTTCTTAGGAACTGTTTATTTGGCCCAGTGTAAAGCTAACATTACTATTGACAAAGTTATCCAACCTTGTGGGTAAGGATAAATTTGTCCAGTCAGTCCCTCAAAGCAACGGCTTTCACAATAAGTTAAGCTCGAGGTCATTGCAAGAGCGAGAAACCTAAGCGCGTGGTACAGTAACGACAGTCTGCCGAGCTCTCGTGAAACTCGTGAATTGTATCGTTATCCCTTTTCCCGCCTGGTTATGGTTTCATGTATGTTATCAGGAGGCTAACAGGCTACTGGAATTAGCCCCAGGACGTGTTGATCCATTCTAACATTACATTGTGTGTCTGTGCCGTATCGTCCCTACCACAAAAGCTAGCTAGCTAGCTAAATAAATAAATAAACTCACCGTACACATTTTAGTTTTAATCCCTTGATGTTATCTTTGCCACCAATTTCTTCCAAGTATCAGGCTATTTAAGAAAAAGCAAATGTTACCATCAATTAGGTTACCGATATTTAGCTAGCATTCTACCGTTAGCATTCGTTAAGCCACCCACCACACTACAACGATAACGTTACCCACATAATATTACTATCCAAATGCCTCCGTTCAATTATTTTACATTATGTCCCATATATTTATTGAATACCTTTACAGAAACGTTGATAAATCTTACCTTGAACTTGTCCAAAACCCATTAGACAACCAACTGACGTCTTTCTAATCAGCAGACCATGTGGAAATGATTCACCTCCTGTATCCGGTTTCATAGACAGCAGGGCGTTGAGTTGCATCATGACGAAAAACTGACCAATCAGAAGTATTCTCATCTAACCCTACAGTCATACGGACGACACAGGAGGGAGACAAAGCAACCGGCTGCCATTCATTTTTAATGAGATTTGGTGATTTACAGCGACAAGAGACGAACAGGCGTTGCAAAACCAACTAGGTGGGGCTAAAATAGACTAGAGATAATGTTTCATAGTCAGGTACACAAACGCAGTTGTAAGCGCAAGGTCTCACACACGTATGTTACCATGACAGACTAACGCTAACTTTATACCTCAGTTATGTAAAATAAATTATGTAAATTAGTTAATAAACCTAAAACTCGAGGCTATCAGGGGTCGACTAGCTACTGGAATCCACCCCAGGATATGTCGATCCATGCAACACTTTATCAATAATCATTTACTGTTAAATTCACTGTTAAACCAGTAGCAATAAATATTGTTAACCTAACTCTACTTATCGCACACATTTCCATTTCAGTTTGGTCATTGCTTGCCACGTAACGCCTGTAACGTCACATCCAAGCATCAACCTGTTAAATACAAACTTTAACGTTAGTTGGATTAGGTTTAGCATGTCTTAGTTAACAAGATAAAGTTATCGTTACATTAACCAACCATCCATGTAGTCCTGTACCAGTCTATCTAGTTAATATACAATATCACGTTGTCAAATCTAGCTTATTCATGTTAAGTACTGACATCAATAATTCAATTGACACACATATTTGTGTATGCCTATGTATTTAATGTGTATTTAAAAGGCTAATACTTGTTACTACTACTATTATACTACAATTGATTTATTGATATTACATTTATATCACATTTCTCAGAAGATTACAAAGCCATTTCTCAGAATGAGTACAGAGAGGAGAGAAAGGCACAGGAAGTATATGCGTGCCTGGAGAGCCGCAAGGAAGGTACTGGCCACATCTCCATCTCACACGGAATATGAGCCACCAAATGAAGAGCCGGATATTGCTGGGAGAGGTGATGTTGGAAGAGACTCTTCATCTGATATGGACCTGTCATGTGGAGAGTGTCCCGATAAGGAGCAAGACTTAGGCTCAGATGATGAAGGCTGGTCAGCAGCAACCACATGGGAAGCTGATGAAACCTTGACCTCTGACACTGAGGAGGAAACTGCACAGTATTTGTCCCTGGAGGACGAACTATCCAACTGGGCCCGTGAAAACAACATCAGGCACAGTGCAGTAGATAAACTACTGAGAATTTTACAAAAGCATGGACACAGTGACCTGCCCAGTATACCTTCTGCAAACCCCAAGAGAAGTGAACACACAACAAGTGTCTGGAGTGGAGTACATTTACTTTCCACTACAACAGAAAATACAAGAAGCACTGAAACATACCCTGATGAAAAACTTGCTGACCTCCATAGTATTTATCCTTTAATGTTGATGGTGTACCATTATTTAAAAGCTCTCGGACATGCATGTGGCCAGTTCTTTGTGGGGCGATGTTGGAACCTGTGACCATTTTCCCAACTGTCTTGACATGTGGAACAGGAAAACCAACTGACCTTGAATTTTTAGAAGAGGCAGTGAGGGACCTGGTCCCTCTGCTCAGAGAAGGAATTCACTTCAGGGGAAGAACCATAGAAGTCACACTCAAGAGTATTACATGTGATGCCCCAGCACGGGCATTTGTGAAAAACATCAAACAGTTTTCAGGGTACTTTGGGTGTGATAGATGCCAACAGAAAGGTGTGTGGCTGAACAGAGTCACATATCAAGACACCACCAACCTGGCTCTCCGAACTGACGAGACATTCAGATGTCAGTCACAAATTCAACATCACCTTGGTGATACACCCCTGGCTGTCCTCCCCATCGATATGGTGGCATGCTTTCCCATTGACTACATGCACCAGGCTTGTTTTGGCGTGATGAAAAAGCTCCTGCTCATCTGGACTAAAGGAGACAGATCAGTAAGAATACTGATTGGGCAAAGACAAGACATCAGTGCACGATTGCTGTCCCTTCGAAGCAGCATACCTTCTATCTTTGCACGGAAGCCAAGGAGCTTGGAAGAGTTGGATAGATGGAAAGCGACAGAGTTTCGCCAGTTCCTGTTGTACACTGGGCAAGTTGTATTGAAGGGAATTCTCAAGGATGACATCTACCTGCACTTCCTCACTTTCAGTGTTGCCATGGCTATTCTGATCTGTCCCAGTCTTGTGGAGAAGCACTCAAACTTCTACACTACTTTGTGGAACAGGGAATGAAAATCTATGGTGAGGAGTTCTTGCTGTATAATACCCATGCCATGTTACATATAACTGATGATGCAGAAAACTTTAGTGGACTGGATAATGCAGCGCTTTCAGAAAATTATTTACAAAAGATGAAGAAGATGGTTTGCTCAGGAAGAAACCCGTTTATTCAGGTGGCAAAGAGACTGGAAGAGGATGGCAGACGAAACACAGTCAACAAGGAAGTGACAAGGAAGGAAATGTCAACAAAGTTACAAGACAGGGCATACATTCTTTCAGAAGGGAAAACCTGTGAGGTCTTGCAAGTGGGAGAGGAGACACTATTTTGCAGAGTCTACAGTGAACCAGCACCGCTGTTCACAAGCCCGTGCTCATCTTTCCTGATTGGTGTATACAAATACAACAGTAAAAACACAGTCATGAAATGGATACGAAGAGAAGAGCTAACAAAAACAGCCATAAAGATCAGTAAAGGCGAAAGCACGGACATCTTTTTGTCAGTACTCCACAAGTTTTAAGGTAATGAAGTAATGTATGGACATGACACAAAATTGTATTTTATTATTGTTACTTGCAAGTCTTTTGTTTCTTGCAGAATGTTTGCAGTTGTTGAATTTTTGGAAGAAGGGACCTGTGAGATGGTGCCAGAAAATTGGCTGGTACAGGAAGATGAGGTATGAATGTTAGATCTCTTGTAATTCCATGTCATGTATCTGCAATGTGTACAGCAGCATTACATTACATTGTCTTTCCAACACTACATTTATACAAAACCACAATAACTTTGAATGGGTTCACCTCTGACTATATTGACAATCACTCTGTTTACCAATGCAGACACTATACTGCTACTGGCCACCAATCAATCCAGCTAAAAAAATAAAAGAAAAAGTACTTTGTATGGTGGAAGAGATGAACTTCAATCCCTGTTCCACTGTGGAGGAACTGCTGTCTCTTGAAGAGAAAATGAGGGATGACACATATAGGAAGAAACTGGTAAGTAACTGTACAGTAGGCTACAGTAGAGTTGTGTATATCCAAAATAATAAAAAAAATAGTGTTACTTGGACGCAACAATAACCAAACCTAATGTAATAAAATTATCTAGATGAAATAACTTTTGGTTCTAAATGTCATATGGCTAGACTCAATGCAGTAGGCCTAATCAAAAGTCTTGTACGTTATATATTTTTTTGTCCCATATGCAGTAAGTTACTAATTGACACATTACTTTGCAGACAACACTTGAGCCTAATAGGAGGGCCAAACCCAGGCGAGAACACACGCCGGGTGATGCGGGCAGTGGCGTCATACCATGTCTGGAGGGAGTTCAGTCTAAAGGGGAAAAAGGGAAAGAGGCCCCTTCTGAACACCAGAGTGATGAACTCTATACAAAGTAGTCTAAAATAAAACACAAATATTCACAAACATTAAAAGTCTATAAACTTAATATTATTCACCAACTGAAACTTACCTTTTCTGTTCTTTTTGCAGAGGCAGTCATGAAGTCATTTCCCGATTTACAATTAAACAAGGTACAGGACATCATAGGGGAGACCCTGAAGCATGCTCCAGCACGGTGTCATAAAAAGCTTTCACACATTCCACATTTCAGAAATCTAATTATTATTATATATTCATTAGTCTGGTTCCAGCTGGGCATGACAAGCATTAACGAGACATTTAAAAAGCTGCAGGTATACCAATGTATCACCTCTGACACACCCACAGAACGACAGAAAAACCTAGGCTACCTTACTTACCTGTTGCACGCTGTTGCACACCATTTCGAGTAAACCTACCATTTTCGATAACCTACTACGAAGCGAGGTTATTTGCTTATTTTAGTGATCAGCAGTTACTGCCTAAGTTACCTGTAAAAGCAATTGTATTATCCCTCAGATCAAGCCAAAATATCAACAATCGTCACTGGTTAACACAGAAGCCATTTGAACGAATTAATGATAATGCATAGCCTACAGAAATCACTAAAATACTACCCATTTGTGTTCTTTCAGGTGCAGCAGCAGAATCGATCACCTGAACATCAGAACGACAGTGACAGTGATGAAACTATGCTGCTATTCGACTAAGAATATAATAATAATTGTAAAAATTTCAAATAAATTGCAATGTTTGAAGCATATCAATTGTATATTGTGTATTTTAAACAAGTTCTGCAGTTTTGAATTCAAATTCATGGATCATATGAGCCCAAAAGGGACGAAAATAAGCATACATAAACGTACATAAAGTGACATCAAGGGGTCGTTGTAGCAACATAAACGATGTCGCCACAACGTCCTCTGCACGTAACTTTTGGTCACAGAAAGACCTCGCCACGGCGTCCAGAAGATTCACAAATATACGTCTCCACAACATTATCGAAGTACGTCGCGGCGACCAATGCGGTACGTAATCACAACGTTGCCACAACGTAACTGTGTTAGCTGGGATATAAAATATTAGCCAGCTGGCGATGTTAAAACGCTACACAACATTCTCATCTAGCGTTTCTGCTTTTTCCGACGCTAAACAGAATTTGAGCAGTCACCCACCCGGGTCTCCCGAGTACCAGGCATGCGATTTTGACAGCGACGCCAAAGAGCCAGGCAGATTCTTATGGTAGTCAGAGCGCATACTCAACCGTAGTGACGGCACTCTGTCACAGTATTCACAATGTTAGCAAAGTAGTAAACACCCTCTCGTATTAAACTACATCATGAAACATTGTCATTGCAGTGAATAACGCAAGAAACTTTGGAAACATAGTATCTTGCGTAGCCTATTCAATTTAACCGTACTGGCAAGGTATACGGTGAAAATCAAAACGTTCTAATGTAGCGTTTCCGCTTTTTCCAAAGATAAACAGAATTTAACAAAAGATCGGCTGCAGCTGAATTAAGGGTATTTCATGTCAGTGATGAATGGAATCTAGCTTGAGCGTCATCTAGGTTTTCATTAACACATACATCACGCATTATTTTACAGTGACAGTCATAAGATTCGTTCTAACAGACGTAAACAAGCGCGCTTTGGTTTTAAAAACCTAGCTAGATAGCAACCTAGCTTGCACACCTTGTATTGAAAAGAACAACGTAATCGTTCGTAAAGTTAACTAGCCAGCTGGCGATGTTAAAAGCTACATAACGAGTATTGAAAAGAACAATGAAATGGTTCGTAAAGCGCAGGCACAATAACTTAGCTAGCTCACTAGATGGGCACAGAATGGTAATACAATAATGAGATGATTGCAGACACAAAGATGACAACATATTCAGCGTCCTACCAAGATACAGCTAATTCCAACGCTAAACAGAATTTAACACAAGATCAGCTGCAGCTAAGTTAAGGGTATTTAATTTCAGTGATGAACCGAATCAAGCTTGCTAGTCAACTCCATTTTAATTTACAGATACAACACGCATTGTTTTATAGTAACAGTCATAACAAGATTCGTTCGAACAGACCTAAACAAGCCCGCTTTGGTTTTACAAATTTAGCTGGGACAACGCGGTGATGTTAAGACGCTACACAACGAGTACTGAAAAGAACAACGTAATCGTTCGTAAATTTGGCTTGCTAGCTAAGTTTGACACGTAAATTCTATGTACGCACGTATTTAAAATATTAGCAAGCTACCTAGCAACCTTGGTACACGAGTATTGAAAAGAACAACGTAATCGTTCATAAAGGGCACGGACATTCACTTACCTAGCTTGCTAGATGGCATTTCGTTCATTTCACCATCCTAACAAGATACAGTAGTTAGAAGAATGTAATCATTTATACACTAGTTAGCTAGCAAGGTAGATGAGTCGGCTAAAACGCTACACGAGTATTGAAAAGAACAATGAAATCGTTCGTAAAGTGCAGGCACATTAACTTAGCTAGCTCGCTAGATGGGCACAGAATGGTAATACAATAATGAGATGATTGCAGACACAAAGATGACAACATATTCCGCGTCCTACCAAGATACAGTAGCTACCCGGCTAGCGCAGAGACGCTACGAGATATTAAGAATCACAACGTGTATTGAGGAGAAGAATGTAATCGTTTGTAAAGTGCATGGACGATAACTTCATAAGTACTTTTCTCAGTTGAAGACCGAACTTTTGATTCGAAGCGTAGATTCTAAACCTAACTTTTATGCAGTGCCTGTGTTCATGAGCTGCCATGACTGCCAAGTGTTGAGAGTTTCCTTTTCAGAGCACGGCAGCGCCCCCTCGTGGAAGACTGCAGTACTGCAAGCATCGCCATAGACTCCCATTATATTTTGAGATCATATTTTATAGATTTTTTTTATAGAGGGGGGCTTCGCCCCCCACATCTGCAAACTTTATGACAGAATTGCATACACATATTCCACAAACCTACCAGGTTTGGTGTGAATAGCTCTTACCGTTGTGGAGTTATAGCCGTGGGAAAAATCTGTTTTCATCATTTTATTGCACAGGTAGACTTTTGATCCAAGTAACTTCCAAATTAAAGCAGATATCCATAAACCCCTTGCAATTTGATTAATAAACCCCTTGGGCTGCATCCAGGACCAGATTTCACATTCCCTAGAGTTACAGCCTAGGAGGCTTATCGCTTAGAAAAACACCATAAAAAAAACGCCTTTGCACCCCCTTCCCCCCAAAAGTTCCATGCACAAGTTCATGTCATAACAGACATGCATACCATATTTGGTGTAAATCGGACATATATTTCTATACGTTTGGAAGCATAAAAAAAACCGCAGAACGAAAACAATATGCTTCCCAGCCCTGGGAACTTGGAAGCATAAAAACAGAACGAAAACAATATGCTTCTCAGCCCTGTGGGCTTGGAAGCATAATTACCATAACTTACGGCTGTAAACTGAGGCCATACTGTCTGACAATTCATAGCCCCAGGGTCCCTGCTTAATATTGTTGTACCTTCTATAAATCTGTTTGTTAAAATTTTTGGAAGAGCAAAACCAGCCCTGTGCCAGGTAGGATGAAGCATTTATACTCTAGCCCCCCTGCCCTCCAGCCCTCAAAATATGCATTATTATAATGGAAATTTCAGTGATAACAAGGTATCTTGTGGTTAGTTGCAGTCCATACCCCTGGTAAAGCCCCATCTGTCTTTTAGTAATATAGCTAGCTAGCTACAATAAAAAACATAGAAAGCTAGATAGTTTGCTAGCTAATTTGGCTTTCACGCACTTTGCTCAACTGTCATATTACTAATAGCTATCTAGCTAGCTATCAAACTAATACAGCCTCATCACGTCTCTTCTGACCAAATAGTTAATTTTACCACAGACACTGCAAGCAACCTGTTGTGACAACTTTAGTACTAGCTAGCTACCAAATTAACATTATAGTTAGTAAATGCACATAGTTACCGCTATTAATCTAAACGTGCATTTGCGCATAAGGAGGAGGAATAGCACAAAACAATTAAAAAACCTAACGAACATAACACATTATATTAGGCTAAACAATTTCACCAGCACAAATATGGAATTAACAAAGAAAGGAAGACCAACAAAAGTATGGGAAAGTAATCAGATTACGTAACTTTAATATTGTGATACTTGCATTAGGTTACTGACTACATGTTTTAACAGGTAATTAGTAACTGTATCGGAAAACATTTTTAAAGTAACCCTCCCAACCCTGCACACTAGCCTGTCTCCTATCTTGTATGCACAATATTTACAAGACAGCTTTGGTGGAAAATTCAAGGTTCTGTTATGCTTAGCACAGCTGGGGCCAATTCTATTCAAATTCAATCAATTCAGGAACTGAATTGCAATTCCATCCATTAACTGAAAAATCTTCATAGAAAATGAAGTTGACTCTTAATTCATTCTCTGAATGACTGAAATGAAATGGAATTGGCCCAAACTCTGATACTTAGGCCTCAGGCAGCTAGCTGACCTCAGCAGCTTTCTGGTCTCCCCCTGACTCGATCTCTCCCGTCTCTCACAGTGGGCGGCTAACAAGTGTCGCCATGGTTTGCCTACTCCAGTGCCCTCATGGGTTATCTGTTATTTGCAAACAGCCTCCAGCGGGAGGAGGAGTTCTTGCTCTCACAGCAGTGACCTCCTTGCCAGCTGGCTCTTACACTTGGCTCTGTGTTGCTCAGCAGTGGCAGTAGGCCATTAGAAACCTCATGCAGCAATTTCAGTAACCTCCTTGCTCTCCCCCCTCTAGTCCCAGGTGGTTTAAGATCAGCCTGTCTGCCCCCAGCCCTATCACCAGCCATTTAGTGGCAAATTTTGGCACTGATCCTGGATCACCTGCTAAGGGAAGAAGAGCACCAACACTGAGATTTATGTTGGGATAAGGATTTGATTGTCAGGATTGACAGGGGAGAAGGACCCAGGCACAGAGAAAACAGGCAGTTAAAGGAGATCCTTTAATTACAGGTCCAAACACACAGGCAAAATCGCAGTGAAAAAACCAGTCCAAAATCAGAAACCAAAAAGTCCACAGGAAAAAACACAGTATCCAAAACAGCAGGCAAAAAGGGAGAATCAGGAACAGGAGTCAAAAACCAAACAGATCAGAACTAACAAATGGTGAGAACGACACAGGAACAAAGCTGAGACAATCAGGCAAAGAACAAAGGAAACAGCAGGGTATATATACATGGGCTGGTGATGAGAGAACAGGGAACAGGTTGTCAGGACTGCGGCGTCTTAGCCGGTTGTGTTTTTCCTGTCCACGTGCTTTTGTTTTTCCCTGTGTTCAGCCCTGCCCTGTTCTCCGCCTTGTCTCCGCCCGCCTGATCACCTGATCATCCCCACCTGCCTGCCTGCGCACCTGCATCCCATCTCCTCATCAGCATTTCCCTACTTATACCCCGCTTGTTTCATGTCTCGTTGCCAGTTCGTCACAGTTACTGTTTCGCTACTCGCTGTTTGTTCTGTTTTGCCTACCGGTTCCGTTACTCTGCCTGTTTTTCTCGTTTTTGATTCTTGGATCTGATTTGTGGTATGTTCGCTGTGTTTTTCTGGTTTTGGACTTTGCCTGTTTTGACCCTGTTTTTGGATTTCCCTCTGGATTCAATAAAACCGTCGTGTACCTGTCTTCGCTGTCTGCGCGTGAGTCCCTGCTTGAGCCCTGACACAGTTGCGCAGGATGGGCTTCAGGTGGTGGGCGTGGCAGCAGGGCAGATAGGCAGGGCAGGAGGTGGGGCGATGGCTGAAAACAAAACAAAAGCACATGCACGGGAAAAAACAAACAAAAGACACACCCATGCTGACAGACAGGGAGAAACCAGCAGCTCAGGCTGGAGTGCTGACATTGATATTGGCTATAGTGAACAAATGTCACTATTCGGTGAATACAGAAGGGCCCGATGTTGACAAGAGAAATTCAGGGTACCAGAGGATCTCTGATGATGTAAGGTGGAAATTAAGATGGAGAAGGAGAAGAAAAAGAGGATAGTGAGGATAAGAGCACAAACCATTTATTGTGTGGCTGTATGAATCTGAATTCAGTGCCTACACCTCTGTTAGGATCTACATTGCATTTATCTAATTATCCACAGGAACTGTCCCAGGGCAAACTGTCACTACAGGGTAAAGTGTCATTACCATACCAAGGCAGATGACACCAAATCATCTGCGGGAACTGACCTAGTGCAAAGTTCCATTACTATACCAAGGCAGATGACACCAAATCATCTGTGGGAACTGGCAAAGTGTCACCACCATATCGGGACAGATAACACCAAATTGTGTACGGGAACTGTACTAGAACAAAGGGTCATTAACACATCAATGCCTGTAGTCCACTGCCTCTGTCTAAACCCAGTCAACAACTGTTGAGGTGTGGCCTAATCACACCTAGGTATTTCTGTGAATGCTCATCTTAGTTTGGGCGCTGTTTGCATGTGTAACTTTGGCTCCTGGGGAATAAACCTCATTTCTACAAGACCGGTCTCATCTCATTCATCACACTGTCTGTTCCACAAATTAGAACCTAACGCCTCCATGTAATGTAATGTCCATCCCAACCCTCTGTGCATGACATCATAGATTGATCCCATTGGTGGCAAGTGGGGGCAGGGGCAGGCTTATGATGGTAGAAGACACTTTACCCTCATTAAAGACCGCCCTACAGAATAAATCACATCTCAGGTCTAAAAAACAGCAGCTCAGAGCAAGCAGACAACATAAATATGAACATTAAAATTATATATCCCATAATTAATCATATGTGAAAATATCAATAAGCGTTTTTGCTTCAATTGATTTGAAATCTTTAATTATCACTTACGTCCAATATTGGGAAATCATATTTTAATGAGGCAATTCATTTTTGAACAGTTACAATGGAATGAGCTGCAGTTACATGCAAGAGGTTTAAAAGACATTTGTTCCTACTTTAATTTTGTTTGAACACATTGTGATTAATGGGCGCATAAAACAAACCTCCAAAAGCTTCTGTTTTTTTTTTTTAATAACGTTTTGTGACAGGCACAATGAAAGCATGTCAAAGTTACCTTCCCGTTGCTCTCCCCCTAACATTTTGAAGGGCCCTAATGATGTGTCAATTCTGGCTCTGGCTCCTAGTCGATAGGGTACAGTGGAGGGAACCAGGGACCGGTCTGAAACGAGGCCAGAGCGCTTCTCCAGAGAGTACTTTTCCACCATTTTAATTCTCTGGTAGGCTGCTTCCAAAACCTCTCCCACTGACGCAGTGGAATGAGATCAAGACAGTTGCTAACCACATGGTGACACCATCCATATTTAACAGCACTGCCCACAGCAGCGTTTTTAGTTAAAATCCTCTGAATGAGGACCACAGAGTCTTGCTTAAGCAACATGTCAGGAGAGGTGATGACGAGGATTTGTATCTTTGTTTGCTAAGTAATGGAGCCATCAAAAGTTCTATCAAACAGTGTATACAGTTTCTTCTTTTTTTGGGGACTCTGTCAAAATGCCAGAGTTGCACACTGTTACACATCCCTTTCCTTTCATCAGTCACATGCCAGTAACGTAGATGGTACCTACATCTGTAGTGTGGAGGGGGAGGCAATTCAAACATGACATCTTGTGGCACGACATCTGTGGATTTATGGAACTTCAATGTTTCTGTGGCAACAATGCATGTGCTGCTACCCCTGAGAATGAACGAGGTGTTGTGACATGGTGACTGGCATTACCCCCTTGTCCTAAAAAGATGGGCTGTTTTCTTTTCCACAGTGCAGAAACCCACTGGGTGATGTAGGCCCAATGGGAGGCCTGTCTCTAATTGCCACAATGAGGACTGTCTGCTACATCTTAACACTCAGGGTCGCTAATGCCGCCGGCGACGTAAAACAGAATTTTCACCAAGCTGCTTCAAAAACTCTGTGAGTTTTTGTCCTAAAACCATAAAAAAATCCTCTGAAACCTTCAATGTGTATAGTTAGAAAGTGAATTTATTTTGTAGAGCTATGTGAGGAGAATAAAAAGAACAACATGCACATTTGAGTCTCTGAGTCAGAAAACAGCTCTCGATGGCCCACCCATTAGCGAATAGAGCTTTTCATATGATAATGGAATGGTAATTCTGCAGTCCCTATTGGGTCATTACGAGGCAAGAAAACGTGAAAACGCCCAATTTGACTCCTATAAACAAGAGCACATGTTTGGGTTTTTTTACACTGACCAAGGAGCTACAAGATGGCACACTCACGCATCTCTGCTGCTATACAATCTAGCGGCTATATACTTAGCCAGACTGCGGGGAGCGACCCCATTCAAAAAGTGCCAAACGACACCAAAAACACAACCTGTCTGCAGGAAAGCTTTTTTCCAATGGAAGAACACAATTGCCCTAAAACAGCCACCATGCCAAACCAACTTCTACCACCTTTTCTTCTTTTACCGCCACCTGCTCTGTGATCTGGTGCATTCTTTCTCTCTCCACACCCATTTTCTCTAGCTGCAAACGAGCAGCATTAGCCAGTTGTTCGCCACCGTAGTCCGACCCGGTTTCCTTCACTAACAGTTCGACAAGCTCACCTTTGTTCATATCAGCCTGACAGGGAAGATTTAGGTATGTCGCTACTTTATGCAGCTCTACTTTTTTTAATTGACATCAGTCTCGGAGCCGCAAAACTCTTCCTCTCCCAAGAAATCTGGCCGGCTCAAAATCAGAGCTCATCATGCTGCAGTTAAACCCTACAACCAGTCTAAGCGCAAAGGTTTAAAACGCTTCGACCAACCGCAATAATACCCAGCAAAGTCCAGCAGAATATTTGCTCTAAAATGCAGTATTAGATGCCTAATGTCAACGTAACAAAAGCGGACACAAACCTGCTCACTTATTCAGAAATTTCTAACACTCAACAATGGCACACCGCAACAATACAGCAAATAATGATCTTCGTCATGTACATTAAATTCCGGAAAAGTATCCCTATCAAAAAGAACAGATCCTGGACACGAGCCGTATTTTGTATTATTCCAGTAATATAATGTGATTGCACTTTCTATTCATCAAAAATTTATCCATTGCATGTTTGGCTTTGAACACAGAATTTTCAATAAACTGTAAAAAGGCTTTCATTGTCTCTTCTTTTCTTACAATTCACACTGACTTTCCAAACTGATGGGTGTGCGGGGCAGAGAGGGCCTCAATGACGCTCCAGACTGATGGGCCATTACCTTTGACAGTGGGGAGAGGGACTATTACAGGTGTACCACACCTACCTCATCAATATTCGTTGTGTAGCTCACTGGCTTTGTAACTACTCGCTGGTTATTGAAACAGTCCACGCTTCCGAAGTACTGATGTCCGTACGTTTTATTTATTGATATTGGACACTGTGAAAACTAGACACAAACAGAAACAAACAAAACATGGTTTTACACACAACACCACTAAGTACACTCATTCAAAAATGAATAAGGAATGTACAAATATTAAAACACTTTTACCGTGTTTGCCTGGTAACCAGCAGTAGAATGGTCAGGAGCGCTACATGTGTTTCTGAATTCACGTCTCGTCACTCAATCAGTTTGCACTAGCACTTCCAGGTTAGGTACATCAGGAGGGGGTCACATGACATTCAATTTAAAAAAATGGTGAATACAATAATAATGATCAAACTGCAATGCCAACAAAAATTATGAAATTGACACACACAAAAATGACACCTAAATTATACAGTCATAAAATAAAAAAAAAACATTAACCCTTGAAATCACCCATACGTCATGCATAGCCCACAGCTGAGCTACCAGCGTCAGCTACAGGCTTTGAAAAGAATAGTGTCACTCCAAAGTTCTAACACTTTAGTAGTCAAACCACATGAAATTTCTGAATGCTTTAGTCACCTATGTGTAGCCAACACCTATGTTTACAAGGTTCAGAGCTCAAAAGTCTTGGCCAGAAATGTTTATAATGTGTTTTTTTACACACTGGGCATGCCTCCGGCCAGCAACTTGTAGCGAAGGGAGAGAGCAGTCACCCAGTCTGTGACTGCAGTCTACGGCGTACCAAACCTGCAGCTTGACCACAACGCCAATGAGCCTGGCTCTTTCTCAGGTGTAAGGAGTGGGATGGCTTGCCGCAAGGCCATTGGAGGTGTGCCCAGTGGGACCCCCAGGTTAGGTTGACCCTGGTTTGAGGGACCCCAGAGATGGGTGAAGCACGGTGTGAGGGACCCCAGACATGGGTGAAGCACGAGTGAGTGGGGCACCCTGGGATGGGAGAAGTACGGTGGGGGAATGCGCAAGGTACGCCTCTATGCATGAAGCGCATGGGCGCGCTTCCTGAAGGGGAGGGCAGTGTGATGGAGTGCCGTCACTACAGTTGAGTATGCACTCTGACTTCCATACTAATGAGCCTGGCTCTTTGGCATTGTGGTCAAGCTGCTGGTTTGGTAGACCTGGGTTCGAGGCTGGGCGGGGTGACTGCTTTTGACCTTTGCTACAACATTCATTTAATGAACTTTCATTTTCATGTAGGCTGTGCAGCTAGGTGAAGTGCAGAGGCAAAACACTGAATTGTGGGGGGGGCTACTGCTAACTAGTCACTTTGTATGTTTCCACCATGTTTAGAAAAGTCAATGTCATGTATTGTGTATGGTTGTGATATTTAAAAGACATTTCCCTGAATTAGTAGTGGTAAAGACTGGAGACACCACATTTGATTAGACCTGTCTAACTGCTGTTCGGTTTGCATGCTTTTGGAATCCAGGTCCCAAGGAAATAAAGGCTTTCCTAAAACACCTTCTTAAAGCAAATCTGAGCTTACAAGCCACTACATGGGCCCACGTATTCTACTGCGATTTAACATGTCTGTGAGCGAGACAGTGTCAATGTTTAGCAAAAAACAGAATGTCTGCATTGTAACATATGTCCTGCAACAGTGAGTGGCAGACCTGTATGGTGCCTCTAATGAGCCCAGATGGGCCAGCTTTGAATTCCCATTCATCTGAGGGGGCAGGGAAGCCTAATTAATATGCAAAGAAAGCAGGTCAGGACAGACTGGTCCTCTGCCTGAGCCACACAAGGGTGTCGGTTTTCATATAGTCGCTGAAGTGCATGACAAGTGATTGAGGCAAATTTAAGACAGTGTCTGTTTTCCCACCATAAAGAAATACATTTAAACAAGCTAATTTACCTGTGCAAGTCTGGGCTACAGACAAAACTGAGGAATGTTACTCAATCAATGTGTTTCATCTATACAGTGAATATTTCATGACTACTATGTTTAAGATTTAAGTGGCTTGTGCAATCAGAAATTTGTTACACCAAGTTTATGATAGGCTTAATGAGAAGACGAGCAGAAACAATAGGTTATCTCTGGATATGACTACAGTTGTATGTACTTATGCTGGTGCTGGGCCCCATTATGTAAGTGGCATGAAGATATGCATATATAAGTACAGACTTCAAAAGCCTTTTTTGGTAAATATATAAATTATATGGCATAAATGTCACAATGAGGGAACTTTCCATGAAATATATATTTTTGGAACCAATTAGGCTAATTGTAAACAAGAGTGCTGATCTGTGTAACACCATGCAGACTTTCATGCAGATTTTTTTGCAGGAAAGATTGAACCCTGAATGCACACTGAATTATCTGAATATTTACAGGATTCCCAAGAACACCAAGACATCCAGTTCATAGCAGTAAATCATGGCATGTTATAACCTACAAAGCATACAACAAGGTGATGGACAAGATGAGACCCAAGAGTGTGAAACACACTCTGACAGTACAGAGTTAACAATCAGTGTTCAATGTCTGTCTCCTAATAGCTCAGTGAAGTTGAGGTGGTTCTACTGTTACAAAGAAATTACACAAAGTAGTTTTAATCAGTCAAGTGTTGTTTTCTACCAAGCAGTTCACTGGTTTAACCAAATCGTGGTTGTAATTCACTGACATCCCTGGTTTTGACAAAAGAGATGCCAAATTACAAACACATTGCTACAGGGGCTGACACCCTCAGCGCTGGTTCTTAAATTCTGGGAGTCAGTGCAAGAAAGAATTCCATGTCTGGCTAAAGTAGCTCGGTGCTGTTTGTCAGTACCAGCAAACTCTGTGGATGCTGAGGGCTGTGTCTAAACATGGTCAGGTGTTTACTGCATAGGAACTGGGAGTGAGAATGACCCCTGAGGCAGGAAGTCCCATGCTGACTACAATCATTAAGGTTAGTGGGGTGGACTCATTCATAATGTTCCTAACTAGAAAGGATTTCAATTTTTTTGTGTTGGATAGGGTTAGGGTTTTAGAGTTAGGGTTAGGGTTAGAGTTTTAGGGTTGGGTTTTAGGGTTAGGGTTAGAGTTAGGGTTTTAGGGTATTTTTCATGGAAAAATATTTCCATGAAAAATGACATATTTTCAAATCAAGCTTGGTGAAATTCAATAAAAGTTACTGTGAATTTGCTAGGGGACTCAGCTGTGACTAATTACACATTGTTTTTAATTTCAGGTACACTAGTACAGAAATTTCACAGTTAGCAAATGAACCAATTCCAACAGCATGCTGATCAAATCAAATCGAATCAAATCAAATCAATTTAACGTCACATCACTTGACACCGTTGTGCAGGAGAGTGCATAGTTCACATCAACAGTGCAGTGTAGTACAGACAGTAGTATGCACAATACACAACATACATTATAAACAATGTACACAGTATAATATACACAATTTACAAGCTACAATAATACACTGTACACATAATGAACACAATAGATACAGAATAGATGGTCTGCTGTTGGATTTATGCGGGAGAGTTCAGTGCCCTGATGGCCTGGTGATAAAAACTGTCCCTGAGCCTACTGGTCCGAGCTTTGATACTACGGTACCATTTGCATGATGGTAGCAGTGAGAACAGTTTGTGGCTTGGGTGGCCTTAGTGATGAGGTGATACTGCCCAGTCTAAGCACCTGGTGCCGGTCTGACAGGAAGCTCAGGATCCAGTTGAGCATGCAGTTTTTCAGGCCCAGGTCTCATAGCTTTCTGTCCAGCTTTGAGGGAACTATGGTGTTGAATACTGAGCTATAGTCCACAAACAGCATTCTCACATAGGTGTCTCTCTTATCCAGGTGGGAAAGAGCAGTGTGCAATGTCAGGGCTATTTGCACCATCAGTGGACCTGTTCTGATGGTAGGCAAATTGTAGTGGGTACAGTGTGGTAGGCAATATGTGACAGATAAAGTCCTTAACCAGCCTCTCAAAGCATTTCCTCACTATGGGGTCCAGAGCAACAGGGTGCCTGTCATTAAGACATGACACTTTGGAGTTCTTGGGTACAGGAACAACGGTTGATGATTTGAAACAAGCAGGGATAGTAGACAGGCAAAGAGACTGATTGAAGATGTCTGTGTACACTCCAGCCAGTTGGTCTGCACATGCTCTTAGTGCATGACCAGGAATGCCGTCTGGACCGACAGCCTTGCATGTGCTCACTCTCCTTAAACACCTGTGCACGTCCTCCACAAACACGGAGACAGTGGTGACGTCATCGTCCGCTGCAACTCGCCTTCTCTTGAAGCAAGTGGAGTTTGACTACAACCTAGCATAGAACATATTAAGTTCATCTGCAAGAAAGGCAGTGGTGTGGGGTGCGCTAGCATTCCCTCTAAAGTCTGTTATGGTGTTATTGTCTTCTGGAGGGAATAACTAGTTGACTTGTATTCCATTATGTTGCCGGAGTTGAATGCGGCAGTACGCGCATTGAGAGCAGCGTGAACCTCGCTTTTCATCCAAGGCTTCTGGTTTGGGTAGGTTCTGATTTTCTGGGTTGGAACAACATCCTCTATGCACTTACTGATGAACCCGCAGACTGGAAAGAGATGCATCCTTGGAGCTTGACAGAGTTTGTTCTTAAGGGACTGGACGTTTGCAAATAGTATGCTAGGGAGAGGAGGCCGGTTAGCCCACTGCCTTATTCTTACCATTATGCTGGCCCACTTGCCTCTTCTCTTGCAGCGCTTGCGTGGGCAGACAGCCCAAGTGAGAGTGGCCACTCCTTTGTCTACCTGCGGCGCTTCCATAAACGAAGGATCTTCGTACAATGAAAGTGTGGTTTGCAGTGACCAATTGTTGATTTAATGTCCAATAAAGTTTGCCGGTCATACATGAGCACACTGCCAACATCGATGATCAAAGTACTTAGGAGTAAAACCACCAAGAAACATAAAACAACACTGCAAAGTGTGGGAACTCACAACGCGGCACTGATAATGTTGAGTAAACACACACACACACACAAGCGTGAGCATATGCACATGCACACATATACAAACATTTTTGCTCATACACATTCATAAACATGTGATTAAAGTTTAGGACAAAGTACAGAGTGAATCGCAACTTTTGAGGTCCAGTTGTGATGCAATATTTACACTGATGGCAATGATGAATCAGGACTATGACTAAAATGAAACTTGAGCATCAAACTTTTGCATTTAAATCACAATCTAATAAAAAAGCCCTTTGGTTAAAATTTGCAGCCCTGTTTTTAAGGAAATGACAGATGGCTGTAGGCCTACTTGGCACAGCACTTGACTTTTTTAATTAGAAGGGGATGGGTACAACATATTTATTATTGTCTTGAACCCAAGATGATGAAAATATCAATACTTCAGCTGCAATTTAAAACATAACTCCTGTGCAGAGTCCATTAGTCAGCGCTCTGACACTTTTACAACCATCCTCATGGAGATAACAATGCATTAGAGTACAGATCCACATTGCCACATCCATTAGGCCTGTAAATCAGCTCCATCTGGAACCCCTTTTCCTTTAAATAACCATAATTTTGTTCTCTGCTCTTCTTAAATGTGCATGTAGACAATGGAAACATTCTTTTTCATCAGTAGTATTGTTACTGATAGTGAAAAACAATAATGATAGTATAGTTAGATGGAGCAGTTATGTGGGCTGAGCAACTGAATTACATGGCTGAAACTTCAACTGAATTTCATGGCTGAAGATCAAATGATTTGTTTTTTAAAAGGCCCCCTAGGAATTCAGTTGTGATGACCCAGCACTGAGGCCTCACTATACTCATTTCTGTCCCCTGTCTCGTGTCTGGGACAGAAACATCTACCAAAAGTCACACCACGCTTAACAATGCCATTTTCACCGCATCTCATCATGTCTTTGTTTGCATTGAATACTGGTGTTGTACTGGAGTTTGGCTGTACTGTGAGTTTGATGTTGGTTCTTTACATACTCTATTTTCTATTAAACTATTTCATAGTTCATTGCATCACATAGTCAATTTGTGCTAGTAGTACAGATTTATTAAAAATTGCATAAAATGCAGCCAGTTTTATGGCAAAGGTCTCCTCTATTTATTGTGTCAGGTGGCTCAGGATGGGAAATTAATTTCCAGCATTCGTACAATTTCCTTTTAGGTTGTTCTAATACGAATTCTGTTAAAACATTCATTTAAGTTAATATTACAAGATTCTGATTTATTATTACAAGATTTCTGTCCAAATGCTGGGACGGTAATGTAAAACAGATGGCAAATGGAAGACATGTGCCTGCATCTGCTGCATTGTGGGAAAAAAATACCATTGGAAAAGTTTTGATGCGGCTGTTGTGGAACCAAATTAAAGAATTCTGCCAGGATTCTGAAGGTAACATGGTGATTTCTTCCAACATCCCATTTGCTTGTGTTGGCTTTGGTGGTGTTGATTGAGGTGATAAGATATTTTCGGTATCTGCTCTTTTGTATACCCCTCCATTCTGCTTGGGTTGAGGTCTAATTTTTCAGCAATGGAAAGCTGCCCATCACAGTTTAATTACCTACAATGGAACGATGTCTTACCTGTGTGACAAACAGGTGCAAGAAGAGCATCTTGTTTGTAACATTTGAAACATTTCACTGTTGAACCATTTTCTGTGGTCCAGGGTGCAAGGTCTTTATTCAAACCAACTGCAGTGCATTTGTGCATGCCGCCTCCAGCTCTCACAGACCCTTACAACTCAGTTGAAGCCTGCCCAAACCGGTCCTCCTCTTATCAGCAGCACTCCCACAACTAACTCAAGGCACAGGAACACCCCCAAGGACAGCCCTCAGGTCAGCATTTGCGCTCTGACTTGTCCGTATCCAGTGGCCACCAATAGGAACCCCAACAGGCCAAGGATTTTGGACAATATAAATGTGATGGTGACCTCCCCCACCTCAGTGCTGCACCAATTCCTGTGGAGTGAAGAACTGAGGACACCAAACCCTTGGGGACAGACTGTTGTGTTGTTGTGTGCGTCTTTGCCTATGAAACCACACACAAACAAACACACACATACAAACAAACACCCTCTGGGCCTGTTCACACCTGGCATTAACATGTCTTGGGTGATCCAATCACAAGTGGACAGCTCTAAGTACAGGTGTGAATGCACCCAAGATGCATTGAAGACGCATTGAGATCCGATTGCTTAGACCACATTCGGAGGTGGTCTGGGCCGCATATAGCCACATTCTTTTAGCAGTGTGTACACAAATGTGTCCTGGGCCACATTGAAGGACCGCCTGCTCAACTGATTTCCTCTGTGTAAGCGGAAGTACGTACTCATTTGCGCGCCAATGGCGTCATATTAAAGTGCGACAACAGGCAACAACAACAGGAAAAATGGATTCTCATAGATGGAGTACACATGAAACACGCCATCTGATTTCCATTTGGGCCGAAGAATCAGTACAACGGAAATTGGAAGATTCATATCGCAACTGGGCGATTTATGAGGAGATTTCGAAAAAGATGGAGGGGAATGGTTACAGTCCATCATAACAGCAATGCCAACATAAAATCAAACACCTCAAGAATGCTTTCAGAAAAGCCAAGGACTCAAACAACAAGTCCGGTAGGGACAGGATAAGCTTTTACAAGGAATTGGACAGGGTGCTAGGAGACCCATCGGCAAACAAGAGCGCTCATATTAACCGTGAAACACTCAGACAAGGACAAATGTTTTATCTGAGATCTGATTTTGTCACACTAAATCCTTACTGTAATATCACTAAACAAAGCATACACAAGATGCATAATTGTTGATGGTGTTAACGTGAAAGAAAATATTTCAACACACTTGGACCAATGCAGTGTTTCACTCTATTTAGAGCTTTCAGTCTGTCGCACCATCAGAGCATACATCTCTGACCGAAAGCTCTAAATAAAGTGAAAAACTGCATACATCCAAGTATGCGGAAACCTCCTCATTCCGTTTGGGCTCATTGCTTCTTCCAGCACCTTAGTGTCGGGTGGTGGTTTGGGCAGCCCGGGGAGTTGCGTGTGGGCGTGGCACAGCGTTTATTCAATAATAGAATAATGAGTGAGTGATGCCGGGCACTTTGAGCGGGGTGTGTAGGGGAGCTTTGCTGCCTCTTAAAAGGCAGCAAGTCGGGGTGGCAAAGGGACGGCTGCCTGGACAAAGCAGCGGGAGTGTGTGGGGAAGTGCTCTGTCTTTGTGTGTATTACGTTGCTTTTTGAGTTTTTTTCCTTTTCTTTTTGTATTAGTTTTTGGGGGTTTTTCTTTCAGTTTCGTGGCGTGTTTTTGTTTGTGTGGGACTTCGGCAGGGTGGGGCATTGCCGGAGCAGAGAGTCGGGAAAGAGAAAGATTTTCGACTGCAGACCCTCCGCGGAGAAGCTGCTGCCCGGCTGGTCGCCCTGCTCACCGTAAGGAAAGTGTTTCATTTTGTTATGCACGAGGCGTGTGTGTGTGTGACCAGGGGTGGCTCCGCTGGCTTCTCAGTTCCCTCTTCGTGTTCGTAGGGATTGCAGAGCGCGGCGAGGGATCGGATTGGAGAGGCACCGTAATTCCACCCAGCAGCACGACTAAGTGGAGCCTGGCGTCCAGACAGCAAAGGACTCATTATGGAACACAAGTGTGTTTTTGGGGGATTTCTTTTGGTTAGATTTGGTTTTTTTTTTTTGTGGCATTACTGCTTGGAGGAAGGTGAACAGCAGCAATGCCTGTTCTGTAAAAGTGTGTATGTGTGAGCGCTCCCGGTGGCAGCCTGCGACCCCCACCTGGTCAGCCCTGTGTTGGGACTGGCTCACCCTGGCCAGAGGGAGGCGCCAACTGCAGCTTGTGATGGGAATTGCAGTGCTTGCTCTCTGCCTGAGTGTGAAGGTGTGAGGGGACCACTGTGTGCTGTGGATTTGGAGTGTGTACACTTACCTGTGGGGGGCGCTATCCTTTGAGGGGAGGGGCTACGGTTCTGCCGGGGCTTACAGTAGGAAGAGTAGGCAAAGGGGGTGACTCCAGTGTGTGCTGTCATTGATGAGTTTTATAAATAATAATAATAAATCTTTATTGTCCACCAGGGTGGAAATTTTCCTTTGGCTCACCAATACATATAAGACAGATCAAAAACATTTAAAACATACAACATGAAACATAGTCAATAATAAATACACTAAAACACAATTCATAAAAACACTGTCCATTCCTGTGGCTAGCATAAATGGAAGTTTTAACCCCAGCTTGTAGAAATAAAGTTTGATTTTTGCCATCTACCTGGTCTTGCGTCGTGGTGGGCTGACAGTGGTCGGGGCAGTTTAGTGTCCGGGTCTGCTAACCCGTGACATTAGCAAAGATTTAGCCGGGTGGAGCAGTGGTCATCCTGCATTATCTAAAGGTATTGAACCTACCCACCGTAAACATGAGTAGTATTACTTTAGTAAAAGCAGTCTTTCCCTGTATTTAAAGGATAATTAGTGCTTTGGTCTGAGAATAGAAAATGGAATGCATGGTTTGGTTCTCTGGTAATGACTACATTAACCTGACTCAGTCAACATTTTGCAGTAAATTTGCAATTTTTTGTGCCAACATGTAGAGTAAGACAAACCCTTACAGAGCTGCCTTTAAATGAACATGTGTTTAATAGAATACTTTGTAAAACATGGAATATTTGAACAATACAAGTGCATAAAGTTCCCTGGAGGCACTGACCTTGAACTGAATAACAAATCTCCCCGATGTTGTCACTTATGTGTTGACCAATTTAGATCGCCTTATCTCAGAAATAGATTCACTCCCCCATCACCACCACCATCTTCCTTCTACCCCGCAACTGTGGAGTGCCTGAAGATGTTTTAATATTACTGGCCATCCTTTTGATTTTAATTAAAGACTGAACCATTGAAGTTGATAAGAAGCTTTCAGTTGGCTTATAAGTAAAAACAGCTGCATGTAAAAAGCAACACTTTTTATAACTTTAAATGTGATTTCATCCAAGACACATTCTTGATGAACTTCAGCACTACAAGTCTTGACTTCTTACATGGGTCTCATGGCTATCACAGCAGAGGCGAAAGCTGCAGCTCTCCTTTTGTTCCTTTTTCTCATCTCCAGTTGGTTCTCAAATCGCGTAAGCTGGCTTTGTCCACGACATCTGAAAATTACCTGACAATTAGCAGGATAAATATTCCGCACATAAAAGTAAGTCAACCCGGCTACTCACTCTTTAGTTTTTGGTCCAGGCGGACGGACGATGCAGCGGCGAAGTGCTTCAGAGTTTAACTGGCTAGATAGTATTTATACGGGTCAGAGGAAAGATAGGTGAAGAGATAGCAGTGCACAGGAATTTCAGAAAGAGTGGTTTGAGAGAGAGAAGAAGGTAATGTGGGGCAGAGAAAAGATGGGTTCTGGAGATCAGTGCGCAAAAGAATGAAATAAAATGGTGGGGACCGGCCAGTCTGCAATAAACTGTCGGACCAGCTCCACCACCGTGTCACGGACTATATACATACAGTTGCACTTAAACTCTTGTAAAAGAGAACAGCTTGATACGCACAATATACCACGCTGGTACTCACAATAATCCGCGACGACTGTGCTTGCCACCATAGACATTTAAAATACCTGAGGTGCATACCTTTGTGCACCCGTGACCCTGACGTCACGTGACTCTTAACCCCTACTTTTGTGCACCCTTTACCTGACGTCATGTGGCATACCCCTAACACCAAGGAATAGACCCAGTCTGTATTGTTTTGATTTCTTCTTCTCCTTCTTTGAATTTCCGGCAGACTAGGCACGGGAAGTGCATTTCTCCCTCCCGCCAGTTAAAAACAACGCATTTGGTCTTTGCAAATGGAAATGATGTACGTGCTTGCATATAGAGCGGGGAAGTGAGATCCGATCACAAGTGGTCACTCGAGACGCATGTGGAGACGCATTCTAATGCCAGGTGTGAACTGACGTACTTAGAGCTGTCCACTTGTGATTACGGGTGTGCAAAAATATTTTTTCGATTAATCGTTTAAGATTTGTCTGATTTGATATTGATCTGTAAAACCCATACATAAATCTGATATATGACAAAATATGTAAACTACATATATAGTGTATATGTCCATGTATGTCTCAGACATGTAAGTCACCATATATATGCATGTATGTCAGATATATATTAAAATATAGCAATATAGCTTTCATATAAGTCTCATATTTTTCCAAATATACACATATATAATAAATATGTATCTAATGCATAAATGTTAATATATGATTTAGTTATATACTGGTACTCATATTAGGGATCCAAATATATTAAAATATGTAATGTTCTTATATGTAACATTTATGTAGCATCAACATGTCACAATAGACTTATAATACATAAATATAAAATCTTGACAATAAGAAAGGAGACAAATAACTGTTTAACTCTTTTTATTGAATAGTATATATTGAACGGTACTCAAAGTTTTTTTTTTTCTTTTTTCCCCCCATCAAGTCGATTTTTTGGCTGCTGCCAACCGGAGTTCCGCCATTTTACAATTTAAGGCCGTTCCAATTTGGCCTTGGGTTACCCCCTGGTGCTTTGACATAACAGCATCTAGGAATGTAGAGAAAAAAGTAATCAGTTACAAAGCAGTCTTCATACGGATGTGGATTACCTCATCACCAGTAGTCGAAACATACAGTAACATGGGTTCTGTAAACTTTATAAAAGTATGTTGACCACATTATGTATGGTAAATATTCACAGCCATGGAAGCAACCTCTTATTTTACATGACAGACAGATGGACGGACGGACTGAGAGACGACCGGACAGATGGACAGAGACAAATAGACAGGCAGACAGATGGGAGATAGGGAGATGCAACTAAACTCAGAAAGAATAAAATCTTAACTCACCCATAATGGCTTTGACTTTTAACCACTCAAGGCCGCTCCGATGCTGCTCCCCTTTTGCAACTTTTGATTCACCTCCTGAGAGTGGAATTTGATTAGATTTGCTTAGAAAATAATGAACATACTTTACAAGTTTTGAACCTTCTTGGCCTGAATGGTCAGGTGTCACACACAATACTGACCCCTCAAGTTGCTCTGGATCAGTGTTTCTATGTTGAACATGCCCAGCAGCAGAATCCTGGCCATAGACGTCCCAGTGGCAGCCTGGGTGGCTGCCCTCTACACAGTCCGAGGCACGAATACCCCTGATCCTGGGAATATTTCTTCCTGTTAAAAAAATCATTAAAAAATATCCTTGATTAAGCCAAATAAACTGTACACAAAAAAGGGTCTCCCACAGAGGAGGTTTCTCTATGACATGAGGTGATAAGCAGCAAAAAAAAAAAAAAAAAAATCCAAATCCTGTAAGAAAATATTGTTTAGCATATCACTTATGTCAACTGTGATCGTGATCAATGTTGTCTATGCCAAGCCAATAAGAAAAAAGTGCTGGGATTCAAAAACATTCCACACAAGTTATTATTGTGAGGCACAATATTGTGTGAAACAGCACTGCCTTCAGCTGAAAAGGAGCCACAGTAAAACCGTAATTTCATGTCAAGTGTTCTACCCTAGTCAGTGGTCTAATAAATAAAATAGAGCTCACAGATTCCACAGATGAGGGGCTGTTCGGTACAACCGAAGCACTGGCATTTCCTCCTTCCAAGCTCTGCAGCATTTGTTTTATTTTCGGGAGCTCTGCAAAGAGGGAAAAAAAGAGTTACACATGTATTTCCTTGTGATTTCTGTTACTGGAACACACAAACACAATATATTCAACGAAAGTAATCCATGTATTACATTTACTACCATTTAGTGAAGGACATTTTAATGCACTTTGCTATTGTCAGGTACGGACAAGGACTCAGCCGCAGACCACAGAGATTTTTCCATATGGTTTATTATAAACCGGCAGGCAGACTCGAAAACACGAAACAGGCAGGGTCGAAACCAGAGAGACAGTCCGAAGGGAAAATCCAGGATCAGGAACAGGAGCAGGCAGGGTCGGAAACCAGTCGGGCAGAATTCCAGGCAACAGGACAAGGCGACAGGCAAGACACAGGTCAGGGCACAAGCGAAAGTCAAAAACACGAAAACAAGCAAGCAGAAATCAAGACGCGGGAACAAGACAGGTAAACACACTGCAACGAACTAGCAACGAGACAGGAACAGGCAGGGCATTATAAAGGGCAGAGTAGATGAGGCGATGGGGAACAGGTGAGCTAGCAGGCAGGTGGCGGCGATGCAGTAACGAGGCAGGCGGGGACCGGGCGGGGACCGGGGCAGGGCTAGAACACAAGGAAAACAAAAGCACACGGACAGGGGAAGAACACAAACACACAGCTAGGGGGGGCGGAGTACTGACAGTTATCATGTAATCACGTTACAAAATTGAGAGAAGACTTACAGGTCCATGATGTGTAGGGCTGAACAATATGGTAAGAAAAAAAGAATAATGCGATTATTTTGACAGAAGATTTTAGTGGGAATAATTTTTGGATCATACTTTTCATTTCAATGAAAAAATTTATGCTGATGTGCTCAGGTCTGTACCAACAAACATTCTGTCATTCTTCCGTCTGGAGAATATGATTTGTGAGCCAGAGACATGGCCTACAGATTTGGATATTTTCACTACAGTTGGTCTGACCAGATTCACAATATCATTACTCTACAAGGAGAACTAAAGCCCACCCAGCCCTGTTGGAATGGATTACTGTAGAAAATGCAGCCCCTAAAACTCCTTTTTATTACATTAAGTGACATTTAGTAACTGTCACATCTTGGTGGATGGTGAAGATAGTACTCAAAAACACTGTTGGGTAAGTTACTCAAAAAAAAGTAAAGTTACTCATTACTTTATACAAATTGTAACCACAGTACTTTAATAATTACTCTTTATAAAAAGTAATTAGATTACTAATTACTTTACTTTTATGTTACTCTCTAAAGCCCAGATCAGCCCTTATTAGGAGAAGAATACAAAACTGGACAGCAAATCATACAAGTTGTGGCAAGAACTATACACCAATAGTAAAATGAATCTGGGAGTTGAACTACGCCACCCTTGCTTGGGGGGGCAAGGGACCCTCCAAATCACCAAAGCTGGGTTCCCCAAAAGGCAGGCGTCCAGAATAACCGGGACAGGAGGCTGGTGTATCAAAAAAATCTCTTATTTTCACAATGCAGATTTAAAAACAGAAGATCACTGCTATACCATGGGCAACGCTAAGATAGACCTTCATATTATCCACCTGGGTAAAGTGGGGGCATAAAGGGCCTGTCACAACCAAACAGTGCATCACACCAACTAGACTCAGGTATCAAGTGGGAAAATAAGAGCACCACAAATTTCACCGCACTCCAATAAATACAAAGATAAAACCCAAGCCCCACATCCACTACACACGTGTCAAGCAGACCTGAATGCTAAGCCCAGTGTACACACAGGAGATTTGGTCATCACTACAATTAAAAATAAGCATATCTTATAAAAGCCCATACATCAGCCACACGCAACAACAGTGGCCCAGTAAACCCCCAAGCATTCACAGTAATGGTTAAAATGTACAAAAGCCAAAACAGCCTCGGAAGACGGTAGTAAGTACAAGTATTCCCGAGAGCGTCAAACGCGCTCTTTAACCGGAGCACCAAAATCCACCGAGGTTTAAGGTATTACCCGACGGCTAGTAATAACTACAGGTATTCCCGAGAGCGTCAAACGCGCTCTTTAACCGGATCACCAAAATCCACGATGTTAAAATACTAGCCATCGATTACAAAAGAAACACTCGAGTTTTCAACGTGCCAACACCAACCATGTACGGGTAAAAGGCTCAAACAATTATCCTACACAATGGGAAAAGCAGTGACGGCTAGTGGGCCACTTCTTTCTTTCGTGGTGTCCACGTCATGTAGCCACTTAATCTCACACACACTGGCTGACTGAAACGGCTGTCCTCCCGACAATCTCTCCCTCACTCTCCTGCAGAAGCAGCACCTAAATAGCGGCGCTAGGCAAGCTGCAACCGCCAAAACACACACACCGGCAGCCTCCCACAGCTCGCTCTGTGCCTAGCTAGCTTGTAGGGTCACACGAGTGAACGGAGTCTCACGGCGCCTTGCCTGCAACGCTTCCACACAAACGCGAACTTGAATTCTCGCGGTAGCCTCACTGAACGCAACACCTGTGTCCGCTCTCACTCCACTCTGATCCTCTCCCATCTTCCCCGCGGTCTTAAAGCTATACCGGCTACAAAGTACCGATCAGTTTCGCTTATTAAATCACAATAAATAAGATACGAATGATCCTAGACCAGCAGACAGGAGGCAGACCGACACCTCAGCTCACATTATATCTTTCAAAAATCCCGTGTTCAAGTAACAGAAGTAATGACAATTTCGCTAGAATAGTAACTGTAATGTGATTACTGAAAATTTAAACGTAATCCCTTACATTACCTTGTCACTGGGAAAAGTAATCCAACTACAGTAATCTGAG
Source organism: Megalops atlanticus (assembly GCA_019176425.1). Lineage (NCBI taxonomy): Eukaryota > Metazoa > Chordata > Actinopteri > Elopiformes > Megalopidae > Megalops > Megalops atlanticus. The sequence goes on from CM032896.1 coordinate 25,279,102, forward strand.
TGAAAGTAATCTACATTGCTCAAGAATACTGAATAGGAAAATACAAGTTTTAAACTGGGTCTTCCATTCAAATAAGACTACTTTCCAGTACTTGAATTTAATTTTTACCTGTGAACACGTAATATTTCAGCTCCTGCAGTTCTTGACACATAACAGAAATTTCGGTGGTGTCTGGATCTTGTTGTGGAGAAAAAGAGGACATGACTGCCCTCTCTTGTCCGTGCTTTGCCGCCATTTTCTGAGGATAGGAGAACAGCAATTTCCTAATGTTGCTTAGGTTATTTGCCTCCATGAAACCAAAACTCACCTTGTTTTGTACAAAGGAGGGCACATCATTCTTGGGAGGGGAGGCCTCCTCATCCTACAGCCGTTTAGGAATACGTCTTCTTTTCGTCAAAATGATGTCTTCATCCGATTCTTCATCATCGTTCTGTTTGTACTCCGCCACCAAAATATGCTCAAGGGTAGTCTCTCTGTCTAGTTAGCAGAAAAGTGACATTAGCCAGCAAAGCTAGCTTGGTATCACGGCTAACTAAGCCAATGTTAACTATAACTAAGCGTAATGCTAATCTCTCGTACATTATGATTGTGATTGTAAAGTATATAACTTAATGCTACAACTTTAACTGTGAAAAATCTTACCTGCAACTTTTTGTATGGTCGCCATGAAAATGGGTAAACCGCCTTTGGGCCGCTTCCCTGATCCCCATTCAACCGTAAATTCCTCTTCAGAGGAAATCATCCCATCTAAGTATTTATTTATGTCAAAGTTTCTTATATTTTTGGTTGGCACAATGCTTAATTTTCCCTCATCATCCCCTCCTGACCATTTAATAAGCCCAAACATTTTTCCCAAATCTCTTTGTGGACACAAATAAAATCTCTAGTTTACAAGGAAGTCTGAAGGGCGGGTGTTGTTATGGCAACACAACGGGTTGCTATGGAGATAGGAACTCGCTACGTTTTAAACTGACAATTCTCAACCTTTTTTTATTTTACATGACCCCTCTTTTGTTTATATTTATATTTATTAACATTCACTTTAAAAAGTTTCTGGTGATTCAGAGTCTGGTGTTTGTCATTTCAAATGTGATTTCTCAGTTGAAAAACTGACTGGGCCAGTTAGCGCCATTGTAGGGCAGGACAGTTGTTGACCTAATTAAGCTGTACCAGAGCCAGAGAGAGAAAAGCATATTAGCTAACACTGGCTATCACCAGAAAATGGATGATTAAGTTATAGATGCTGCTATCAACATAAATAAAACTAAAAAGACTCAAAGCAGAGCAGCATGTCTGAGAGGGGAAGATGTTTTTCTGGCTTTCTTGCCATCTCTTTAAAATAACAAATGCGTCTTTATGTCGGTAGCATTTGGAACAAATCCCTTTGGAAAGGACCCTGGTCTGTTTGTCAGCCAAAATGTGTATAAGTTGTGCCTATTGTTGATTTACTCTGTGGTGGCCAGTGAAGCCTCGTCTTTCTCAAATAATAAGTGCTGCTGACAAGGTAATTTGGTGGCTAAACTGGTGGCTCTCATTAGGCTGCCAGATCATTACTTGCACCTTTTGACAAGCTGAAAAGACCAGCAATTTTGAAATTACTAAATAGTGAATTTCTGGGTTGAGCAATATTTCAGCAGTATTTCATAGTTACATGTGTTACGCATATGGAGTGTGAGATGACTCCACAGGTGACATATTTTTAAAGGTGGATTCTGAAAGAATGAATAAACAAATATTTGTGGGTCGGCTGATTTTTTACTTCAGTTCATGTCAACCGCCAACTGAAGAACACATACAAATGACAGTGTAACAGTATCAACATTGTATCAGAATCATAAAAGTATTAAAATCTCTCACAGAATACAACAGATATTTCCATTTAAAATCCATAGGCTAATGGAATCACAATAAAGATGAAATACAGTTCTATATGACAATAGGCTACTGGAAAATTATCAATTCTATATAAAGGCAAAGTTATTATTCTGTAACATTAGATTATCTAGAATTTGTACAAGTCATTGCAAGTGTGAAACAGTCACTGTATTCCCATTTATTCTCAGTCACACCCCAACTAGGCTTCATTATCTCAGGCATGCTCTCTGTTTATGTGTGACGTCTCACAGCTAGTGAGCTGCCCGGTTGCCCTGGCAACGATAAACTAAAGCGGCTAGTCAGCCGTTCGATCTCTGGCTAAACTGTTAACATCCTATTACAGTTACGGGAAACATAAATAATCAAACTACACAGCATATAACATAAAAACAGTCTGTTATTGGATTGTTGCCATTGAATTGGTATCCGTGGAGCCAGGCAAACGTTATATCTGACTCACTACTACTCGTTTTGATCCAAGGTTTGACAACGTAAATGGCAAGCTAGTGGCTAGCAAGCTACCGTACACATATCGGTAACATTTTAACGATTCTGCTAAAGACTGATACAGTAATAACAACAAGCTACATGACAGTAACAGTTTCACTACCCAGACGACGTGCGTTAATAATACAATGTACAAGTGGTTATGGTGATATCTACCCACCTGAAAGAATGAATGAACAAATATTTTTGGGTCGGCTGATTTTTTACTTCAGTTCATGTCAACCGCCAATTGAAGAACACAGCGCATTCCCACGGCTTAAGTACCCACAGGTGGTCTCGTGCGTTCTACACTCAAATAGAGCAGTTAAAATACAGTACAGGAAAAAAATGAAATGGGGTGGTGTCTATAGACATTCAAGATTACCTGTATACCTGCAGGACCACACACATATGGCTTATGTTTATTAAACATTTTAAATAGTATATGACATGAAATATCCTGTATCTCACACATGCAGTTCATGCAGCAGTTCATTACTTAATCTGTATATCACAGTGGCAAATATGTCTCATTTATACACTCAACACATGCATTATGCCTATGTAAGACTGAATAAGCACTCCCAGCTTGAGTTTTAATGTCAAAAATATATTGAGAATGTGAAATGTAAAAATGTGAAATGTAAACATACAAGTCATTATTGAAATAGTTGTTTTGCAAAATGAAATACATTGTGAATGGTCCATTGACTTACAGTGAGACTGCAAAATGAGACATTACAGTTACACTATAACAGAATGTCAATGTTTTTGAGGCGTATGTGTGTATATATCATCCTCCTGTATGCATGAACTTATAACTGTATTTAAATTGGTTGATTTGGATGAAATTTGAATGAAGTTTGCAAATAAAATGAAGTGATTTCTTTTGCACATTTTTTCGTTTAAATGTCACAATATCCTAACAAAGAAGTGTCCTACCATTATTGAAATATACAGTAAATACAAATAATTCTGCATGTTAGACCAAAAATTTAAATTTCATTCTAAATTATTACACAACCTGTGGAAACTGTTTATAGTGTGCTTATGTAAAGAAAAAAAAAGTTTTTGCATAAAAAATATCAACATATAGTAACAAGTATCAACATATTGATATGTTAACATATTTTTGAATTAAATAATTGGCTATATATATTGCACAGCTTATTTTAAACAGATCTAAAATGCATGTATGTTTACATAGATTACATTATATATGTGCAAAACAAATATGTCTGCCACATATTCACACTTAAAGTTCAACATATATGTGGAAAATAACTAAGGGAATCTAGCATATGCACATATATGTCACCTTATATGAGAGACTTCAAATATTTTGCTGCATGTTTGCACATATAACTTTAATTATATGTGTGTGTAACGGGTATGGTTAGACTGCGTTGTGTTTAACTAGATGTTACGGGGGTCAGCGAGCGAGGTTCGAACCGGAGTTTTCACTGCTCGCTGCCAACCCCTTGCGGCCAGCATTGTTGCCAGTTGAGCTAAAGACAAATTGCCCCTAGCCTATGGCAAGCCGTTTTAACATTTAATAGCTAGCCTGGATATGTGTGGCAAATATCCGTAATTCAATTCTTCCTAGTGAAAATGAACATTTCAGATAGGCACAATGGCATTCTTCCTATCCACAATTGCCATTTCAGATAGGCACAACGTCATTCTTCCTAGGACAAATGACGCCACTTTTGCCTATGAACATTCTGGATGTCTGCAATAGAATTCTTACTAGGGAAAAACTCCCATTTCAGATTGTTACCAGTACGGGGGGATCCGTACGGATCACGGATCAACTACGGTCCCTTACACCAGTTATGACTAGTAACAATTGGATTGTAGATATCTGAAATGGGAGTTTTTCCTAGTAAGAATTCTATTGCAGACATCCAGAATATTCATTCTGGATAGGAAGAATGACGTTGTGGACATCTGAAATTGAAAGCCCAATACAAATGAATGGCAAAAGTGGTGTCATTTGTCCTAGAAAGAATGACGTTTTGCCTATCTAAAATGACAGTTGTGGATAGGAAGAATGTCATTGTGCCTATCTGAAATGTTCATTTTCACTAGGAAGAATTGAATTACGGATATTTGCAATACATATCCAGGCTAACTATTAAATGTTAAAACGGCTTGCCATACTAGCCTGTCGGCAACAACGCTACTTAACCAGGTCTCTCAGGGAGTGACGTAACCGCTGCTACCGCTCGGCTACCTGCTACCCGCTACCTAAGGCTTTTACGCAGGGCTCACACGAGCTACTACTTCAGCTCTGCTACATGTGAAACAAATATATGAATGTCAATTATGTCCATATATGTAAAGTTATATGGCCATATATCAGATTTTTGTATGGGAATTTATGGATCGATCTTTTAGGCTAATATGCTCTTTTTCCAGTTTTCTAGGTTCATTTCCGCAATGGTTAAACATAGCCAGAAAATTAAATAGATGGGCTCTGACATAGGCTGTGTCCCAGGGGCTGCATCCTCCGAAGGCTGCATTTGCAAATGCGGCCGAGAAATGCGCCCTTCTTTTCCCAGGCAACGAAGGATTCACCGGGTGTATCCTTCGCTGGCCAACCTATCCCAGAATTCACTGCGCGCCGGTGATGAATCACTTTTCAAAAAGAAAATGGCGGGCACAAGAAACACATTGGCCGAGGAGTACACTTTTAAATCTAAGTATTGGGTTTCAGCTTAATCGAATAGCTAACGATACAAATGTTAAAAAAAAACCAAGGGGCCTTAAAACCTCAAATTTTCGTTAAAATAGTTACGTGTTAAGTTACATGACGTTAGGGATGTTAGCTAGCTAGCTTACTGCAGCTTGGCTTCCCGCATCCGACCTATGTTTCAGCCTTAAAAAATAAAATAAAAAATTCTGGCTCCATCTTTTAGCTAGCTAGCTAGCTGTGTCCCGATTTTTCACTGCTGCTGTCAAGGTTGCTAGGTGACAGGAGCGGCGCTTGGTGAAGCAACGGTAAGGGCTGGAACAGCTGGTGACGCAATTAGGAAATCCTCACGTAGACCAGACCATCTCATTTCGGTTCGGCCTTCGCAGTCTACGAAGGATGCAGCCCCTGACTTGGGACACAGCCGTAGCCTAACTGTCGTATTAAAGGCAATTACTAGTCCGCCCCATTAGATGTCGCTCTCTCGTTTCACTTTTAACGTTTAACGACCTGCGAACGCATAGAGGAAAACCTGTTACTTCAAATTTTTTTTGCTGTGATGCGACCTCTCAGTGTTCACCATGGCTAACCATGTCACACGGACGACACAGGAGAGAGACAAAGCGACCAGCTACCATTCATTTTCAATGAGAATTGGGGATTTACAGCGACAGAGACAAGTGGCCATTGCAAAGCCAACTAGGTGGGGCTAAAATAGACTAGAGGTCTATTTGATGCAAATACTAAGCGATGCGACATGGTGACTACCAATGGGAGTGAAGGCAGCGTGACACACGTTGCTGAAACAAATGATCCAACATATTGGTTCCAGTCAAACATGAAGGAGAAGCTTATCGTGGCATCGTCGGGTTTCCCCATACTCTACAATTTGTCTCTTGATACATACAGAGTATATGAGTATACAGAGAATAAAAAAATGATGCGTGGAGAAGGGTGTCCGAAATCTTGGAGATGCCTGGTATACATATTCATATATATGTGCACTGCAGTCACAGATTTTTAGCTTTAACTTTAATACAGTGCACAACCACTACCTAGCTAGCTAAACTGAACAGCAACACTTGCTCACGAATGCAATGTAATTTAGCGCAATTCAAGAGAAACGTAGTTGTTCATGTTTGATCGCTAAGTAGCTAGCTAGCTAGCTAGCTGTTCATATTAGGCTAGCAAGAAAATGTTGTTCACGATTGCTAAGTTGCTACTGGCAGTCAGCTACGTTATGTCAGTCATTGTAGCTACCTTCCAAACCAGCTTTCCCTGAGCTAACTAATGCAAACACATTGCTGCTTCGTGTCATTAATAAGTAAGCAATGATTTGTTTTTAAGGAACTATACCCATGTGTTCTTCAAATAAAAAGATTTTGGTATATTAGCCTTTGGCCTTTTCTTTAGTGGTTTTCACAATTTGTTTCCAGTGACTCTGCATTTGTAAATTTGTGTTCCCTTTAAAGCGTTTTAAACTTCTCTCCAAATATGGAAAGCTGCTATATAGTATTTCATATCTCATTCCTATCGAATTGATATGGAATCAAATTGGATTGAATCGAATTGTTAGCTTGTAAATCGGAATCGAATCGGGGCATCTGTGCCAATACCCAGCCCTACTTGTGATCGGATCACCCAAGACGCATTTTAATGCCAGGTGTGAACAGGGCCTCTTTAAGGTGGACTCTTTCACATACACACTCCCCCCAACACACACTTTCAACTATGCATAGCATTCAATAATTCTCTGAACCGGAAACCTGACTCCTGTGTTCTGAGCGACACACCACTGCAACAGCAACCTTATCCTGAACCCAGTGAACGGGCGGAACTGGCACTGCCCCCTCAGTTTCAGGTGATGCTCCTCCACGGGCACTACTTTTGGGGCAGAACACAATTTCCATACAAATGGTATATACTGGGGGTCAAAACACAAACAAACAAACACATTATGTAAATTACTTAAAGATCAATTCACATGTTATGTTTACTCGATATGTCTATTGAAAAATAATTTTTAGACTAGCACAGGGAAACATGACGCCCCATTTTCATACCACATGGCCAAAAAATGCTGTATGTTTTAAATGAATAGTAAATGCATTTCAGTGAAATTTCATGAATCCAAGTAAATGTAGATCAGGGACCACATCGCACTTGTTTCAGTAATAAATGACAAAAAGAGCACACAGTCTAATTTTCTTTGAAATTCCATTGCTGAGATCATGCAATCAGAAGAATTGAGGCAAGTCCAGCATTTAAAAGCAGTCTTACTACTTGATATTTAAAATGCATATTATCTCCAACATCTGCACCAAAAAAATTAAATTTCCCCATAAGCTTAATTAGGCAGGATCTTGTATGAGATATTATGACTAATTCATCTACTTAAGAATTTAAAGAGGGATATTTACAATTTAATGTTCAAAAACTAGCATATAACCTGACAACCTCGCAAGCACATACCATTTTAATGATGAACTATACAGTTAATGATTTAATAAGCATTTTATTAAGCCTTTTTAACTGTGCCTTGGTTTACCTTTTTCTAATCACTGAGCTCCTACTGATGAATGAGAGAAAATGAAATGCTTAAATTCATTACTCAGGGTCAAAGAATGAAATCAGTCTAATTGCTTTGCTTGCTCAAAGGTGGCTTTGATTTGAAATATGGTAGGACCGTGTTTGCTTTGACACTGACTATTGCTTGCATCTGTGATTCACTGATTTAAGCATGAGCCTTGATTTCAAAGAATGGCTTCTGTGATTCTGATGCAATATCTGTTACCTGTACATGTTGTCCCTTCAGTGTCTATTTTTCCAAAACACACACACACACACACACACACACACACACACACACACACACACACACACACACACACACACAGAGAGAGAGAGAGAGAGAGAGTAAAATGATGCATTTCAGATTGAATAAATTTGTACTCAATTACTTGTCGGCATATTACAGGACCATACCTACAGGTCACTCCTTAGAGAAAAAGTATTAGTGACAGCATGACTTGGATATATGTGTTCTATATCAAAAATGTCCTTTGCTATTAATTCTGAATTTTCACCTGAGGAAAATGAACAGAAATAATACTGTTTCTATGGTCTAAATAAAGCACAAAATAACATGTATACTTCAAATACAGCTGTAACCTTTGTGTCCCTCCTAAAAATCTCCACATCTCACAATGCACAATGTCAAAGTTATACACTTTGAATGAAAACTGATTTTAAAAGGGCTGATCTACAACCATTTGTATAGGTAACAGTTGAGCAGGAGGAATCCAGATGCAGAGATGACACAAAAAACAGATATGTTTTAAAAGAGACAGACCTTGACCTTCAAAACCTTGACTCTCACCTTTTCTGCTGCGAGAAAGACTGCCTCGACCTACCTCCAGGACCTCATCCTACCCTACGCACCCGCTCGTCAACTTCGCTCTGCTACATCCAGATGCCTCGCTCCACCCACCAACAGAACGAAAGGCCCACGCTCCTCGCAACGACGCTTTTCCATCATCGCCCCCCAGTGGTGGAATGAACTCCCCACCCCCCTGAGAACAACCCCTTTACCCCAACCCTGAAGACACACCTCTTCAGACTCTACCTGGACTGATACCTCTGCCACTTGACCTTGTAATTTTGACCTTGTAAATCTGACTCCTGTCTTGTACTTGTTGCTCACTTACCTAGGTAGTATAGTGGTACTTTATTGTCCCTGTAATTGTATTTGATTATGTAATCCTTGTTCAGCTTAGTTGGCTCACAACACTGACCTTGCGCTCAGCTTCAGCAGTATTTGCATTGTATGACCTGTACACATCTTGCTCTTGTGCCTGTTGTTTGCCCACTATTTGCACTTTTGTACGTCGCTTTGGATAAAAGCGTCTGCCAAATGAATAAATGTAAATGTAAAAGACAAAGAATCTTTACTAACAACTAGAAACAAGCAAACTTAGGGCACAGGAAAACATACAAAGCAGAGTAGCACAAGACTGAGCACTGGACAAAGGAACAGGCAGAGCTTATAAAGGACACAAACACATGATTAGACTAACTACACATGGGTGAAATGGTTAACTAAATTAGACAAGACACAGACAGGAAGAAGGGCCCTCTGGAGGAAGATCAGGGAAGCAGCAGGCAACAGTCACAAGGACACCTGCTGTTTGTTGCAAGTGGAAATCTCAAACAGTATACCCATAAATTCAATCAACACCCCCAATTTGCATCACACATACAGAAATTGATGAATAAAATAAAATTAATGAATAAAATCAAGCATCTATTGAAAAAAGTAACATTTAATTGTAGGTCAAAGTTAAAGACAAATGAATCAGAGGGAAAAGGAACAGTTCTCTACTGTATTTGGGTACTACAGGCAATGAAGGAAACACTTCAGTAAATAAGGGATACAAAGTATTTTGAAAGCAGATGTGGTTAATTAAGCAATTAACATTCCATCAAGCTTAGGAACATGTATAAAATGTTGGGCAGCCCCAGCTGCTCATTATTTTGACCTCCATGACTAGAAGAGATCTCAGTGACTTTGAAAAAGGGGGGAGTGTTGGGGCATGTTTGGCAGGTGCTTCAGTGACAAAGACTGCTCAACTTGCAGGAAGAACAAAGACAAAGGTGATGTGGATGTGGAAGTCTGAGGGAGACATTATCACGTACGGGCAACTGTGGTTAAAAGCGCATGTTCCTCGACCATGATGTCTGTGCGTTGGTTCCAGGTGCAAACCAACACAAATGAGCAACTCAGTTGACTGTAAATCTCAATCTAGGGTATGAGCATACGGTTTCATCAAGAACAGTACACAGAACTTCACAGAGAGGGATACTATGGTCAGGTTGTAATGCATAAACCCCTGACCTAAAAGCGCATATTGCAAATAAAGTGGTGCAAAGAAGATAGCTAGTGGTCTACTGAGGACTGGAAAAATCTCATGGTCAGATGAGTCATCCTCCACCCTGTTCTCAATGAGCAGATGAGTGCATGCCAAAATAAACTAACAGGCTCAAGTACTTGTCCACAGCAAAGACTGCTGGTGGCTCTGTTATGGTGTGGGGTTCATTTTCCTGGCATGGATTTGGGTCCACTCAACTCCTTAGAAGACAAGGTAAATGCATATAAATAAGAAGCCATTCTGATTGAGCACCTTCATCCTCTGGTGAAGCACATCTGTCCTGGTGTGTGTTTTCCTGCAGGATCCACAGGGCGCAGGTAATCACTGAGGGCCGTATTCTCCCATGCGCGTAAGTCAAAAGCGTGCAGCTACGCACTTTTCAGCCTATGTGTAATGAAAGAGACAGAAGACCCAAGTGCAGAACTCTGGAACTTTAATCAAGAAATCCAAATCTGAGTCCTTTAAGAAGGTCAAAAACACACACCAGGGTCAAAACAGCCAGGAGAGCAAAACAGGAATCTGAGCAAACAATCCAAATCACAAGACACAGAGCAGGGTCAAAAAGACAGGCAAACAGGAGCAGAGTAACGAGTAGAAAAACACCAGTGATACCATTCAGTAGAGCAGGCTCAATGCCTCACAATAAGGTGCCTGAACTGCAGTCCTTAAATCCTCAGTGGTGATTAGGTGTATATGCTGCAGGTGTGGTTAATACTCTGGTGACTCAGAGCATGGGCGTGGCTGAACAGGGAGTTGGCTGGAGGCGGGTCTGACACCATGCGTATTCTCCCCTTGACTTAAGTCTATGATTCGTGGGCCATGAAGGCAGTTACGCGCTTCGGGCGGAGCAACCCTAAAATCTGGGCGTTTCTTATGTAAACACCATTTATGTGTATTCTGCCCTTGCCTTATGTGCTTTTCAGCTATGTGCTTCTGAGGGTTGTAGTAAGTCAAGCACCACTACATGGCGAAACACCATATTGCCTTTTAAGTCGGCGGTAGGCCTGCTTTTAACATTATTATACATGTAGAAATAAAGTTCAAAATTTATGATATTTGTGTGTCATTATTTTTAAACTACAATAACATTTCTTGTAACCCTATATTACATTGTTAAACAGAAAAAAAAATTTTACATCACATGGTGTTGTGAACAAGCCTGGTAAATAATTAGTTAAATTAGAATAAAACAGAAATATCAATTGAGATGAGTATAAATTGGACTAATCTAGTATGCCTTAACAATCCTAAACCAAAATGCCTGCTCTGCATTTGCTTGTGCTCCTGAGAGAGCGGAAAAGACGGAGAGGAGCTCTGCAAGCGCAAAGAAGACCGCCACAAGTATTCTGACCTCGTTTGGATATACTGGGGCTCACTGACGCACAGTGCATCCAGCAATTTCGATTCTAATTGAACACGTATGGGAAATTCTAGAGTGGCGACTCAGCGTTTACCACCACCATCAAAATACCAAATGATGGAATTTCTCTGAAGAATGTTATCACATTCCTCCAATACAGTTCCAGACACTTGCAGAAGGTATACCAAAATGCACTGAAGCTTTTGTGACAGCTCGTGGTGGCCCAACGTCCTACAGAGCCACGTTATGTTTGTGCTTCCTTTACTTTGGCACATACCTGCAGGTGACATCAGAAGCAAAAGCTGTGTCCATTCAAAGTTTTTCAAAACAATCGCTGTATGGTTCCCAAAGGTTGATGGTCATGGAACTCGTGGAGATAAAGGGATCAATTGGCACTTTCACCCTTGATTCCATAGAGTGTAACATTTTACTTTAACTGTATTTACATGGAATTTACAGAGGCTTTTTACAGGGTCAGATCTTACATATCTGTATAAAATACCAATAAAGGCATTTTAAATTCCCAAATCATACCAATGGGTAAGAACAGCATTCAAATTATGTTAATATAAATAAAAAAGGCACACAAAAGGAGCACCATTTAAGACTGCGTCAAGCAGAAAGGTCAGCATGGGTGACCATAAATTTAAATGAAAACAAAATAAATTCAGACACTTATCAAAGGTAGATTCTCAGTCTCTCTGAGTGGTGTCTCAGTACATCAGTTATCCTTGTCATACTGGCTTAAATGGCTTTCAAGACTTGCACATTGTTGGTGACAACTCTGTCTAAAAACTGGTCTCATATACATTACATTACATAATTTAGGAGACGCTCTTTCCCAGAGCGACTTACAAATAAGTGCATCACTATGCTAAGAGTAGACATCATAAGGTATTACAAGAGGCCAGTAAGATACAAAATTAAAATGCTAAGCTAGTGTGGAGTTTTTTTGGAACATAATACATAACAAACAAAACAATTGATAGGATGGAAAGACATACATTGGGGGTAAGGTAGGCTACAGATACAGCATGAACAGATGAGTTTTAGGTTTTTTTTTGAAGGTGTCCAGGAAGTCTGTTGTCCAAATTTCAGGCATGAATGAAAAGTGTACATTGAGTAAACCATTGTCAAAACCACAATCAAGAGGCCAGAGCAGTGGAAATCAAATATTGTTTACAGATGTTGCTTAAAACATTTCATATGTTAGCTTTTCTGGCAAAATATTAGCAAAATGTAATGCAGAGAACATTTGTGGCATGCCAATGGTTCAGGTTAGGCTTCAGCTTATTACCACCTCACTGTTTTCTTAATTTATTCCATCTGGAGTAACAGAGACAGCTGATGAAGTATCCATGAAAACAGCAAACAGGGCACTTTACCAAAAATACAAAAAAAGTTTAAATCTTACAAAAACTTCAGAAGCTGAGAAGTGATAGAGCCTGTCTAACACATATAAAGCAGCTATCCTCTTCAACAGTCACAAGCCTGCAATTGAACTAAGCTAATTGAACAAATGTAACTCATCAATCAATGGCTGGCTTCTTTCTCACACACTCCCCTGACACTCACAATGGCAGTTATCCTATTGGAAATGAAGACAATGGAATGGACATCTGTGTCTGTTAAGTTCAATGATAGAACCTGAGGATCCTCCCAAATTCCATGTTCAAACATTTATTCATTGCCACTCTCAGTTTAAAAAGATACATAAAACATGCTGCTGACTGCCCAAACAACATTTTTGATGTCAGCACGGTTCATTTATTAAGTGTAGTCGAAAGCTCATCCTTCACTCTTGAAATGCTAGTGGTGTACTGCTGTGGTCGTTTAGGGTAAGTGCATAAATGCAGCTCATCCCAGCCGTCTAGGGGCACGCTTTGGTATGCTGAGCTGCCAGCTGAGCTGTTAATTAGTTGGCAATTAGATCTGTACTGTCGAGTGCATACTAATATGGAACTGACATTGTATGATGGTTGCCAATCCTTTTGTCAAGGAAATAAGCCATTTCGAAGGTGTTCCAACTAAGAAACAAGTGTTCCAACTGAAGATTTCTTCAGCTTAATTGTCTTTATTTCTGCCTCTTGAACAAGGAAAGAGCACTAATTAGTAGCACGGTTTCATTAAAATTAATTTGCTGTAGCTACCACAGAACATTAATTGAGCAATAAGGTTAATTGAGACAGCTGCATCAATTAGTTTAAGAGACACAATATGTTGAATTAACACTTACTTGTATCACTTGATTAGCTAATTGAACCTCGAAAGAGCACATTTATTCTATGGATGTATGGCAGATTAACCTCAAACAGAGGTCAGTATTCAACTAATAGATCAAAACAAGTAGCAAACAAAAATCAGCACACACATTGGGGCAATTGCTCTGTCAGCTAGCTTAGCTGCGCTTTAGAGCCGTACTGCTTAAACCAGAAGTATCACGAGTATAACTTGCAGCTGTGTGTTAAGCTAAACGTGATTGCTGTGTAACAACACGCACGGGTTCAGCCGATTCGCAGTTCAACTGTCTGGAAACCGGCAGTTGGAGATCTACCCAGAGCCAGAGCCCGTCTATATAGATATTCTCTGCCAGAACATTGAGTTAACAAGAATGCCACTTAATGACATAATTTAGGATTCTTTGCGAGTTGGATCCTCAATGTAATAAAAATATTATAGGCTACTGTAATTGTTATTAGGCTTATATATTTCTTATACAATTGATTTCACATCCGCCAAAAATAAAGTTTATTTCCCTGCAATAAATAAATAATAAGACCCTTCCGGGATCCTGTCATCATTGAAATGTCTGAAAGGGAACTAAAGTTACGACTTTATTGTAACCCTCTGTTTATAAGCATTAGGTCTGGATCGTGTTTGAATTATTATCATTACTCAGGGACATGCATAGACATTAAATAAATGTGTTCAATCGCTAAATTGTTTGTTGTATATACATATATATATTTCTTTTTGTTGAAAATTGATGGTGCTGCATGGTGCAAAAATCCTGGTGATGAATAAAGAATGCACTATTTAGATTAACCGTGTTTTGTCTGTCTTTGTGATTAGAAAAAAACAGCCTACAATTTTTCGAAGAAGATGTAGAAAGTTATCTCTGCAAACCTTAATTATAGGAATATATAAAGAGATATGCCTATATAGCTTTTATTTTACACAGTCAAAGTAAGACATAGGCCTACATGGGGGCAGACAATAACAAAATATTACTACAGTTTGTGTGTAGGATGTGATGTAGGTCTCATTCTGCAAATGAGATGGTTTAGTCTCTTCTTAAACCACCTCAGTGTCAGGTTTAAACAAATACGCGCAAAAAGTGACCTCTAGTGGCTGATATAAAATTTCTTGAAGACACAGCAACTGAGATCAAGCTAAACCTGGAGTTCGTTTGTGGTGATGATAGAAAGACAATGGGACACAAACAGGAGCAGCTAGTGACCCTATTCCATACTGTCTGTGGGAACAGGATGCCCTTAACTCACCCTATTCCAGAAATGGAGTAGGCACTCTGAACTGCTGCTCAGGTAAATAAGATGCTACTTTGAACAAAACTCACTCCAGTAAAAGCAGGACTGCTAGTCTCAAAAACCAAGGACGCAATGCACTCTGCAGAGAGTACTTAGAGAAGTATGCAAGCACAGAGTTTCATGCATTAAAGTTCACAGCAAATATGCACTCTACAGCAACATCATCATTAACCTTTTTCCTCCACCAATCAGGTGACTCAGAAATACTATTACTGTTCATGTTTGAAATTGCAGGGGGTCCTCTGTTGAAAAAGGGCAGGAGTTTGACACTGCAATTTTTAATATTATTTTTTGTTTTACCTTGTTTTTCCTCTCTAATCCGTCTGTCCTCTCCTTTCTTTCTACTCTCTTCCTTGTCTCTCCTCTCTTTCCTTCCTTTCTTTAAGTTCCCTTGTTCCTTCTCTTCTGCACCTCTCTAAAGACACCCATCATTGCTCAAGCTTCACCCTGTCCCTGTTCATCTCTTCCTCTCTGCTAGTTCACCCCTCAATCCAACAATCCAAATTCACATCAACATGTTCATTTAGAAAACAGTCTTATCCAGAGAAGCTTACTTAAGGCTTAAACTAAAAAACAGCTTTAGAATGAAAAGGGTCATAAACACATGTAATGAAGGCAATTTAGTGCACACAGAACAGCACATACGTCAGGCCATAGTCTGAACACAAAAGTCAGAGCTGTCCACTGCCACGATAATCCTGCTGAAAGTTCAGTCTGCAGTGCTCTGATAAAATCATTTTAGACTTTAAGCATTATTAAATGTCAAATCACTTTAAACACTGATTGAACATTAAACTCTCTGAAAATATCTGGGAAGTCTGTGACTCTTTGGAGGCTCTACAGATGATCTGTGTAGTGCACTACAGTATGACTTTTGACAAAGACTGACCTTATTGCAGGGAAGGAGTTCAGCAAATCCAAGGAGCCATTCAACTCCCTTGTGATCTCACTTGCTGGATTCCTGGAAAGGTTCAAATGGGACTCCATGCAGTGGATCATCAATAAAGCCTGCAGCAGATGTTTTTTGTAGAGTGATACTGACAGACAGAAAACAGGGTGAAGTTACATGTGAAGTGCAACACTGATCAGCAAGACAATAGTTACCTGACCTGCCACACAATCGCTGCCCCCCCGGATCAGTGCTGTTATAAATTGCTGTGTGCTTTTTTGTTTTGTTTTTTTGTTATCTCTATACTGGTACTTATTGCACTGTTGGTATAACTATAACTGTATAAATTAGAAAGTATTGTGTTCTCAAACAGACCTTGCTCTAAGCTGAGAACTGTCTCAGTGTGGAACTGTACACATCCTGTCCCCGTACTGTCGCTAATACTGACTGTATGCACTTTTGTACATCGCTTTGGATAAAAGCGTCTGCTAAATGAATAAATGTAAATGTAGTTATTTACTTTTCTTTGGGGGGTCACCTGTAACTTTGAAATCAATAATTCACATGTGCCCAAGTCAACTACTTTTCACAAACTCCCACAGTGCATTAAGAAGCACACAGTGAATGGAGGATAAGTGCACCTCCCCATCGTCATCTGAGCAACCCTTAGAATGAAAACTTTCATTTCCTTAGACTTTTGGACATTGTCAACAGGGGGCTGTAAGGCTCAGCCACTAGGGGGTCCACTGATTTGTTATTTTCATTGAAATGTGGTACCCATCTTCATTTGCATATGTCACGAGTTAGCAGACCTGAACACTAAACTGCCCTGACCACTGTCAGCCCACCACAACGCGGCACCAGGTAGGTAGCAAAATCAAACTATTTTTACAAGCGGGGTTAAAAACTTGCATTTATAAAGCTCAATGACAGCACACCCCGGAGTCATCCCCTTTGCCTACTCTTCCCACTGCAAGCCCCGGCGGAACCGTAGCCCCTCCCCCCAAAGGATAGCGCCTCCCACAGGTAAGTGTACACACTCCAAGTCCACAGCACACAGTGGTCCCCTCACACCTTCACACTCAGGCACAAAGCAAGCACTGCAATTTCCCCTCACAAGCCACAGTTGGCGCCTGTGTATGGAATTCTGTCATAAAGTTTGCAGATGTGGGGGGCGAAGCCCCCTTCTATAAACTCTCAAGACTTGGCCGTCATGGCGGCTCACGAACACAGGCACTGCATAAAAATTAGATTTAGAATCTACGCTTCGAATCAGAAGTTCGGTCTTCAACTGAGAAAAGTAGGCTACTTATTAAGTTAACGTCCATGCACTTTACAAACGATTACATTCTTCTCCTCAATACACATTGAAAGTCTTTCAAAGCGTAGCGAGTCATTACGCTACGTTGCTAACTACTGTATAATAGATGACATTCTTCTAATTACTGTATCTTGGTATGACGGTGAAATGAACAGAAGCTCATCTAGGGAGCTAGCTAAGTTAATGTCCATGCACTTTACGAACTATTAAACTCTTCTCCTCAATACACGTTGTGATTCTTAACATCATCGCATAGCATCTGAGCTAGCTAGCTCGCTAACTAGTGTATCTTGGTAGGACGGTGAATATGTTGTCATCTTTGTGTCTGCAATCATCTCATTATTGTATTACCATTCTGTGGCCATCTAGCGAGCTAGCTAAATTAATGTGCCTGCACTTTACGAACGATTTCATTGTTCTTTTAAATACTCGTTGTGTGCTGTTTTAATATAGCCTGTCTTAGCGAAAGGTGTGGAAGCTAGGTTGCTACCTGGCTAATCTTGTAAAACCACAGCGCGCTTGTTTAGGTCTGTTTGAACGAATCTTGTTATGACTGCCACTATAAAATAATGTGTGTTGTATCTGTACATGAAAACGGAAGTGACTAGCAAGCTAGATTCCGTTCATTACTGAAATTAAATACCCTTAACTCAGCTGCAGCTGATGTTTTGTTAAATTCTGTTTATCGTTGGAAAAAGCGGAAACACTACATTAGAACGTTTTGATTTTCACCGTATCCACCTTTTTCCCAGCTCCCATGATACCTTGCGTGAATTATGGGCACGACTTCCGCTTTGTTACACCACTAAACCAGAACCGGTGTCGTGCCAAATATTGTAAGGGGTAAAAATTTGTACGGGGTGCCTACCGCGCTTCACTTCCGACGAGTCAGAACGCGTCATTTTACGCAATTTTCGTCATTTTTTGGCAGTTATCGCCAGTGCCTGTGTGAATAATGCACAATATTCGGTCATTTTAGAACTAGTTAGCTGACTGAAAATGACTTCTGGAGTTATACTACTTAAAAACAGGCTAGCTAGTTAGCTAGCTAAGCAGATGAAATTATAATTTAAATGAGTTATAACTATCCTATACCAATCAGCTATAGACATGTCCAATTTCGATCGGAAAAAAAATAACGTAAGCTAGCCACATCCACCCTTTATGTCCAATAATTATATACGCTAGGGTAGATATGGCTAGCTGACGTTAGTCAGCTCGTTATGCTAGTTAGTTAGCAATCCAGCTAGCTCATTAGATAGTTAGATCGTTAAACGATCCCTTACTCTGATCTAATAATAATAATAATCTCAGCTGGTTAGCTAACGAAGCTATATGTGAGGAAGTGCAATATGACAGTACGCGGTAGGCACCCCGTACAAATTCACACCGGCGTTTGTGAGCGATAGCAAAATAACAAATGATAGGGATGCACTGATTGTGAAATTCTGGGCCGATACCGATGTTTAAAATAACAATTTGGCCTGTACCGATGTTAAGAAAGACCTGGCGCACTTAGCTAACTAGCTAGCTAAAACACTGCAGACTACCTAGCTAGCTAACTATAATGTTAATTTGGTAGCTAGCTAACAGTACTAAAGTTGTCACAACAGGTTGCTTGCAGTGTCTGTGGTAAAATTAACTATTTGGTAAGAAGAGACGTGATGAGGCTTTATCAGTTTGATGGCTAGCTAGCTCTTAGTAAT
The DNA here is from genome assembly GCA_019176425.1 of Megalops atlanticus. NCBI lineage: Eukaryota > Metazoa > Chordata > Actinopteri > Elopiformes > Megalopidae > Megalops > Megalops atlanticus. The sequence continues at coordinate 25,297,910 of CM032896.1, forward strand.
ATGACAGCTGAGCAAAGTGCGTGAAAGCCAAATTAGCTAGCAAGCTGTCTAGCTTTCCACGTTGTTTTTTTGTAAGTAGCTAGCTATGTCTTTGTTTGCAAGATGATATTTGTATTTGTCAGCGGAATGTGATAGTAACTAGCTAGTTACGTTTATTGTTTCGTTTGTATTCTAGCTAGCTAGCTAGATTTGTCTTTGTAAGGTGGTATTTGTACTTTTCAGCTGAATGTGCAAGTAGCTAGCTACTTTGGCTTTCACGCACTTTGCTAGTTATAAAACCAATACAGTTTCATCATGTCTCTTATGAACAAATAGTCAATTTTAACATTCATACTGCAAGCCAAGGTATTGACTTCTGATCTTAAGTACCGTTTGCTAGTTAGCAACGTAACGTTAGGTCTTTGCAGACCCATCTAGCCATTTTTGTTTTATTTCTTCAAAAGGAAGATACACACGTCAAACTTTTGGTCCACTTTGCCATAGATGACAGACTCATTTTCATTGTTAGAAACATTGTTTTTATTGTACTATGAATTACATATATATATTATTAAATATATTTATATCAACCTAGTGGTTGTTCGTAGCCCAACCACAAAGTTGGATGTGGGTTTGCCTCCGTTGGTTTCTTGTCAACAAAGTGACATGAATATACATAAGGCGTTTTCGGTGGTCTCTTTAAGTTTAGGTTCGTCAGCCAATATCGTCTCGATTCATCACCTTTTGGCAGGCGATGGAAAGTCTACAGCTGATGACAGCTACAGTCCCGCTTTGTTTTTGGCACATGACCAAAGCATTGTTGTTGAAGCCACACATTTAACTTATAGCCAGGTTATTAGTACGGCCGCGAACGGCGCAACTTGTACATGAGCTCCGTAATGCCATTTCAGGCAATGCTAATGACACAGATAGAAATGTATTCCCCCAAAAAGCAATATATGTAACACTATATACCGTAAACCTTCCATAAATAGCCAAGCCTCCAATAAACGCAGGCCTCTTATAATAGCCGGTGCGCGACCCTTTCAAGTGAAGTAAACGCCTGCCTCAAATAAACGCCGGCGAAATATATATATTTTTTTTCGCGACTATAAAACGAAAGAGCAGTGGGTTAAAATGTTTACAGTAGTCCTATTTATTTTTTGTTGCTAAAAAACGAAATAAATATTTTTTACGTTAGGCTAAATGAGGTTGTTTTAGAGAATTCAATTTGCCTTATGCGTGTTCATCTGTTCACGAATTAGATTAAACATAAACGAACAAAACAAGCTGTATTTCGGATCATGGCAGCCTAAATACACAGCGATACTGCTATTCTTACAGACTGTGCTCTCCCATCATAGGTTGCAATGACAATGTTTAACTTACTTTATTAGTGATTCCTGTTTGAGTTGCTACCAAAAAGCGCTGTATAATATTTAAGTAGGCTACTTGTGGAAAAAACATGGTGAATTTTCCTGGTCAGTTCAGCTACCAATAACTTGCAGAAGCCTGAGGGCTTAAGGTGAACTGAACGCAGGTCTCTTACTATCACCGAGTCTCCAATAAACGCCGGTAAAGTTAAGTAATTAAAGCAAATAAACTCCTCGGCGTTTATTGGAAGTTTCTGAGGATGTTACACGCGTTTGAACGGACCGCAGTGGATGGCTAGCCACTCGGAAGCATAATAAGTTGTAGCCGCTTATGGCTACTTCCGCTGCTTCACCGGAAGTTCTACCCATAATCGTTTCCACAGTAGCGCCCCCAGGAATAAGGTGGATACCTTGCCAGTACGGTTGAATTAAATAGGCTACGCAAGATAGTGTGTTTGCAAAGTTTCTTGCGTTATTCACTGCAATGAAAATGTTTCATGATATAGTTTAATACGAGAGGGTGTTTACTGCTTTGCTAGCTTTGTGAATACTGTGAGAGTGCCGGTGTCGTGCCGCGTTCTGCACCCCTGCCGTGAAATGCACCCCCTCTGATTGAATTGCGAGGATATTGCAGTTTTTGATGACTAAAAGCAACTTGACGAGTCACATTGTCTTGAAAAAGAAGACACTGCACAATATTTCGCCGTATTTAGAATGGATAATGGATTAATTGTTTTGACTTGATAATCGAATAAATTTGTTAAAAAAAAATACTGCAAGGTGTTTGTTTTTGTTGAGTCAGCATAGGCTATGCCGATGTTATTGTCCCTCTTTTCCAATGTAGTCCATACCTTGAACGACAAGAAAAGTAAAGTAAGAGGAAAGCTATATTAGCTCTTTTCCGTGTTAGCTAACGTTACTTCAAGAAGTATTACAAACCGAGATAATATTTCGCCGTATTTAGATTTGTTTGTACATTACACATACATTAGTTAGCTAGCAAGGTAGCGCAATGAGTCGGCGAAAACGCTACACAACGAGTATTTAAAAGAACAATGAAATCGTTCGTAAACTGCAGGGACATTAACTTAGCTAGCTCGCTAGATGGCCACAGAATGACAATAATGAGATGATTGCAGACACAAAGATGACAACATATTCACCGTCCTACCAAGATACAGCAGCTTCCTGGCTAGCGCAGAGACACTACGAGATATTAAGAATCACAACGTGTATTGAGGAGAAGAATGTAATCGTTTGTAAAGTGCATGGACGTTACCTTAATAAGTACTTTTCTCAGTTGAAGACCGAAATTCAGATTTGTTGCATGGGAAACCATAAATTTTATGCGGTGCCTCTGTTCGTTCGCCGCCATGTTCCGTCTCCCAACTCTTGTATAAGAATTACATTTTCAAAACCTGAAAATGTTCTAATCTAACGTTTCGACTTTTTCCAAACACAATTTGAGCAGTCACCCCAGCCGGCCTCGAACCCTGTGTCCAAAGTAGCAAACATGTGACTTTGACCGCCACGCCAAAGAGCCAGTCTCCCTGATACGACAGTCAGAGCGCATACTCAACCGTAGTGACGGCACTCCGTCCCAGTATTCACAATGCTAGCAGAACAGCAAACACTCTCTCGTATGAAACTACATCACGAAACATTTTCATTCCCGTGAATAACGCAAGAAACTTTGAAAACATAGCATCTTGCGTAGCCTATTTAATTCAACCGTACTGTCACGTATATGGTGAACCTCAAAATGTTCTAATCTAACGTTTCCACCTTTTCCAACGATAAACACAGCTACCTAGCAACCTTAGTACACGAGTATTGAAAAGAACAACGTAATCGTTCATAAAGTGCACGGACATTCACTTACTTAGCTCGCTCGATGAGCTTTCGTTCATTTCACCACCCTAACAAGATACAGTACTTAGAGGAATGTAATCGTTTATACATTAGTTCGGTAGCAAGGTAGGGCAATGAGTCAATTAAACAAAGAGTTTCAGAACAAATTACATAGCACAAATCAATGACATACATTCGTTTAATCACAGCTATATTCGGTTTTACAATTACACAAACAAGCGCGCTTCGGTTTAGAAAAGTAATGCATGAATGTATTCACACTAGTAGCAAATCAGCAAACAGCTTTTGAAATTGAAGTAGATTATGAAACATTCTGATTGCAGTGAATGACGGAAGAAACTTTAGAAACATAATATCTTCTTTCGCCTATTTAAAACGATACTGAAAAGGTGCAAGAAAAAACGGCGATTCAAAATGTTCTAATCTAGCGTTTCTACTTTTTCCAACGATGTACAGAATTTAACAAAAGATCAGCTGCAGCCGAGTTAAAGGTATTTAATTTCAATGATGAACGGAATCTAGCTTGCTAGTCATCTCCGTTTTCATGTACAGATACAACACGCATTATTTTTTTGTGAGTCATAACAAGATTCGTTCAAACAGACCTTTAAATGAAGCGTAAACTACCTAGCAACCATGCACTTCAAAATGTTCTAATCTAGCGTTTCTGCTTTTTCCAATGATAAACAGAATTTAACACAAGATCAGCTGCAGCTGAGTTTAGGGTATTTAATTTAAGTGATGAACAGAATCTAGCGTGGTACTCAACAACGTTTTCATTTATAGATACAACACGCATTGTTTTATATTGCAGGTCATAACAAAATGCGATCAAACAGACCTAAACAAGCGAGGAGACCATTAGTGTAGCGCGGTTAAAACGCTATGCGACGAATGTTGAAAAGAACAACGTAATCGTTAAGTTAGCTAGCCAGCTAAGTTTGAGATGTAAATTCTAAGTACACACGAATATAAAATATTAGCCAGCTGGCGATGTTAAAACGTAGTGAAAAGAACAATGAAATCTTTCCTAAAGTGCAGGCACATTAACTTAGCTAGCTCGCGAGACGGGCACATAATGGTAATACAATAATGAGATGACTGCAGACACAAAGATGACAACATATTCACCGTCCTACCAAGATACAATATCTACCTGGCTAGCGCGGAGTCGCTAGGGATATTAAGAATCACAACGTGGATTGAGGAGAAGAATTCCAAGGATAAACAGAATTATCAAGATTCGTTCGAACAGATCGAAACAAATGCGCTTTTGTTTTACAAATTTAGCTGGGACAACACGATGTTGTTAAGACGCTACACAACGAGCATCGAAAAGAACAACGTAATCGTTAAGTAAATTTGGCTTGCTAGCTAAGTTTGAGAAGTAAATTCTATGTACACACGTATTTACAATATTAGCCAGCTACCTAGCAACCTTGGTACACGAGTATTGAAAAGAACAACGTAATCGTTCATAAAGTGCACGGATATTCACTTACCTAGCTCGCTAGATGAGCTTTCGTTTATTTCACCTTCCTACAAAGATACAGTACTTGGAGAGGAATGTAATCGTTTATACATTAGTTCGGTAGACTTTTGATCCAGGTAACTTGCAAATTATAGCCGATATCCATAAACCCCGTGCAATTTGATTAATAGACCCCTTGGGCTACATCCAGGAGCAGATTTCACATTCCCTAGACTTACGGCCTAGGAGGCTTATCGCTTAGAAAAACACCCTAAAAAAAGGGGGTTTTTGTAAATATCGGGGTGGGGGGGGCCTCCGGCCCCCCCCAAAAGTTTCCATGCACAAGTTCATGTCATAACAGACATGCATACCAACTTTGGTGTAAATCGGACTTATATTTCTATACGTTTGGCCTGGTAGAAAAACAGAAGGAAAAAAAAGTAAAAAAAACCGAGCGAAAACAATATGCTTCCCAGCCCTGTGGGCTTGGAAGCATAATAATCACAAAGGATACAATAGGGCCCTTCGCACACTCAGTGCTTGGGCCCTAAATATAGCTGCAAGCAGCGATGAACGGGCCCAAGCACCAAGGGTGTAGCCTCGCGTGGGTTGTGGCATCATCAGAACTTTGTTATTGTTCCTGATGACTGTTTGTGACTAGTAAATGGTTGTAGAGGATACACCTCAAGACACAAATATATTCTTATGTTATACTTTTTAGTGATGCAAATGTCATTTATGTTTGTAAATTGAACAATTTACATGGTACACTAACAGCACCACCACCTAACAACAAAACAACAAAAGAAAACTGTTTCACATGCAAATGTCATTATGTTCAAAGACTACATCACTAACACAACACCTGTTTGTAACCTGCAATATTACCATAACGCCTTCTGTATGCTGTTAAATATGCATCTCACAAATTTTCTTAATTTCATTGCAGGATGCTGAATTGTATGTCATATCTCATTTTTAAGACATTGTCCTTATTAACATGCATGTCTAAAATCGTTTTAAACAATTTTAAACATTGCAAGTATCAGTTCTTATTTATCAAGTAGTCTACAAGGACATCGTTTTGCATGTAAGTCATAATGCTCATATTTAAACATTTTAACAGTTCAGCCTTCTGTTGCGTAAATTGAAGTTAATTGCAATGTGAACAGAACCACTGTGAATTTTTATTTGGTTGGTTGCAGTACATGCAGTAAACAGACTCGTCATACTACTATTACTTACAATTGTCGTGTACTGGAATAGAAGCTAATTTAGCAGTCCACATCACAATATCCTGAAGTCATGGCTTTAAATCAGCTAACATAAGCCAGCAAATACAGTGTTACAGCCTCAGCCGTTTCAATGCGCTGTCAGATACTGGAG